>OY821518.1:193328620-193928620 GCA_963682025.1 Cordilura impudica | reverse complement strand
ACAAAATGAATAAAATCGAAATTATTAGCTGGTTAAGTAAAGTAATTACTACAGTAGGCATCGCGCTTAATGCCTATCAGCTGATTCTCCTGTCATCTGATTTTTCTCGCACAGAATAGAATCAATTCTATTTCCCAACCTAAGTTGGCAACGCTACACAAAAAAGCTTTACTATCGATCTCGCTTCCACATATAGAATTATTCTCGTTTTTTCTCGCACTCGCAACTCGCAGTTATGTGTTTAGGGCTTAATTTAATTTTATTAATTTTATTTCACTTTTTCTCCAGTTTTTCAAATAAATGGAATCATTTATATTCTCACCACTACGTTGTTTAGAGATATATCTAGTTATCATATCTTAACTCTTATCTAATTTTAAACATCTTTTCCACCGAGTTTTTATTAAATAAATGTGGACAAATTAAAAACACGTCTACTATTCACACACTCGGTGTTTGATTTTTTGTTAGTGATTGTGACCAGACTGGAAATTATTGGTGCTGCGGTGAGCTCACCTCCAACTTGCCCAATATGACGCAAGTTCTCCGTGGTCAACTTATGAAGGTATGGGAGGCTCATCACCTCTTGATGGCCGGTGATATTTAGGATCATAGTTGTAGTCAAGCTTGGTACTCTTCTCAGCATCCCCCTCTGATTTTTATACGTGGATCCATTAATTCGAGTTAAATCTTCAAACGTAAGTAGGTAAGTCCCGGTGACTGTTTTTGTGGGGCCTTCAGTGGTCTTAATTTCAACTGTGTTGTCGTTAATAATAATGACACCATCGTCCACCACCACCAATGCGTCAAAGTGATTAGGCCTAGTGGCGCAATGAGCCAAACTACCAGAATGGAGTTGCTGAGCACAAGTAGATATTGGCAGTTCTATACAAAACGTTGTTGTAAGCGCCGCGCTGCAGTTTCCAATTGCCAGCAATTGGTTTCCATACTCGGCAACGTTACTGTCTTCAGCGAAATGCAAGATTGTTCAATTATGCTGGACAGGAAACAGTGCTACCTTCCTACATTCTAGTCTAGGGTTAGGATACTTAATTAAAAAATTGAGAAAATTATTATGTAATAGGGCTCTAATATAGGACACCTCCATTACATCGGTCACAGTTACATTGGTAGAGTGCTCATTCACCATTGCCTTCAAATCCACAGAATCTAAAATCATGGGATTAACAATTCCTACCTTTGCAAGGGTTATGCCCAATATTAAAGTTTCAATTTCGGAAATTACTATCCTGTTTCTGGCGAGCAGAGTCTCGTACAAGTGGCCCGTATCAATTTGTTTGTTCCTTACATCCTTAACAACGACGTTAAGCGTTTCCGTAGTCTGTTTATCTGTTCTTGTGTCTTCATATTTATTACTATTTGCCTGTTTCCGAATCAACTAACTGTTGTTGTCCGAATTTAAGTTGTGCAAAATCATCGAAGTATTGTGTAACGGAAACCAGCTTAAGAGCTGTGCCCAAAAAATTAATGCTTCTAGCATTCCTACGGTAAGTGTCCAGTGTCGCCAAGAGTGCACCAATATGGGCCAAGTCATAATCCAGTAACTTTACCAAATGAGATAAAGGGAAATGGCTTGTTAGTGGTTTCGTTTCTTCGATCATTTCATAGTACGTCGTCAAGTTCGTGGTATGCTGTAAATAATTAAGATTTTTCCAAATAACAACGACCCCGTCCGCAATTGGAATGTAGTCCGAGTTAAAGTAATCTATCAGTTTTGCCGTCGTTGTCTGGGTGCGAAGCATCATAATCGGAACCCTAAAAAAAGTAACTTAATTAGAAAAATTAAAACCTAACAGTAATTGCGAGATAGAACTTCTTACGAAAATTCGTGAAGGAGAAACCATTCAAATTAAAATTAAACATGTCGGCATTGTTGATGCCACCGATATTCTCCAGCTGAAATGTCCAGATAGAACTTCCTACGAAAAATCGCGAGGGCTTATAGCCCATCTCAGATTGTCCTTATGGACCACCCTCCCCTCAATAAGAACTGTGGTTCCTAAGTCCGTTTCTATTCTCCCTTCCGTATATAAAGTGGTCAAATTGCCAAAATTCCATAAACTTGTTAAAATTTACTAAAATTGCAAAAATTCATTGAATTTGTTAAAATTAAGTAAATTTGTAAATTAAGTAAATTTTTTAACATTCACTAAAACAGTTAACCTTTTTCTTTTCATTTTTCAGACTTATTAAAATTTAGTAAATATGTTAAATTTTACTAAATTGTTAAAACTAAACATATTTTTTTAAATATTTTGGATTTATTTCCAAATTTGCAAACTCGTTAGAATTTAGTAAATTTGTTAAAACTTGGTAGTTTTGTTAACATTTAACACTTTTTTCATTTAGTAAATTTATTAAAATTTTGTAAATTTGTTAAAATTTAGCAAATTATTAAAATTAAATATGATATACTTTTAAAAAAATTTGAAAATTTTTTTTGTAAAATTAGTAAACTCTTTAAAATTTACCAAATTTGTCAAAACTTTGTTTACATTTAACATTTTTTTTTGTTAACATTTAACATTTTTTTATTTTAGTAAATTTGTTGAAATTTACCAAATTTATTACCATTTAATAAAATTGCTAAAAATTGATAAATTGTCATAATTAAACAATTTTTTTTTTAATTTAGTAAGCTTGATAAAATTTAGTAAATTTTTTGAAACCTACTTAATTTGTCAACATTTAGTAAAACCATCAAATTTTTTATTTTAATTAAGTAAGTGTGTTACAACATAGCAAATTTGTTAAAATTTAGTATATTTATAACAATCTTGTCAAAGTTTAGTGAATTGTTATGGTTAATTATATTTTTCGATTTTCTGAAATTTGTTTTGAAAATTAGTAAACTCGTTAAAATTTAGGTAATTTGTTAAAATTTAGTAAATTTATTAACGTTTTTTTTATTTAGCTTATCTGTCAAAATTTTGTAAATTTGTTAAAATTTAATATATTTATTATTTTTTTTTTGGCATATTTGTTAAAATTTAGTAAATTTGTTAAAACTTACCAAATTTGTTAACATGTCGTAAAACTGTTAACTTTTGTTTTAATTAACTTAATCTTTTACAATATTGTAAATTTATCAAAATTAAGTATGCTTACAACAATTCTGTTAAAGTTCAGTAAATTGTTGTTATTTTTTAATCGTTTAAATTTAGTAAATTTGTTGAAATTTAGTAAGCTTATTAGCGTTATTTAATTTAGCATATTAAATAAAGCTGTTATTTTTTTTTCATTCAATAAATTTGTTAAATTTAGTAAATTTGTTGATATTTAATAAATTTATTACAATTTAGTTAACTGTTAAAAATTAAAAAATTGTCAAAATTAAATTAAGATTTAGTAAATTCGTTAAAATTTACTAAAATTTTATATATGTCAAAACTTAGTAAATTTGTTTAATTGTAATTATAATTTGTAATTATAATTTCGTTGAAATTAATCAATAGCCCTTAATACTCTCCGAAATTTATCCGACACTGTATGTGGAATCTTTTTGTCTTCCACCTGTGTGAAGTTGACATTCTCACATCTTAAAAATTTTAACCCTTCCAACCATATATCGGTCCGTATTTCCTTATTTCTAAAATCTAAACAGGCATTTGTCTGCGTTAGCAGGTCAAGGCCAATTATACCGACGAATATTGACAATGAAGGAAGTATTGTATTGTATTGTGTAAAAGAGGTGACGAAAGTACCGCCACCAAAAGATCTACTGTACTGCCCTCCTGAAGCCCTCAGAAATTCGAGGATGTTGGTTGGTTCCAGTGATTTTATTTCGCTCCCTGGTATTTGGAAAGAACCCAGGTGCTTTTTCCTCTGATTCTGCCTTCTCATCGCAGAATCTGCACATTGGGTTCGCTTCAATTCCTAACCTGCTCAGATGCTCCCTGAGCCTACAGTGACCAGTTAGAATCCCGGTTAATATTCTCAGTCCGTTCTTTGATAGTCCGATACATGACTCAAATCTCTTACCGTTGTAGTTACCTAACCAGAGTTTTGATTGCCTTAAGCCTAGGTGGCTCGAGAAAAGCTCCTATCTGATATGATTCTCACATTCTTTGAGTACGCCTTCCCATACTCCTTTTCCTATTCCACAGAACGGTTCCGGCCCCATTAGCTCCCTTTCTGGCAAGCTCATCCGCTTGCTCATTTCCGTGAATCCCAATATGTCCCGGGACCCAACAAAGGCTGACCTTATTGTGTCTGCCTAGCTCATTCAGTCTTTGCAGACAGTCCCATACTAACTTAGAGTTTACTACATAGGAGCCTAGTGCTCGAATAGCAGCTTGACTATCTGATAATATGGTTATGGCCTGTCTTTTGTACTTCCTATTTAAGTTAATCTGTGCAAACCTATCGATGGCATAAATTTCCGCCTGGAAAATACTCGTGTGTATTCCCATTGATTCGTAGTATTTGGTTCTAGGCCCAAAGACTCCCCTGTTCCATTTCCGGTCTTTGACCCGTCCGTGTACCACTTGATCGTATTCTCCTTTAGAGAATATGCTGTACTCAAACTACTCCATTCCTTTTTATTAATAAGTTTTGTAACAAAGTTTTTCTTGAAATCGTATTTCTTCTCCGTCCTGTCCATTGGACAATCTAGGAGGGAGTAATCTTTAACCTGACTTATTCGGTTCCATTGCCCTTCATAAAGCCTGGTTATAGGTTTATCCCCCTTTATCCTGATTGCCGTTGCCAGGGCTTACTTTTGCACCACTATATGTAGTGGGCTTTGATCCAAGAGTACTTCAAGTGATGCCATTGGGCACGTCCTCATTGCACCCGTTATGCCAATACACGCTAGTCTTTGTATTCTACTTAACTCCATTTGAGTTGATTTTAGCTGTGTTCTTTTGGCCCACGCAATAGCTCCATAGGTCACGATTGGACGGATCATCATGGAGTACATCCAGTATAGGATGCTGGGTTTAGATCCCCAGGTTCTACCCGCTATCCTTCTACATATCATTGTAGCACGCTTGGCTTTCTCTGTAATATGGTTGACGTGTGCCTTCCATGTCAGCTTGCTGTCTAGTATTATGCCCAGATATTTCACCTCTGTCTTTGGTTCGATGACTTCTCCGAATTTGAATTGCCTTCCATCTTGGAAGTTTTCTTCTCTTGGTAAATGGTACAATAGTGGTCTTTTTCGGATTGGTGGTCAGTCCTACACCATTGATTGATAATTCTCAGCCCTCTTTGGACAATGTCACGAAGGGTTTCCTCGAATTTGCCTCTTACTATTATGACTATATCGTCCGCGTAGCCTTGACATTCTATAACTACTTCCGACAGTTCCATTAATAGTTCGTCAACAACCAGACTCCACATTAGAGGCGAAAGAACCCCTCCCTGTGGACATCCTCTGGTTGTGTTGACGGCTATGGTTCCCCCTTCTGCTAATGTTTCTGCTGATCTTGTGTTGAGAACTTCTACAATCCATCTTGATGTCACTGAATCTACTCCTCTACGGTTTAATGCCCTTTCTATTACATCATGTGAAGTATTATCAAAGGCTCCTTCTATATGTAGGAAGGCACAAACGGCTATTTACTTCTCATCTAGTGATTTTTGAATAGTGCCCACTAGGTTGGTAAGAGCGGTCTCTGTTGATCTGCCCGCTCTATACGCATGCTGGTTTGGATGCAAAGGCACCTGTTGTAATATCCCACATTTTAAATAGTTGTCCACTGCTTTTTCAAGTGTCTTTAACATGAAAGATGTTAGGCTTATTGGTCTGAAGGATTTTGGATGTGCAGTGTCTTTCTTCCCCACTTTGGGTATGAACACCACTTTTGCCCTCCTCCATGCCTCTGGTATGTACCCTAAGGTCAAGCTGCTACGCCCGATATTTATTAAGAATGGTAAAATTCCCTTTAGGCCCTTTTGTAATAAGGCAGGAAAAATACCATCCGTTCCGGGCGACTTGTAGGGTTGAAAGGTGCCTAAAGCCCATTCTAGTCTTTCCCTTGAACAAATTTCGTTTGTTATTTGCCTATTTTCCGGACTAGGGTTTCTTGGACCGTTACTTATACCTCACCCAATTTGTTTTTCTTGGATTTCTATAGGAAGTTGCCTGAATACTTTGGCCCTCTAACGCAAATTCGATTATCTTATGGTCTGATAATGATTCCTCATCGGATACCCTCCAATTTCTCGTAATTCTAGCTAAGCTTGGACTAGCTACCGTAATGTCTAAGACCTCCTCTCTTACCCTTGTAACGAATGTAGGTCTATTTTCCTCATTTAGTACTTCTAGGTTAGATGTTACTAAAAATTCTAATAGGTACTCATCCCGATAGTTTGTGCTAGTGCTGCCCCATATTGTGTTATGTGCGTTGGCATCGCACCCCAGTAAGAGCTGCAAGTTTTGCCTTCTGCAGAAGTCCACTAGCCGCCGTACCTCTGCCGGTGGTGTTGAAGTTTCATCGCCCGAAGAAGATGCTGATGCCACCACTATGACCCTTTTTCCGCCCTCGATATTGATGAAGGCTTGGATGGGGACCAAGTCCCGCGTCATGAATTCTGTAAGACAAGTGTATTTAAATCCTTTACTAATTAATATGCATGCTCTGGGCGACGTATGTCTACTGTTCCATATTACCTTGCCGCTATCGCAGCTTAGTCCTCTGATTGCACCCTTATAGTGCCAGTGTTCTTGGATCAATACCATGCCCAGGTTAAATTTTGAAAATGCCCTAGCGATCGCTGCGGATGCAGCTTTTGCATGGTGGACGTTAACCTGGGCGAAGTTGATATGTGATCCATTATTCGGCATTATACTACTTATTGTTGCTGCTGTCACTTAGCAGCATTTCTTCTTCTTCTTCGTCAATTGGAACATCAGAGTGGCCTGGATCCATGCCCTCCGTATCGCTTTCAATGGATGATAACTGTTCCGTCTTCATTGGTACAGATACCTTCGGTACAGATGTGGGCTCGTTTGCGGTTAAGATCTCTGTCTCCTCTAATGGTTTTGCGGGGTCTGAGTTGCTCTCTTTTCCTTTACCCCTCGTTATTCCATGCACCGGAACCTCGCCAAATTTGTAGCTTATAGAATTTCCTGCTTTCTTGATGGCTTCCAGCGATTGCTCGTCTATGCCTATCGTCATCAGCTGGCCATTAGCTTCTGCCCTGGTTTTTATAACAATCCATAGGGGCGTGTTAATGCCTTCATTCTGTGCACTTTTCAGAGCTATTATCTGCTCCGTTGTCTGGCCTGCGCATCTGGGAAGGTATGGCTTCTTCCAGTACCGTCAGCTCCTGTGTGGTTAGGTTGACCTCAAGGTATCACTTCGGCAACACTGCCATCCTAACCGCCTTAGAGACATTTGCGTAGCTTTTGCTCGCTTTGGTGCGGTGTTCCTAGCAGAATGTTCTGCAAACATAGGCTTTTTGGCTTCTCCTCGCTGCGGCGGCGTTATCCTTTTATTTCCGCGCTTGCCTGCTTGTTGGTTTGCCTGGGTTGCTTCTTCTGGCATAGCTCTGTGCTCGTCAGCCTTTTTTCTAGCTTCTGTGGGTTCTAGGCCTTTCTCAAGGTATCTTAAGTACCATCTGCAGCCTGCCCCGCTGAGACCTTTCCTTAGTGGATCATCAAATGCACCAGGTTGTCCTGGTGCTGGTACCTTTGGCATTCTGCGAGTTTCATGGCCTCGGGGTCTATGCTTTGGTCCTGCAGTGTTAGCCTCAGTTCTAGCTACTTTTTCGCCCAATTTTGCCCGCCACGCTAAATTGCTGGATGTTGTCGGCACATTATCCAGCTTAGCCATCGCTTCTGCCCTTTGGGTTTTTCCTTCTTCAGACAATTTCGCACCATCGGTATTGCTTGTTGTCCCTGGTGTACCACAAGTTTTCAATGGAGCTGTTGCTCCGATCTCCAACGTTGCTTCTGCACTTTTCGGAGGCGACAACAATACTTTGTTGGTCTTCACGGTTGGTGCTTTTGCACCTCTTCTGGCTGGTTGACTTCTACTGTCACCATATTTCTTCGCCGTCACCGGCTTCAAGTTGCTCCTGTTACCAGCAGCTTTGCCTCGCTGACTATCATCACAGAGCTCATGCTCCATTCTGTCAGCAAGTTCAGTTACGAAAGAGCCCCGGATAGTTAGTTGTAATTTTTTGATTTTCTTACTATCTTCCATGAGTTTCTAGTAAATGGTAAATGTAAATATGCCATAGCAGCGCCCCATGCTATGGTAAGGCCACAGTTACTCTCCGATTCGGCCCAGTTTCGAGGAGGCGCCGTTCAAATACAGTCTGACGTAACCCCCTGACTGCAAAACTTATCCAATGGGCACGGTGACGCATGACACCCTGGATTAGGGGGTGGCAGTTCTTGGTCTACACTCTTCAAAAGCCTGTCTGACAAGGGTGGCCCCGCCGGGAAACTACTATCTCGTAGATCCCATCAGCATAACCTTTTGAATCATTGTGAAATCAAGCCCCCGCACCACGTCAAGGTGACTGCCAACGCGAGGGCAGTATAAAAAGTGTTGTTTGTGTCGAAAATGTTGATGACACACTTCTCACAAATCTTATCAAAGCCATGAATGGATTTGACTAAAAAAGTATTTTCTACGGGGATTATATGCCTCAAGCCCCATAAAGGCTTTGTATAGCTCTTCGATGCTCCTGTGTCTATTAGTAATTTTATGGGTTTCCCTGCTATAACCCTTTCTATGAACGGTAGCAGGGAGTCTTTTCTAAAAAATTAATCTCACTGTAATTTACCTCTATCTTCCCTTCTGTCCACAATTATTCTCAAAGGAAATTAAACCACTACAAAGACTAATGAATTTTACATATTGAGAACACGTGCAAAGATGTTATGACTTTACAAGTTTTTTCTGATTGTTTATTTATTAAATGAGCACTGTACTTACAATTTTCCCATAACTAATCAACGTGTTGAGCTGTATTTGTAGGGCTGCCTTTACAGTTGTTGTTGTTGTTATATTTTCTTAAATTATCTGGTGACTGGTGTTGACTGTTAACTTCCTTGCTTCTTTGCTGAACAGGCTATTTCGAAGATCTGATGACTTTCTCAATTCTCAATGTTGTTCACCACCGTTCAGGCTATTTCGAAGCTCTGATGACATTCTTACTCTTCAATACTCCTCAAGGTTTCTTTTTTAGATTCTTGTTTTTTAATATTTATGTAGCTTAAAGTTGGCATTAAGTTTTTAATTTTTTTTTTTTTAAGTTTTTTCTTGGTTTACATCTACATCTCACCTTCGTGTAAGACAGTTTATCTTGAATTGTGCTCCGTGTTTTTCGTCAATAACTTTTGTATTAAAGAATTTATAATTTTGTGTTTAATGCTTAAAAATCAGTTTAATTATTTCTAGTTTGTCAAAAAAAAAAAATCAATTTAAAAAGCTTATTTTAAAGGCCGCAATTTTTAAATATTTGTTTTATAAAAAAATAATTTCTTTCTTCAACATACGAAATTACCAACAATAAACAACTAAATTGTCAAATTCATAACATCTTACAACAATAAAATACACTAAACAGAAATTACACTTACTCAATAAAACACTTACAAAAAGAAAATACAAAAAAACACAATAGCAATATTTCAAATAACTTAAAACAAGTGCTATATTCTTATTTTAAAAAAACAACAATAACAGTTCCTACATAAAATTACTAACAATAAGCCAATAAATTCGAAACATTTTACAACAACAAAATATACTTAACAGAAATAACACTTACTCAATAGAACATAGCATAAAAAGAAAACACAAAAAAAAAAACCCAATAGCAAAACCAAACAACAACAATAACAATTCCTAATAAACAAAAAGTGCTGCCAGTTATTTTAAAAATCTATATCCCCAATAAAACTAAATTAAATCCCTTAAAATGGCATGTTTAAAAAAAGGCTGTTCGTTGGAAGGTCATGACGAGAGAATGATGAGTTGCTGGCTTTGTCTTGGTGTATGTCACTTTAAATGCAGTGGATTATGTGGTTTAGTAGCCGAATCTGTATCGTAGCATAAAAACTTGCATTGGCGCTGTAATGACTGTCAAAAAATTGGCGCTGATTTTTACCGCTTCTTCCTAAGCACTAAAAATAATTTTTTGCAAATTCAAAACCATTTTGCTAATTTATCCGGGCAAATAAACTCTTATGGAAAGCTTTTCGATGATTTCAAGTCATTGGATGGACTCCAATCACCTAAATTACCATCTCCAAATCTCCGTAAGTCACCCAGATTTATGAATAGAGAAAACCCTGATGATACTACTGCTTCTTCAATCCATACAACTCTGAACTCTGCAAATATGCTTACGACAATTACTTCTCCTTTGATGCCTCAAAATGCTGGTCTACCATCTTTTAATAAAGCATCATCGATCTTACTACTGATAATATACAATCTTTTACAAATACTGCTCCCTTGATGTCTAAAACTGCAATGCTACCATCTTTAAATAATACGTCCTTGACGCCTACAACTGCTATTCCACCATCTTTAACTAATGAAGAGGCGTTACCGAAACAACTAAAAGTAATACCGCCAAAAAAATCTATTTTTATTTCGCGTCTTTCTTCGGATACCTCCACTGATGACATTAACTATTATATAAACTCTAAACTAAGTTATAAAGCTGATGTTATGATATATAAATTTTCCTATTCCGTACCAAGAAGGATTACATCTTTTAAAATAACCGTTCCGTTCGATCTTTATGAGCAAATCGTTAACCCTGGTTTCTGGCCTGTGAATACTTTAGTTCGTGAATATGAATTTAAAGAAAATCCACGGAGAAACAACATTGCTGAGCTTCCGCCCCGACTCGAATAAATGATAATACGAATTTCAACTTTAATTCAAAAAACTAGATTCTTTACCCGTTGAACGACTAATCATTATGTATCAGAATGTTCGTGGTTTAAATACTAAAATGTCTAATCTACTAGTTAACAGTTATGATTTTAATTTTCATGTTATCATCTTTACTGAGACATGGCTGAAAGATAATGTTTTTAATTCTGAGTTACTATGTAACAATTATCAAATATATAAATATAACAGAAACGATCGTAATGGTGGTGGTGTTTTAATTGCTGTATCCGAATCTCTTCAATCTGAATCTTCTCCAAATATTGAGTTTGTCAGTGTAATGATAAAGCTTAATTATAAAATCATTTTCATAACCTGATCGTATATACCTCCTAATTCTCCCGAAGAAATATACCTTGAACACGTTCAGGCCATCAAATCAGTTGCTCAACGTGCTAAACCTGAGGATTTAATTTTTGTTGTTGGAGATTTTAATTTACCATCTATAATATGGAAAAATTCGCCTGATGCTCCGGATTTTATTCCAATTAAATCTAATAACTGTGATGATTTAATATTGAATGAGATAGTTGATCTTAGTCTTTACCAGATGAACGGCATATTTAATGAATACGGTAAACTGCTAACTCTGGTATTTACAAATAATCCGGAAGATTGTATAATAACTCGCTCTGATCCTATCACCTTGCCGGAAGATCGCTTTCATCCAACTATTGAAATTAGCTGTGTTTTGCCTACTTTTGGTGGATCCAATATTCGTATTAATAAAGATAAAGTTTTTTGTTTAACTGGAATGATTTGTTGTGCCATACTTCTATTGATTTAATGGTGGAGGTCTTTTATAGAACTATGCATTCTTTTATGGATGAATGCATCCCAAAGCGTTCTGTCTACAAACGAACTGGCCCGCCTTGGAACTCAAAACAACTATCAAGATTAAAAAATTTGAAGAACAAGTATTACAAAAAGAATAAAATTTTTGGTTCTCTTGTATTTTTTGATAAATACTCTATTCATCGTGCCGAATATAATATTCTTAACAATTATTTATACAAAAACTATCTAAACAAAATGAAGGAAGATTTCAATCGTGATCCTAAAGCATTTTACAACTTTGTTAATTCAAAAAGAAAAACTACTGGTTATCCATCTGTAATGAAATTTAACGATATCGAATCTAGTGATGATACTATAATAAGTAACATGTTTGCATACTTTTTTGCTAGTACATATTCTGTTGCTCAATATTGTTCCAACAGCTATTCATATCCAATAAACACAAATCAAGCTATATTTTTTCCCCTAATCGATAAGGCAGAACTTGTTAATAGCCTGAAGAAACTTAAAGTTTCATTTACTCATGGACCTGATGGAGTACCTAGTTCTATACTCAATTATTGTGCTACTTCCTTGGCAACACCACTGACTCTCTTGTTTAATGCGTCAATAAAAAACGGTTATTTTCCGAAATTTTGGAGAGCTTCTTATCATCATTCTATTATTTAAATCTGGAAATAGATCGGATGTTTCTAATTACCGTGGTATTGCTAAACTTAGTGCAATCCCTAAGCTTTTCGAGAAATTTATTACAGATTTTTTATCACTCATCGTCAATTTTGTCACCATTTCAACACGGATTTCGGAAAGGATGCTCTACCGTTACAAACGTGCTTCATTTTACGACAATAATTAATGATGGTTTTATCAAGAAAAAACAAACGGATGCAGTATACACCGATTTTAGTAAGGCTTTCGATAAAGTAAACCATAACCTTCTACTGATCAAATTGGATTTATTAGGTTTAACACCATTAAGCCTTAAATGGATAAAATCATATCTTTCTGATAGAACACAACGTGTAATTTATAATAATATGTCATCTAAAGATATTACTGTGACTTCTGGTGTTCCTCAAGGCAGCCATCTTGGACCAATTCTTTTCTCCCTTTTCATCAATGATCTTCCAAAAGTGATAAATTTTTGTAACGTTTAAATGTACGCTGATGATGTTAAAATTTTTTAAGTTACTGTCAACATAATGATCATATTCATCTTCAATCAGATCTCAACAATTTCTTTTCGTGGTGTAACCGTAACCTAATGGAACTGAATTTGAAAAAATGTAAATCTATGCGTTTTTCTACAAATAATGTTTTTCCTGCTAACTACTTTTTGGGCGGATATCAGCTTGAACTTGTTGATACTTTTCTGGATTTAGGGATTCTACTTGATCCTAAATTAAACTTTGTATCTCACGTAACCATGACAGTTAATAAAGCTAGAGGTACACTCGCCTTTATTAAAAGATGGGCAAAAGAATTTATTGATCCTTACATAACCAAACAACTTTTTACATCTCTTGTAAGACCTATTTTGGAATATGGTTAAATCTGTTCTGACTTTCTTGTCAACAATATAACTTTTAATGTTCCTCAACGAGTATCACGCCAATTCTAACCACTCTTTGTTAAATCTTTTCATACCAACTATGCTCTAGCTGATCCTTTTAGAAGAATTTGTTGTGTTTATAATAATCTTTATCAATTAATTGATTTTTCGTTGAACACTGATGTAATTAAGCATAATATCATTATTTTCTTAAATTCCTAACTATTTGTTTTTATTTTTAAATCATTTAATTGTTTCAATATATGTACATATGTAATTATATCATTTATACAGGTCTGTAGGGATTTATTCCATTGACCTAATAAATAAAATAATAAATAATGTAGGAGTTAAATTATTGCTTCTTCTTGTGGCTTTTTAGGTTCTTGATTTAAATTATTTTCTTTGTTTAGTTTTTTACATTTTTATTTATTTGTTAATTTTGTTGCTTTTTAATTTTAAAGTTTTTTAATTTTTTCTTGATTTAAATTATTTTCTCTTCGGTTGTAGTTTTTTAGTTTCTTGATTTAAATTATTTTCTCTTCGATTGTATTCAATTGTAGTTTTTTAGATTTTGTTTTTTCGTTTTTTCTTTAGTTATTTAAATCTTTATTTATTTGTTTATTTTGTTATTTTTTTTTTTTATTTTTATTTTTATTGTTACTTATTATTTTAAAGATTCTTCAGATTTGAGTTGTTCGTTGCATAATTAAAAAGTGTTTTTTCCTATAAATATTTCTCGTGCCCCACGTTGGGCGCCAATTAAACGCAGTCCGTTTAAAAATTTAATTTTTTACTCGTATTTACAGTGTAGTGCTGTTATTCCTTTAAACTAAAAAAACAACTGACTTAAAACTAAACTAAAATTATTCTTATAGCTACTGTCCCTATCAATCAAAACCGCCGATTCAGCTGTTTGTGTTTGCGTGTGTGAAACAATTGCTGCGGCGTCAGCTCCAGATGCTTTTAATGTCGCTCTTCGTTGTGCAATAGTTTATGGTGGACCTTTGTTATTCGTTGTCCGATAATTGGGTATTTAAATCATTTACATAAATGGTAAATAGAAGGGGAACAAGAATAGACCCTTATGGTACACCTTTTGCTAGAGATAAAGGGCGCGATCTCATATTATTAACAAATACGGATTGATGACGATCCGATAAGTATGAAGATATTAAACGTGTTGATGACAGTGAGAAATTGAACATTTTTCTCAATTTCATAGTAAGATCATTATAGTTAACCGTATCAAATGCCTTAGAGTGATCTAGGAGAACTAGAAACGAAATGCCACCTTTATCCAAATTTTCCCGCAATTCTTCAGATACGTCAATAAGAACAGTTCTGATGCTCTATTTTGGACAAAAGCCTGACTGCCTACTAATAAGGAAACCATTACTATGAATGTACCGATATAATTTGTGATGTTATATCTTCTCAAAAACTTTTGATAAGTATGGCAGTATAGCGATTGGCCGATATTCAATATTTGCTTTCGGCGTAGGTATTATTTTTGCATATTTCCAGTTAGCAGGAAATATACTTTTTGTTAAAATTGTGTTGAAAGTGAATGTTATATAAGGTACCATACAGGGAGAACTGCTTTCAAAAATGTTGGGTGAATATTATCGAAGCCTACCGCATTTGATTCAACGGCAATACAGCTGGATAGTACATCTGATTGATTCACAACTTCAAAATGAAACTCATTTCCATTCATTACATTAATCTGATTATAGAAATTTACGTTTAAAGGGACACTACGATGATTAGTAAATTGTTCATTAAAATTTTCTACGTCAATATCAGACAAATCTACTCACTTAGTCTTTCCAATACCAATTTCTCTTATGCCTTTCAAAGTTTTCTTGGATCCAACAGCTGACTCAAAAATACTAGAATAGTATGTAGATTTTGCACTTTTTATCTTCCCGTTTACCTCTCTTCTTGCATTACAATATTCTTCGTGTAACTCATCAATCGCGGCTTTAATATCAGTGCTGAACCATGGTTTTCTTTTTTAGTTTACCATTACAGGTACAGATTTGATGATGCCCACTAAGGGCATATAGTAAATCGAATCCCAGTCAATATTAGAAAGCTCATGTGACAAAATGTTTAGATCCATGTGCTTAAAATCATAAAAAGTAATAGCATTACTTGATAGTTTTAGTTGAAAATCGTGCGTGAGAAATAATAGATCATGTTTCGAAAAGCAAGATACAGGTAGGTAGTTGGTCGTATAGAAGGACTTTATCTCTATTACTAACAAAAATAATATCTAATAATGAATTTCTAGTGTGTGAGTAGTGAGTGGGTACTGTTGTAATAGTCGGATAGGGGCCAAAAGATTGCTTATCATTTACTAAATGACTTTCAACTAAAATATTCGAATTGAAATCACCACGTATGACAATTTCATCATGTTTTAGTGTAAGATTTTCAACAGTCCTCATAAAAACTTCAGTATCAGTTCTCTTACTAGGCCGATACACACATCCTATTAATACTTTGTTGCCATTAAATGTGATTTCAACAAAAATATGTTCAATTTTTTCTTCCCTTCTTTACAGATGTATATGGCCACGTCACCTGCATAGGTTTCTCTATCACAACGGAAAGTGATTCCTTTAATCCTTTAATCCAAATTAAAAATAGTAGCAGAAACAAGTTTGTCAAACCAAACAACATCAACATTGGAGTTTTCAAAAATGAAGCGGAACTCATCAATCTTATTATTTAGACTCTGGGCGTTGATGTTTAGAGTTCCCAAATACCATACTCTAGTTTGGAAATAGCATCTTTAGAAGACGTAGATTTGGTCGGATAAAGCTAGCAAAACTTTGTGAATGAATCTATTATAGCGAATATATGATTATATTGTTTATTTGTTGAATCTAAAGGTGCTAGAGAATCGATTCAATTCGCCTTCTTGCTTACCTTTTTTCTATTTAAAACAATACATGGAACGCAGTTAGCAATATGGTGTTTTATCTTCTCATCAAGTTTCGTAAAAAAGTAATCACGACATATCAGCTCTTTAGTTTTCTTTACAGCAAAATGTCCCTTTTCATGTGCCTGTTGTATGATTTCACGTATAACTAAAAGCTCGCAACCCTCCACAATCTAATGAAGAATTTCGCCCTTTATGAAATAGTCATTGTAAATTGGTTTTTCATTCCAAATATCTCGTATAGTTTGAACGTCCTCATCTTGCATCTGTGACCGTTTAATTCTCTCGATGATATTATTTTCGTCAGTAATCGTCATTATTAACGGGAAAATGCATCGACGTGCGTCATTTGTTTACCTGGTCTATGTTCAACCGTTTAGTCATATTCTTGCAGAAACAAAATCCAACGAGTAATACAAGGCATTACAATCGGTGGCGAGCTTAAAGTGTATTTCCAGTAAATACACCTTGAATTTTTTCAACGCTTCGATAACTGCTAATATTTCTAACTTATAGCTGACATACTTTTTTTTTGATCGTTAGTCTTTTTGCTCATGTAATACACTTGATGAAGCTTGTTATCCTCGGGTGGCTTCTGAAGCAGCACGGCACCATAACCTTCAATGGATGCGTCTGTATGAACTTCTGTTTCATAATTTGGGTTGTAAATATTAAGGACAGGATTTTGACTCATAACAATTTTTATACTTTTAAATGCTGTCATCTGGTTATCTTTCATTTCAAATTTTTGGTTTTGTTTTTTAAATCTGATAAAGGCCTTGCAATTATTGAAAAGTTTGGTACAAATTTACGAAAATAACTTGCTAACCTTAAAAACTTTCATGCTGTTTTAAGTTTCGTGGAACAGGATAATTTATCAAGGCTTCAATTTTCTCTGTTGATGGTGATATCTGTTTGTTTTCTATAATATATCCCAGAAACTGAATTCCTTTCTTTAAAAAATGGTATTTCTTTAAATTTATTTCCAATCCATAATCTTCACGGAATTTTAGAACAGTTTTGAGATTTTCAATAGCTTCATTTTCATCTTTCGCCGGTATAATAATGTCATCTATATACGATAGTGCTATACCTTTTCTGGTCAAGTTACGAAATATGGCTTTTAAATGTCTTTGGAACACACCAGGAGAATTAGACAATCCAAAGGGAACTTTTTAAATTGATACTGTCCACAATGTGTAACAAACGACGTATACTTCCTGCTTGATTCTTCCACAGATACATGAAAATGACAATTTTTCAGGTCAATTATTGTAAAAGTGTTGGCAACTTGTAGTCAAGTTGATCTTCTATTAAAGGTAATGGAAACCGATCCTTTAAGATTACTTTATTTATTCGACGATAATCAATGCAAAGTCTCGGTGAACCGTCTTTTTTTCACTAATATAACCGTGCTGCTGAATTCGGATTCCGAGGGTTCAACTGTTCCCCCATTCAACCACTGCACCATTTGATTATCGACCACGGATCTTTCATGAATTGGTAGTCGTCGAGGTGTACAGTTGGTGATTCATTCTTTAAAATAATTCGCATTTCCACATTCGTCGTTTTTGACTTCACTGGCTTATAATCGCTGATCATTTTACTTACTTGTTGCTTAGCGTTCACACTTGAAGACTCAACGATGTCCAAAGTTGGATCATTTTCAAAATCGATCTTTAAAATCATGTGAGATTCTTCTGTGGCCTTATTAAATTTCCGAACTTCCAACATCAAGACAATCAGATGGTACAACATGAAATATTAAGTCGAACTTACCAAATATTTAAAATCACCAATCGGTTTAATTTTGTTGTCACCTTTGTTTTTCCCCAAAACCTACCAAATAAAAATTCGACGCTAACAAAATAGGTTTATTGGGACACCTGTTATAAATTTTCTCAGTAACGACATTCATCTTACTGCCTGTATCGAATAAAGCATAAGTTTTCATAGTACCAAATCTTATTTCCTTTTTCAAAATATCACCAATATCGGCTAGATATCGTACATTTGACACATTTTTCTTGGACGGGCAGTCTTTGTCAATGTGACCAAATTTGTCACAATGAAAACATTTTATTTCCTTAGATTTGTTCTTACAGTCTACGGACTTATGCCCCTTTTCGCCACAATTAAATTATCTCAGGGTTTTTATCAACTTTCGCCATTTCTTTTACATTATCTCTAAAATCAAATTTTTGTTTGTTACCTTTTCGCATGGTTTCATAACATCCCAATTTATTCTTAAACTCTCGAACACTCTTTGCACTATACGAAATAATTTTATTTATGTCAAGATCATTGATACTATCAATTACATACTGCATCAATGAATTGTGATCAATATTACCTCGATTAGCTAACTTCTTTCATGTTCAGATAATATTCATGAACATTTTCGTCCTTTTTCATCTTAGGTCATAGAGCATTCTATGCAGCAGAAAATTATGTGTCGTTACATCAAATTCTTCAATTAAAGCGTTTTTCAATTTTTCATAATTTGTTATACCCTCTCAGCTGACCAACCCCTTCAGTGATTTTTTTACAAAACACGAACTTCTGAAATTCGTCCCAGTACATAACTGCGGCCGTCTCTTCAAATTCGTTAATTAATGCTCTAATAGGTAAATTATTACAACCATCGAAAGACCGTATTGAACCTTCAATGTCTCTAAAACTTATTACAAATCTTGGCATGTTTGTCATAACATTTTCTTTACCAAAGCTGAATTTGTTGAAACTGCAGCAGCTGCGCCATCTTGTTGTTTTATATTTTGTTCGTCGTCGTTATTAAAAGAGAAAATTTCGTCGTCGTCACTGATATCTTCCTCATTGTCAATACTTGAACAAGAAGCAAGGAGTGCGCCTTTCTGCAAATTCTTAAAAATATGCTACATCAAAACGTCTTCTTGTATGTTATGCCTAACACATTGCATATAAAAACCAAATCATTATCGCTCGGCTTTCAATACAAATGTGTCGTCGTCTTCATTGAAAGAAGTTCTTGAAGTTCTCTAAGTCGTCGTCTATTCATGCGATCTCCTTCTGTTCGAAAACCAAATTTGTGTAAAGCAACTATAGCCTCTTTTTTGCAATAGCGTTAATTATGATAGACAATTCCTTGTGCAGTATAGCATAGTGGAAACCCTGGTTTATTATTACGTAAATGACAACTGAGGTAAAATTTATATACTGAAACGAGGAAGAAGAAACACTTATAAAATAAACTGAATGAACAATTTAAATAAATGAGTTTTATTTAAAACCTAATACGTGGTGGCACCGGTAAACAATGTATAAAAGAAAAATTTAGCAATAAGGAAAAAAGCAAGGAAAGAGAAAAGGAAAGAAATGAAATAAACTCTATTAGACTTGAATAAATGTGATTTGGTGGCCATTTTAGAATAAGAATATTCTAGAAAAATGGCTACGGCAGCGGCAAATGAAAACAATGCTAGCCAAACGCAGGTGGTAATGATGGCGTCAAACGTGAGCCCGCCTGAACGATTTAATTTTCAACAACCAGAAAAATGGCCGGTATGGCGGCAGCGTTTTCAAAGGTATTCACCAATCTCAAAACTGCGTATGAATGGCGATGAACGTGAAAAAATAGATACATGTCTATACTGCATGGGTGAAAAAAGCGAGGAAATATTGTTGCCCGTCAGCCCGACACTTTACGAATTACTCGATGCGTTTGACAAATATTTCCAACCTCAAAGGAATATCATTTTTGAACGTTCCAAATTTAATTCTCGTATACAGAGACCTGGAGAGCCTGTGGAGGAATTTATACCAGATTTACACGCGCTTGCTCAAAATTGTAATTTCCAAACATTGAAGGATGAACTTATCCGTGACCGAATTGTGGTTGGGATGCAGAACGAGAAAGTTAGCGAACAACTCCAGTTGAAGACTGATTTAACATTGAAAACTGCTATTGATTGTGCCAGACTAACAGAAATGCAATCCAGACAAACAAAAGTAATTCGTGATGAGAAGGAGGTGAATATTGTTTGGGGAAATAAAGGCGAAAGGACATCGGAAAAAGCAGAGGACAGAAGTGTATGTTTCGTGGTTATGGTGTTCATAATCGATTGCAGTGTCCGCGTAATGCTTCTTGTAATGGTTGTAAGAAAATTGGACATTATAGAAAAGTATGTAGACAGGATGTAGTTAGTGGTAGTAGCAATAATAATATCAAAAATAATGTAAATATTGTAAATATTGTAAATGATAACGTAGATTATTCTATTGCACTATGTTAGAGTATTCGTAATCTTGGGTTGGGCTATCACAGCAGTGAAGTGGATGGTCAAGAGGAATTTTTTTTTAGGTAATGTGTCAAGCATGAATGAAAATGGTCGGTTCTGCTATGTAAAGTGTTTTGAGGAAGAATTGTATTGTGAAATTCGATTTTCGGTTGACACAGGTGCAGATTGTGTATGTCTGCCATTAGATTCTACATCTGTTTTGAAAAAAAACCCAGAAAAGCAAGGGAAAAGTAACATACCCAAAACTCAAGGGTGCTGATGGAAATATCCTTAAAATTGTTGACAACATTGAACTGTCTTGAAAGTATGCTGATAACGTTGATAAATTTACATGCTATGTGGTAGAGGGTCTGAAAACCCCACCTTTGGGTTTGAATGTTATACGCATGTTAAAGGTGTTTTCTCCTCCCGAAAATTGTTTTAGCGTAAAGGAGGAAAATGAATATGAAAATTTTTTGCAATGGTTTCCGAATCTTTTCAAGAACGTGGGTGAATTTAAGAGTGATGTTGGGATAAAAATTAAGCCAAATTATGAACCGTTTGTACAATCGGTACCACGAAATGTGGCAGTTCCACTCTTGCCAAGACTTAAGAAGGAGTTGGATCGTCTAATTAAATTAAAAATTGTTGAACCCATAGAAGAGGTCACGGAATAGGTAAGTCAGATTGTCATGGTACCTAAACCTAAGAATGAAATCCATCTTTGTGTGGATTATACAAAACTGAACAAAGCTGTTATGTGTCCTTATTTTCCGATTGAAAAAGTGGAAATAAAATTTGCTAGAATTGGAAAGGCCGAATATTTTTCGAAAATTGATTGTAACAAAGGTTTTTATCAAATAAAACTTGGTGAAGAGGATCAACATTTGACATGTTTGTTATGCCCGTTTAGTAGATTTATATTTAAGAGATTACCCTTTGGCATCTCATGTGCTGCGGAATACTTTGTGACCAAATTCAGCCAAATATTGACGGGGATAGGGAATTTGTTAATCCACATTGATGATATACTTATTTATGGCGAAACCAAGGTTAGTCCAAGAGGGTATCGCAATTAACAGGAGTAAATCTCTTTTTGGTGTTAGGAAAGTGACATATCTAGGGTATGTGGTGTCAAAAGATGGTATATCTGTGGATTCTGACAGAGTGGACGCAATATTGAATTTTCTCAACCAACGTGTAAAGTTGAAGTGCGGAGATTTTTGGGGATGATAAATTATCTGGCGAGATTTATAAAAATGATATCTTCAGTTGTTCAACCCTTAAACTCCCTATTGGAAAACAATGAATTTGTGTGGTCTGCAATACAGGAGAAATCGTTTAACGAGGTTAAGAATCTTATTTCAAGGGCACCTACATTATCGTTTTTTGTTCCGGAAAAACAGGTTATCGTCAGCTCTGATGCTTCAAGCTGTTAGTTAAGAGCGTGCCTTATGCAAATTGACAAACGGACAAATGAAGGGCAATTGGTAGCTTATGCTTCAAGAAGCATGACGGATACGGAAAGGAAATAACTTTCAAGGAATAAATTCTTGGAGTACATAAATGGTATAAAGATAATCTTTGAAACGGATCATAAGCCATTGGCTCAATTACTTCCGACACAGCCAATTGACACTTTAAGTCTAAGAATTCAGAGATTCCGTATGAGACTTATCAGATTAAAGTATGAAATAGTATATATTCCTGGAAAAGAACTGATTATAGCAGTAAATATGAGTACCTAGAGAAAATAAAAAGTGCCACAGTGGATGGCCATCAACAAATCAAGTACCAGATTTCATGGTTCCATATTACCATCATAGAAATGATATTTCGGTTGCGGATGATCTGGTGTTGTGTGGTAGTAGAATAATAATTCCCACTGATTTACAATAACAAGTTTTGGAATTTATTCACTTGCGTCATCAGGATTTAACTAAATGTCGTCGTCGTGCTCAGATGAGTGTTTGGTGAATAGGATTATCCAGTCAATTGGAGAAGTTAATTCGAGATTGCAATGTTTGTATAGAACACCGTACAAATCAGAAGGAACCACTCTTTAGGGATAAAATTCCTTCAAGACCCATGGAAAGAGCAGCGGCAGACTTATTTAAAAACAAACAGGATAACGCATGGTATTTGATTGTCACAGATTACTATTCGCGATATTGTGTAATTTATAAATTGGAGTCGTTAATGGATCTGATGGTGATTAGAAAAATGAAAAAATACTTCGCCACATTTGGAATCTGTTCGGTATTACGCACAGACAATGGGACTCAATTTAACTCATATGAATTCAAACAATTTTGTAAGGATTATAATATTGTACACAACTCAAATAGTCCATACTTTAGTCAGTCCAACGGAGCAATAGAAGCCGCCGTAAAGGTGGCAAAATCACTCTTATATAAGAATAAGGACAACTTTTACGAGGCGTTACTTAGTTATTGATCAACACCATTGGAGAATGGATTTTCCCCAGCGGAACTTATGATGGGATGTAAAATAAAGACACATCTACCAATATTACCAGCAGTTTTAGAAGTCGACAACAATCGAGTTACAGAACGTGAAGAATAGATTAAAACCAGAAATGAGAAATTAATATTGAAAATATAGATTCAAAAATTGAAAATTATAATATTGTGGGGGTAGGTGTGAATTCTAGAATTGATAATTGTAATATTGAAAATTAAATTATGTAGTATAGCATAGTGGAAACCCTGGTTTATTACTACGTAAATGACAACTGAGGTAAAATTTATAAACTGCAACGAGGAAGAAAAAATATTTTAAATACGCTTAATGAACAATTTAAATATATGAGTTTTATTTAAAATTTTAATTTTAGTTCGGCTTAAGGTCATAAATTGTAATAAAATTAAATAAAACATAATTGTTTTAAATTTTAATATTAATTTTTGTTTATTTAAAACCCAATATTTCGATCGAAATCTTCGATCACCTACAGGGGATCTATTTAAAATACAAATATACATATAAAAATGGATAATACATTTATCACAAAAAGTTTGATTACATACTTTTTTAAAAAACAAATATTCCGCGATTATTTCTGTTTGTTGTTTGGTTTATTGTCACTTTGTGTTTGATTTTAATCTATACTTGTCACTTGTATGTCAGTAAACTTGAGCGCATTTGTCAGTATCAGTTTTGTAATTTAGCCTCTTCTCTGTCGGTACATCAATAATGTGTAGCATTTCTAGAGTATATCTCTTTTTGTAGTTACTCTCACCCACTAATATCTTTACATCGTCAAAGTTAGGTTTATGACCAGTCAAAGTACAGTGGGCTGCTAATGCTGTTTTTTGCGATAAAGGTTTGTGTCAATTTGTTTCTGATCTGACTTATGTGATGCAAGTCTAGCTTTAAGTTTAGTTTTTGTCGTGCCAGCATATACCTTTTGGCATACGTTGGATTCGTCCCCTTTACAATTTATCTTATAAACTAAGTTAGATTTGTCATTTCTTTCCAATTTTGATTTTGTTTTACTGAAGAGTTTGTCAAGTGTATTATCGGTCTTAAGTGCTAGTTCATATTTTTCTTTATTATAAATGGTATATAAGTCATGGATTTATATATTTTTGGAGGTTTTTCTATTCGAATATTATCTTTACTTTTCTTTTTCCATTGTCCTATCAAGTTATTAATTGTTTTTATTGGAAAGTCATTTTTAGTTAACATATTTCTTATTATGTCCATATTTCTGAGACGAAAATCCTTGTAACTTATTTCTAAAACTCCACGTATAAAGTGTGAAGCCGTGTTAATTATAATTTTTCTAGGGTGTTTGGATTAAAAATTAATCAGTCTTCCTGAGGCAATAGGTTTCTGGTACCAATCTAATTTAAGCCGAGTTCCTTGTCTTAATATTATGCAGTATAAGTATGGTAATTTATTGTTGTTTTCCCTTTGTTTGTGAAAGTTATTTAATGTTTTTAATGTTTCTTCAATGTCATCTATTTTGATTATTGCAAATAAATCGTCAACATATTTTGTAAAAACTCTTGGTTTTCTCTTAAGTTTTTTAAGCGTCGTATCTAGTAGTTCCTCCATAACTATGTCTGCAATTACAGGAGACGCTGGAGATCCCATCGGCATTCCTCGGTTTTGTTCGTAATATTTATTTTCGTGATGGAAATATCTATTTTCTTTAATGCAAAATGTTAATAATTCCATAAATATTTCTTTTGGTATTTTTGTGAATTTTTCTAAAGTATCCCATTTTCTTTCGATCGTCTTTAGTGCTAAATTAACTGGAATACTTGGGAAAAGAGAGATTATGTCAAAAGATATTAAGGTTTCATCAGATTTTATATGTGTTGTTAATCCTTGTTTTAAATTCTTTTGCGTCTTTAACATTATACTTAGAATCCTGCGTTAAGTTTTTTAAAATATCTACTAGAAATTTACATAGTTCTTACGATGGTGAATTAATTGAAGAACAAATGGGTCTTAAAGGTGTTCCAGTTTTGTGAATTTTTGGAAGACCATATATCCGTGGTGCTATGGCTATTCTTGTTGTTAATTTATTCTTTTTTGTCAGGTCGATCAAGTTCATATTTAATAATTTTTCTACAAGTGTGTTGTTTTTATTTTGTAGATTTGTTGTTGGATCTTTTTTTAATCGTCTGTATGTGCACATATCTCTTAAAATTTCTTTCATTTTCGATTCATATTCAATCCTTTCCATTGCTACTGTTATGTTGCCCTTATCTGCATTTATAATAAGAATGTTTTTATTTTTGTCTAGAAAACGTTTTGATTGTAATCAAACTTTTTGTGATAAATGTATTATCCGTTTTTATATGTATAGTTGTATTTATTGTCTTATTTGTTTTTATACATATTTCATTAGATAGATCCCCCTGAAGATGATCGAAGATTTCGATCGAAATATTGGGTTTTAAATAAACAAAAATTAATAATAAAATTGAAAACAATTATGTGTTATTTAATTTTATTACAATTTATGACCTCAAGCCGAACTAGAATTAAAATTATCTAACAAAAAAAGGTCAACTATACACACATATTATTTTATTTAAAATCTAATACAGTTTGCGTGGCTTTTCCTTCCTCGAACACATGATTAGCCTTCTAGATTTATTTTTTTTTTTTTTGGAATTTCCTCTTTTTTCCGTTAGCAATTTTGTTTAACAATCGACGTTCTTTCTCAATTCGCAGACTGTTCGCAATGTTTTCTTTTTTGGCTTAATTCTTTATAAATCATATCGCGGTAGAGTCCCCATATTTTGTTGAGAATATTATTAAAACAAAATAGACAAACTCCGCTCTACGACCGTTCGTGGCTAGATATACGCTTCAACTGATTTTCGATAAAAAAAAAGCAGTATGCAGCAGAGGTCCTCATTAAAATTCCTCTCGCACATATACATATATTATATATATTCTATATATTCGATATATGTGTGTTATACACAGAGCTGAGTAAAGAGGAAGCAATGAGTTTTTTGCTTTCAAAACAGTTCTACATCAGCGATGGGCAGATAGAGAGCATTGAATAAAGGAGAGTAAATAAGTTGCTTTACACTTAGAGAAATTCTTGAAAAGTTCTTGGAACTGTATATGAAATAAAATAAAAAAAACTTAAGACGTATTATATAATTAATAAACTTTTTAATAACGGTAAAAATATATATATTAAAAAATTGTATTTTAGTTAATGTTTGGCGAGATAATGGCATTTCGTTAATTATGTCCCCTAGTTGTGGTCTTGCTTCTCCAACTTAATACATTATTGCCAAACAAGTGTCTTTAAAAAACTGCCCATCATCAAAAGACCGAGCCCTTTTCGTTAAAGCTAAACTGATTACATATGTAGCTTTAACTTTCTGCTCAACCGTGCCATTTATAGGACTACTCGCGCACCTTCTCTCAAGGCGAAGATTTTTCAGCCTAAAATCTTTTTTTATTTTTCAATTAATTGCTTTATGTTACTTTCAAAAACAGAATGCATTTCCGCATGAAATCTGTCATAGTCTCGCTTAAGATAAGACCGATACACATGTTTTGATACTTGAATACAGATGAGGCACTCGGCTTCATTAGACAAATTTTAAGAAAATAAAAACAAATTTTTACCCCTCCACATTACTGAAGTTTTTTTTTTATTTTTAACTCAATCATTACTGAAAAGTTTTTAAAACAAGCTGAAAAAAACACATAAAAGCACAGCTTGATTTCAACACAATCAATAATTTGCCAGTGTACCACAACAAAATTGCGTAATTTGACAAAATAAAAATATCCGCAACACCATTGCTTCGTTGAAATCTAGTAAGCTACTGAATGAAATTTTATGTTTTTCTCTCTATTCATTATTGCCGTTGTTACTATTTATGCAAGTTAATTAAGTTTTATAGTTTTTCTTTATTTTATTTTTATATAATTTTTTACATTATTTTTTAATTATTGTTCACTTTTACAATTGTTCCCGTTTACCATCTCTTATTGACTAATTTCCTTTACTTAAAAACACCTTTTTGGATACCAGCAAAAGTCATGATTTTGTTTGTTTTAACTTGCGAATCAGCAGTTTATGCTGCGCGTGTTGTATAATTTGATATTCCCTTTTTTATGGAAAAAATCTTTTGTAGACATTGTGTCAGCAAAATGTTCGTTGCGCGTGTGAACAAAACAATTCGAAAATTCAAATATGCAAGTTAAGCTTATGCAAAACCTGTCACCTTAACTCCCCCCCGTAAGTTGAATCGTCCCGATTCTTAGTGAACAGGAAGGTCATTGGTGCTGCGAAATTCGAGTTTTGGTTTAGGTGAAGCGGATTGCTCCTCGAGACCCTTGGTTACCGGCAGATGGCTTTCGTTGATACATTTGTGACCGTTAAGGTACTTTTAGTCCTTGACCAAAGTTTGTAAGCCATTGTCGATATAAAGAATGTCAATATAATCATAAGGAGCAAATTAAGTGAAAATATCACCTTCCCTTTAGTTGACATTGATGTCAATTTGTCAATTTTATCAATTTCTAAGTCTTTCATTAATTCCAACGAAAGGACTTCCTCGATGTCTTGATTTTGTTTGATCGGTTGGAGTAACGCCGGAGTCGGCTTCTAATCTGATATTTCCCTTGATATATATGTCGTATGGCTACCGCAATGGTATCATTATGGAACTGTATTAGGTATGTTCCAGATAATACACTTGTCTCATTATTTGAAGTTTCGAAAGTACCTTTAAATTGGTGCAACAAGATGGTTCCCGGATATAATTCCTGTACCGAATTTATATGTTGATTATATATGATATCATAATTTCTGCTAGACAAAAGAGCTGGAATACAATTTGATTTACTTATATCTATTAGATTTTCTTCGTTACAAATACATAAACCATTATATTCTTTACAATTTTCTTTTACCTCGTAAATCTCTTTGTTACATTTTATTATACTTTCAGTATTAATTTTCACAATTTTGCCTTGTCTTTTTACTGGTTTAATTAGCAATTTTTCACAATTCTTATTATCTATCGCTGGAAGATTTATTATATAGATTATAGAGAGATTTTTTTGTAGCTATTTTCACTGTTGCAAATTTTAGGGCTTGTTCAAGATCTGTATAAGGAAACTTTTCTTTATCTAAAAACAATCTAACTTCATTTCCCTTTCTGACAGAATAAAAGAATTTATAACTCCCACCTTTGACCATTGAAGGGCATATTCTACATTGACGATATCCTCCTTTAAAATTCTCAACTTGCTAGTTATTGTCTCCTCATGAATTTTCCTAACGTCTTCTAAATATTGGATGGTTCTGATAATACGATTCGTGGAATTGGTCAACAAATTGATCCTTTCTATTGCATCCCTATTAATTATCCTTTTCCTTTCATTATTCCTCAGCACTTCCGTTAACTTTTCTACTACCATATATATGATTTTATATTTTCTTTATTCTAACTTTATTTCCTAGGTCCTCGCATATTTTCTGCTTCTTATATCTATGGTCTAATTTATTCCTTTTGCCAATAAGTTTTTCATAAATTTCCTGATTTGGCTGATATGTTCTCACTCTAGTAGAGTGATTTCATCTGGATAATTTTAACTGTGCTTGACGAAGTTTTTCCCATACGTCGTCGTGCGCAACCTTGTTGTGAAATATATCGTGTGGCTTTTTACCCGTTACCGAATGAATATTCAAATTATACTGCTGTGCAGCTCTGTAAAATGTTTCTCCTATATCAATTATATGAAATTCATCTTTTATGCAACGGGCGATTTCAACCAGAGTGGATTGAACTCTTTCTATTTGGCCATTGGTCGAACTTTGCGAAAAAGCTTACTTTAGACAATGAACCAGGTTAAAATCATTGATGCACAGACTACAAATTCCACTGTACTATTGCGATCCTACTATTGCGATCCTATAGTACAGTTGAATTTGTAGTCTTTGCATCAATGATTTGAATTGGGGCGTTGTAAAACCTGGTTCATTGTCTAAACTAAGGTTATCTCGCATGTGGAAAACTTTGCGAGATTTCTTGGACCTTTTTACCAAGATTTAATTTGTCATCTCATTGTTTTATAACGAGAAATTTTGAATAAGCATCTACGCAGGTAATAAACTTTTGATTTTGCGCATAAAAATTATCAATGTGAAGGAACTCCCTCTCACTGTCGGGAATTGGAGCCTCTCCTTAATAATCAGGTTGGCTAAGTTCCACTTGACCAGCCAAAAGATTTTTCAATTTAATAAACGCTGAGATGCCTTCAGTATCGAGTTCAATTCTGATCTTTTTTGACAGATCGCCTGCAAGAAATCTAGTTAATGGTTTTGCCACCTTAGCATAATCCCTAATAAATTTGCGGTAGTAACCCGTTAGTCCCAGAAAACTTCTAAGTTGCCTTAGAGTTTGTGGTTGTGGATAGTTCTTGATTGTCTCAGAAATTCTACTTTACTCTCGAAAAATTTTGATTTTTTCTACGGATATTTTCATATTTGCCCCCTTAAGTGTGTTTATTATTGTTTCCAAATGTTGTATATGTTCCTTCAATGTTTTGGAGTAAACTATAATATCGTCTATATAGACATGACAGAATTTACCAATAAATTCTCTCAAAATATTATCCATTGCATTCTGAAAAATGCCTGGAGCGTTCTTCAGGCCGAATGGCATTCGAACAAAATCGTACTTCTCGTTGTTTACGGAAAAAGAGGTTTTTGCTATATCGTCCTCCTCCATAAGGATCTGGTCGAAACCAGATTCGAGATCAATGATTGTAAAAAAATTGGCCTTGCCCAAATTGGATAATATTACGCTACAATCTGGTATGGGGTATTTATAGGCTAGTGCTTTTTGATTCAATTTCTTGAAATCGATAACCAATCGAAGTTCTTGTGCTCCGTCGTCGTTCATTCCCTTTTTGGGAACGACCCATACAGGTGAATTACAAGGACCCCTGCTTTCACGTATAATGCCTGTTTCCAATAATTTTTCTACTTCCCTATTGACGAAAGAGTTTGCAGACAGAGGATATGGGTATTGTTTTTTATCTACCGTCTCTATCTCTGCTCTGGTAAATCTAAATTGATATTTGAGTGCAATTACGAACTTTTCGCAATAATTACCACAAGTTATCCTGCCTTGTTGAAAGTCCAATATTGCATTTGTCTTCCTTAAAAAATTATACCTTGTATCTGTTTCTAAGTTTGGAATTTCGTAAAACATTTGGTTTATACCGAATATGCTCGCCTCGTAATAATGCTCAATGACAGTATAACCATTAATAGTTTCTACTCTCTTCTTAATAACTAATACCCTTCTGTTCGCAAGAACTCCGGGTCTGCAGTAGCTGCTAGTCGCGCCACTATCAATCAAAACTGTGAGTTTCCTTCCATCCCTTGCTATCCTGACGATATGGGGCAGTCTGGACCTATCTCTAAAAAAACATCCTCATTGAGGTTATTTATTCTTTGAGCCTTTTGATTGGGCTGTTAGCTCATTTGGGAATTCACATGGGAATTCATGGTGCCCTGTTGAAAATCTTTGAAACGGTTTTGTGATTGAAAACGGTTATTAAAATAATTTGGTATCTGTCCGTTATTAAAATTTTGGGAAGGTCTGATGTTAGCCGAACTACCCAATTCTATTGGTTCACATCTAGGTTCCGGTCGACGTTGCCATGTGGAAACCGTAATGCATTCGTATGCTTTCCATGATTATTGTTATGGTTTATTGCTCTATTAAACTGGGAAGCGAAACTTGCACGAATATTATTAGATTCGAGCTCCTGGGCCTTTGCTAGTGCATTTGGTAAGTCACTCGGTGACAGTGAGAATAATATATTAGCTAGTGGATCGTTTAATCCCATGATAAACACTCTTAGGGCACATTGTCTATTTTTCTTATTCACCTCTTTCGTTAACGCTGAGTATCCTTTTTATCTCATTATAGTATACAATAATGGACAAAGGACCCTGTCTTATAATGCTCAATTCTTGTTCGATTATATGTAGTGGCCGCTTGTCGGCATATGCAAAATCTAACCTACTAGTTATTGCATCAAAGTTTTGGACTGTTCCATGGTTAGTGAAGATATCGTTAGCGTTTTCGATAATCTTGTTTCTTAGGATAGTTAATGCAGCAAAATATTTCCTGCTGCATTTTTATATAATTTCATGGAGTTACTAGCGGCCTCTCGCTAACTGACGTAGGAATTTTCCCATCGAAATTGGGTAAAGATTTTATAACATCTAACGCTGCATCGCAACGAATACTATCATCAATGGTTTGTGTTATGTATTCTGCTACCGTATTTACATTAGTAAATTGGGATAATTGTCGAGTTAGCTGCTCTATAGAGTCCCTCAATGGAGCCGTCTGTGACTGAATCAATTCTGTAATCTGGGCAGAAGTAGCCATGGTGGGGTTGGAAGTACTAAGATTTTGAAACAAGCCCGTTAAAATTTCTAATGAACTACACTGATTTTCCTCTCCTGGCAAGAAGCCAATTTCTTCCTCTAATTCCCCGATATTTTCCAGTGTTTATAGTTTCAATTGATAAAATTCATAATTTTTAAGTGATAAAAATTGATGATTTTAATTGATAATTTGGATTGGTAACAATTTATAATTTTAAGTGATAAATTAATGATTTTAATTCATAATTTGGATTAGTAAAAAAATTTTAAGTGATAAAAATTAATGAAAATTTATAATTTTAATTGATAAATTTATAAATAATTTTAAGTGCTAAAAAATTAATTTTTTACAAAATTTTATTTCATTCTTACTTAGTTAATCCTTCTCTTGTATTGTAATTATGGGGTGGTTTTAAATTTATCTATAGATGTCCTTTTTAATGATGGTTCTTAAAGCTGTCCCGGCTCTACTTGGTACCGGGCAGGATTCATTTCCTTCAGTATAATTTAAATTGTACTTTACTTTCAAATTGTTTTAATTTTCAATCATTTGTTTGAGGTAAAATTTTTGAAATAATAAAAACCTACGTGTCTTAGTTTCTTATTAAGAGGTCTATAGTGAATTTATTCAAACGTTTTTTATTTAACTTCAGCGTTTATTTTAAAAGTTTTCACAATCAAACAATTATTTCCAATTAAAATTTGTCACAAATATTTTTTGATTTAATTTTTCTTTAATAGGATACTATACAAATTTTGTTCACAATTGTTTTTTTTTTTTTTTGTTTAGTTCTTTTCTCCTATTCTATAGGGTACTTGTTTTATTAAATTTTGTCACAATTAGTTTTTATTTTAGTTCTTTCCTCCTTTTTTAATCGGATACTTGTTTTATAGATGGCGGATACGCTACCGAGTTCTTACTTTGTTTTTTCAGAACACACTTTCGATCACGTATCCAGGTTGAGCCCCCAGTTAATTATTAAGTTTTTTAAGTTTACCTTTATTTTATTTTTATATAATTTTTTACATTATTTTTTAATTATTGTTCACTTTTACAATTGTTCCCGTTTACCGTCACTTATTGACTAATTTCCTTTACTTAGAAACACCTTTTTGTATACCAGCAAAGGTCATGATTTTGTTTGTATTAACTTACGAATCAGCAGTTTACGAATTAATGTATTGATTTTTCAATACTTTAAAAAAAAAAACTTTATGATTTTTAATAAATAAAAAAACGACAAATTGTTTTTTTCTGATCAGTTTTAAACTATCTTTATTACCGACTTTTTTATTACTGCCTTGATTTCCAAATTTACATTGGTTTATATTCTATAGCTAAAACTTATTCTAGATAGAATTGTCATTTCGTCATTTCATAAGTGTGTTTTGTTCCCTGTATAAATGCATTGGTAACAAACACCTTATGTTAGCAATTTTGATTTCGCCAAAAATATTTGTCATAAGTGTGTTTCGTTTCAGTACATTTTTATGTATTTGTAACGAAGCAAACTTATGTTATTGTTTTTGTATTTAATTCGAAAATCATAAGTGTGTTTTGTTTCCGGTGTAGTTTGGGAACAAATCAACTTGTGTTAGCATATTTTAGTTCAGCCAAAATGTATTTGTTGCAATTATATATATATATATGTTATTGATTTTTAAATTTAGCTTGAAAAATGTTTAGCATAGGTGTGTTTCGTTGCAATTCTATATCTTGGGAACGAAGCAAACTTATGTTTAACGGATGTTATTGGTTCTTAAATTTAACTTGAAAATTATTTATCATAAGTGTGTTTCGTTGCAATTTTATATATTGGGAACGAAGCAAACTTATGCTTAAATTTAATTTGGAATAAAAAATATAAAATGTATGTCGTCTGTCAGGAAATATTTCAGACGAAGAAAATGTATACTCGCAATTATTAGAGAAGAATAATTGCAAAAGTGCTAAATCATATAATTTGTGTTTTAGGTATTATGGGTATTATAATACCCCCACCGTTACATTGAGGCTCCGACGAAATCACAAATTTTTGATTGGTTTTTGATTTAAATACTACAATTATTATTATAATAATTGATATGATAATTAATCCATTGATGCTGTAGTTAAATGCTTTTACTTTTCTATTGTGGTAAATAATTTTATCAATATTTTGGTCATATTCTAGTTGTTTTAAATATAATGATTCTAGTTTTATATCAGTTATAGTAGTGTTTGGGTTTTCCTTAATTTTTACGAACATATTTGGTAACAAAAGTTTTTCATGGATTTTAACGTTTAAATTTGTAAATGTTTTATTTTGTATATATATTTTACAATTTTCAAATTTTACCATAAAATTTCCATATTTGTTTATTTTTACATTATTACAATTATGTGTTATGTTACTAAAAAAGTTTTTCAATACTAGTACGCCTTGAATGACTTCTACAACTTTTGTTTCGTTTAGTATTTTCATGTTACAGTTCGCTTCTCGAAAATTAAGAATGCTCTCTAAACATTCGTCTTCTATAGTTACTAGATTTCTTTTTAGGTCATCTTTGACGTTCGTCTTAAATATGTTATTGTTAATGTCAGTCAAGATCTCGGAAGTCTCAAGAACTACCGATCTATTAGAAGAATTCGGAATGGGTTCGAACATAATTTTCGTAAGTTTTTGGTCTGAATATATAGGTATTAGTAGAATTATTATTAGATTTTGTTCGTGTAGTGCAACGGTTGTCTTTATGTAACTATCGAAATTTGTTATGAGGTCTAGTTCTGTTTGAGTCAAAATGTCAGTAGGTATTATTCCTAGTTTACTTGAAAATACTATTTGTCCAATGTCGTCTACGTGATCTTTTAATAGTGAAATGTCATTGTTTATTTGGTACACTTGGGACATGAAGGTTACTTCATCTTCTAAGGTCGCTATTTTGTTCTGTATGATGTTTTTGAATTTATTTATGTATTTTTCCACCTGATATTGTTGGCTATTTATGTGGTCAGTTATATTTCGTATCTGAAAGGTTATAACGTTATTAAAAGTGGTGAGGTCATTTAAATCTTTCGTCATGTTCATTTCTCTATCGTATAGGATGTTGAGTTTGTCTTGTATATGTTTCTCGTCTTCACTATCCATTGTACCTGCTATTATCTGAAGTCCTTTTCCGAGCACATTCACTAGTCCTCGTTTAGTCTTAAAATGGGGACTTAAATTTTCTATCTTTTTCTTTAATAAAATGAAATTTTGTCTTATTGCATTCATTAAGGGTCCGGTTTCAAATGTTGTTTGTTTGAGGGTTTCGATATTATTTTCCAGAAATTCTAATGTTTGTTGGTATTCAGTTAAGTTAATGATATGTAATACTTTGTTGTAGTCCTCAATGGGTCGAAAGTCTGCAGTTTTAATTGGTATAATTCCGTTATTCGCTGTTAAGTTCACAATGTCAATTGTCTGCATCGTAATGGTTCCAAAGAGAGTCAGTATTATTATCCAAATCATCTGAAATTAAGTGGGATCGGTCATTATCTAATTTTGATAGTTGGGTTGTCCCTATCTTGATATTTTTTCTTGGGTCGTACGTGGGTCTTATAATATTTGTGTTTGGTTTTTATAGTTTCTATATGTTCTTCATCTATTTTATTTGAGTTAATTTTCCTATATTTCCGGTGGTTTTTTCCACCTCTAATTTCCCTAATAAAATTAGCTCCGTCTTCCAATTCTACGTCTTTTCTATCCTTATTCATTCTATGGATATATTTTTCTTTCTTTGCGGCGATTATATCGTGGATTCTCATATAGTCGTTTTCGTGTATCTTTCCATTAATGAAGTCTATTGGCTTAATGCCAGTTGTGCTGTGCACTGTGTTATTGTAGAATTCTATGATTCTAAACATGTTTTCTTCCATTGTCTCGTCTTTGTTCTTTTCATCATGTCTTAATAGTCTTATGTGTTCGTTAATAGTGTTATGAAGTCTTTCTACGTCCGCATTTGAAGTATGATTGCTATTGGATGCAAAATGTATGTCAATGTCTTCATTGTTCAGAAATTGTTGCATGGGAATTGCTTTGAAGCCTAATTCATTATCGACGATTATCTTTCCTATTTTCCCATATGTATTTATTATATGCAGTAGTTTTGTCTTGCATTCTGTCCAGGATCTTCCATTAATTTGGAAGGCCATGGCAAATTTTGAAAACTTGTCAATCATAGTCATGAATAAATTTTTGTCTAGGGTATAGAATACATCTATGTGTACTATCTCTCGTGGCTTGGTAGGTGTTTCTGTTATTTTAATCGGTATTTTAGGAGGGTTCCTATCGTACTTTTCTAGAGTGCATATTTCGCAATTATTTATGAATTGAATTATTCTCAACTTTAGATTCGGTTTGTAGTACTTGAATTTTAATTCTTCGTATACAGCTTGGATTCCCCTATGATTCTTCTTAAGATGTTCCAGCTCGATAATTTTTGTCAGTTCAGTTTCGTCTTCTATATCAGTGAATTTATTTCTGCATCTTATAACTCTGAAATGTTTGTTAGCCGAAAATATTTCGTCATATGTATCTTTGAAATTTTGATAAAAACTGTCATCAATGATAATTGCATTGATTTGATCAGGGTTGAAATGATTCTTGATTAAAGTTATCGCAGTTGCTCGATCCATTTCCTTAAAATGAAAAACTTTCTTAGTATTACGGAATATTTTCGTAGTTTTCATTCTCGTAGAGCCTGAGTATATTTTCCTTATGATTATTTGATTTTTGTAGAAATTGATGGGTGATGCGACTTCTTTTATTCCAGTTGTGTGTTCCATTGTATTTATCTCTGGAGATTCGGGTATTATCCTAGATAAGGCGTCTGCATTTGAATTCTTAGTTCCCTTGTTGTATTTTATGTTATAATCAAATTCCGATAACTTTAGCCTCCACCTAAAAAATTTTGAATTTGGTTCTTTCATTGAGAAAAGCCATGTGAGGGGTTTATGGTCCGTTTCTATTAAGAATTTTCTTCCAAATAGATAAGGTCGGAAATATTTAGTTGCCCAAACTATGGCAAGTAGTTCCTTTTCAATGGTACTATAGTTGATCTCGTGTTCATTTAGGGTTCGACTTGCGAAACATATTGGTCTATATTTTTGGGATAATAATTACTTGCGTCTGTGGTCAGTGTAAACATTGCCGAAAAGTCGGGATAGGCTAATATTGGGTCATTCGTCAGTATCTTCTTTAGAGTGTCGAAGCATTTTCGGTATGAAGGATCCTCAATGTCCAATTTTGCGTCTTTTTTGAGATATTTTGTCATTGGCTTTGCCAGTTGCGAATAATCTTTGATAAACTTACGGTAATATCCCGTAAGTCCTAAAAATTGTTTTATCTGTTTCTGAGATTTAGGAATTGGGAAATTGAGAACGCATTCTATTTTCGAAGGATTTGGTTTTATTCCTTCTTGGGTCACTATGTGTCCTAAAAACTCTGTTTCTCTTTTAAAGAATTCAGATTTATCTAATTGGATTTTAGGTTGGCGTCTTCGAGACATTTAAAAATCAAATTTATTGATTGGACGTGTTCTTGCAGGGATGTTGAAAATATTATTATGTCGTCTAAATAAACTAGACATATCTTATTAATATAGTCCTTTAGAACTGTGTTCATAAGGCGTTGAAACGTTGCCGGGGCTGTATTCAGTCCGAATGGCATTCTGAGGAATTCGTAATGACCTCCTTCAATTGTAAAAGCAGTTTTATGTATGTCCGTTTCGCCAACTTCTATCTAGTAAAATCCTTTTGCCAAATCTAATGTGGTAAAATACATACACTTTCCTAGTTTATCTAGTATTTCGTCTATATTTGGTATAGGGTATCGGTTACTTCGTTTAGCTGTCGGTAATCCACAACTAATCTCCATTTCTTTGCTCCACTTGCGTCTTCCTTTTTTGGAACTATCCATATGGGCGCTGAATATGGTGACTTACTGTGACGGATTATACCACTATCTAGCATCTCTTGGATTTGTTTTTGTACTTCACTCTTGTGGATGTAGGGGTATCGATAAGATTTTGTGAAGATTGGAATGTTATCAATAGTATTAATTCTGTGTTTTATGGAGTTCGTAAATGTCAAATTAGAATCAGGGTGGTAGAATATGTTATTAAATCTTTTTATTATTTTTATTACTTCGGTCCGTTCTTCGGGATTCATATGTGAGGTGCGTATTTGGCTTAACGCTGATTTTTTCTGAAATTCATCGTATATGACGCAAAAATTCCTGGCATTGATGGTTGTGACATTCTTGTCATTAATCGCACAAGTCTTTCCGTATACCAGGATCTGTCGATTATTGATAATCAATGTGTTACTTTTGTAATCTATTATAGCTCTAAAACGTTTTAATATGTCGTTGCCAATTATCCCGTCGTAGAAGTTATGAAACTTACATTCTATTAAATCTAATTTATCATTTTCCTTTCCTAACTCGGAAAAAAGAGGAACTCTATAAATAATTGCAGTCCTGATCTGATTCTGTAACGTTTTAAGGGTCAAAGGTTTAGATTCTATTCTCCATTTTGGGTCGCATAATCCAGGGTTCACAATGGAGTGTGTGGCTCCGGAATCTATAATAAATTTTAATTTTCCTTCAACAATTATATGGGGTAATTCTCCTGTGAGGCCCGAAAATGAAAATTTTCTGAAATGTAATTACGTTGGTCTTGGCCTTGCATAATAGCTAAAATATTATTAGGTTGGTTCGAGGGTCTATGTTTCTGGTCTTGACTGTTGTAATAATTCTGTGTGCGATAATATTTGTTCTGATTATTATATTCATTGTCCTTTGGATTGAATTGGTGATGATCGTTTTCGACCATATTTATGTCCATAGGCTCGGGACGTGGGTCGTTACGGTGATATTGTCTTTGTTCATAACTTCCCTGATTTGGTCGATAATTATACCCTTGTTGTGTCGAATTATTTTGAGAATATCTACTGTTCTGTATATTATTCCAGGGCGTATACCCATGATTGTTTACGAACCTAGTGTTGTTCTGGAGGTTATTGTTTCTGGGATTGTTTTGTAGTCCATTATTTTGGAATTTAGAATAAGTCCGTGTTGCCTGTTGTTGCCTATTTGAATTATCGTTTTTCTTAAATTTCTGTTGGTCCTCTTTTTGGTAAGATTTTCCCTGTTTTCCGATTATTCCGTTATTGTATGTGGTATAAGCGTATCCAGCCTGAAATAGAATTTCCATAGCGTTTTCTAAACTATCAGAGTTCCTACACGTTAGCATTGTTCTCATGGGTTCTGGCATTTTATCTTTAAACACATTTAGTGCCGTACGCATATTGTTTCTTGCACATTTATTCGCTGCTTCTCCGTTTCCAAGTATTGAAACTGTTTTATTATTTAGACTCCTTAGTCTCTGTTTGATTTCATTATAGAATTCTACACTATTATTTCTAAAGCTAACGCTTTTCAGTCTATCAAATAGCTCCTCTAAGCTACTCCTTTCACCAAAGTTATTCGTCAAAACTGTTTTAATGTCGTCCCATGATTGTGTCTGGCAATTTATTTCAATAACTTCCCTAGCTTTTCCTTTTAGCCTACTCTTTATCATATCGGAAAATAAATATTGTGAAGGTTCATCATAAGCTGTCAAAATAGGATGGACTCTATCTACTAAATTCAAAAAATTCTGTAGATCTCTGTAATCTCCGTTAAATTCGGGAAGTCTGTCTAAGTATTTAAGTGGGTCTATCCTAACAGAAAGGGGGTTTTGTGGTTCTGTCATTATGAAAATGTCTTTCTTTAATTGTATTGTAAAAAAAAAATTGTCTCTTTATTTTTATATGTAATGTTACTGATTTCTCAATCTTTGTTGACGTAGATAGTAGTAAAAACGCCTACGTTCCCTAGATAGAAGTATTCTTCTTCTACTTTCAGTCCTTCTTAGGTCGTTTTCTACACCCGAGTCCTCGTCAGTCACCCAAAGAAAGGTTTCTGTGCTAGAGCCACCGGTCTCGTAATCGCTAGACTCGTCGCTACTCATGAAAAAATTTTCTTTACTATAATTAAATGTCCTTTCGTCCCTTTTTTCTCTCTTCTTTTCCTTTATTGATTGGTCTACTCTGTCGAATTGTCTCTTGTGTCGGTCATCAAGGACGTAATTTAATTTACAATATATATTGATTCAATTTGTTTAAAATAATAATTTTAATTTGATAATATAATTTTATAATAACATAGTTTTAAATTATCTATTCTTACTTTGAATGGAGATGGGGTTGGTAAATATTCTTTCTCTCTAGGGTGTTGATATCTTCTGATGTTTCTTGTTGGTTGATGTTTTCTGGTTGACTGATGTTTTTGTTTTTATTTTGTTTAATGTTTCGGTGATTCTGGTTTCTGGCGGCTTTCTTTCTTTTCACACAGCGGATTTTATAATTTCATTTGTTGCTTCTGATTTAATCGGTTTTTTTTTTTTTTTTTAAACAGTTTATTTTTATTTCAGCAATAGCAAAGAGCAACAGTTTTTCGTTTTGAACGATATTCTTTAAAAAAAATTTTCTTCTTTTAAAAAAAAAATCACTTTTAGATATAAGTTCCTGTTTATAAAAGTGTTCCTTTTGTTCAGCAACAGTTAAGAAAAATATATATAAATTTTGTTTCACCTTTTAATGTTTTGTTTAGAAGAGTTTTCTTCGTTTTCAGTTTATAGAAGAAAAAAAAATTTTTTTCACAGTTTTGAAAATTTTTCACAATTCACTTGTTGTAAAATTTTAGAATAGTTCTTACGCGGATCTCGGTGAAGACTTAAAAGTCTGGTAACTCGCGGAAAAAGGATTTTCCTTTTTTTTATTAATTTCATTTTTAATTAATTCGCGGGATACTCCGAGTATCCTACCGACTGCGCCAATTAATGTATTGATTTTTCAATACTTTAAAAAAAACTTTATTATTTTTAATAAATAAAAAAACGACAAATTGTTTTTTTCTGATCAGTTTTAAACTATCTTTATTACTGACTTTTTTATTACTGCCTTGATTTCCAAATTTACATTGGTTTATATTCTATAGCTAAAACTTATTCTAGATATTTCATAAGTGTGTTTTGTTTCCTGTATAAATGCATTGGTAACAAACACCTTATGTTAGCAATTTTGATTTCGCCAAAAATATTTGTCATAAGTGTGTTTCGTTTCAGTACATTTTTATGTATTGGTAACGAAGCAAACTTATGTTATTGTTTTTGTATTTAATTCGAAAATCATAAGTGTGTTTTGTTTCCGGTGTAGTTTGGGAACAAATCAACTTGTGTTAGCATATTTTAGTTCAGCCAAAATGTATTTGTTGCAATTATATATATATATATTATTGGTTTTTAAATTTAGCTTGAAAAATGTTTAGCATAGGTGTGTTTCGTTGCAATTCTATATCTTGGGAACGAAGCAAACTTATGTTTAACGGATGTTATTGGTTCTTAAATTTAACTTGAAAATTATTTATCATAAGTGTGTTTCGTTGCAATTTTATATATTGGGAACGAAGCAAACTTATGCTTAAATTTAATTTGGAATAAAAAATATAAAATGTATGTCGTCTGTCAGGAAATATTCCAGACGAAGAAAATGTATACTCGCAATTATTAGAGAAGAATAATTGCAAAAGTGCTAATTCATATAATTTGTGTTTTAGGTATTATGGGTATTATAATATTTACGCTGCGCATGTTGAATAATTTGATATTCCCTTTTTTATGGAAAAAATGTTTTTGTAGACATTGTTGCAGCAAAATGTTCGTTGAGCGTGTGAACAAAACAATTCGAAAATTCAAATATGCAAGTTAAGCTTATGCAAAAGCTGTCACCTTAACTTGCATGCAACAAAGAATACAAGATGTTCTATTTAGTACATGATCGAAGGCACCATCACACAAACACGTGTATGTGATATACGGCAAATTTGTTCACATTTCGATTTCAATCTAAGAATATTTATTTTTATACCCTCCACTCCAGTGTGCAGAGGGTATATATAAGTTTGTCATTCCGTCTGTAATAATTAGAAAAAAAATTTTGGACCCCATAAAATTTATGTATTTGTGATCCTTATAACAACCGGAGTTGATATAGCGATGTCCGTCTGTCCGTCTGTCCGTCTGTGGAAATCACGATGACGGCAACAATCGGGCAGCTAGGGTGCTCGTTGGCATAAAAAATGATTCATTAACATCCTGAAAAGTTTGCTATTTAAAATGGTCCAAATCGGTCGATTAGGGCCCGAGATTTGAATGAAGAACTAAAAAAAGTCTTGAAAAAAAATAATTTTCTATGTTGTTCTTGTCACGATCACGCCCTCAATAGTACAGCTACAGTGATCATTTTTAGTGAGAATGATTCACCAAATTCATGGAAAGATTTCTACTTCAAAAATCGTTAAAATCGGTGGAAAAGGTCCAGGGAAATCTCTGAAAAATTAAAAAAAAAAATGAAAAACATGATATTTCTATATTGTTCTTGTTGTTATTCTAAATGTTGCATTGTTTTCATAGCTGGACTTGTTGTTTTTGTGGTCGTTATGGTAATAATATAACAAAAAAAAACCCTTTGTACATTTTTTATCAACTCAGGTAGAAAAATTTAAAAGTTTCCATTGTTTTGGCATCACTAAAAAAATATGTTAAATAATTTCTGTCATTGCCACGAGCCTGCCTGCAAAATTTCGATTGGGTCACGGGAAAGTGGTTAAAATCGATCCAAAATTTTTCGACAAGCAGACACGAGTTAATATAAAGGGAATAAAAATTCACCAACATCTAAAGCAAATAATGCTAAAATACCTAGTTGTTAATAAAAAAAAACAATTGGGCAATTCACAATGGGTAATGTATTGTTGTATCTGTTGTATCGTGTATCACTTTACAATAGTGTAAAATTGTTGTTGGTAATTTTCACGGAAAAATCTGATACACGATCCAACTTCATTTGCTATGTTTAGTAAATGTTGTATCATAACATATCAGTTCCAAGTGAATGCCAGTTTTTATGAAAAAGAAAAAACAAATACATAGAATTTTATCAGCATAAATAATTATAAAATAAAATATGGCAAATAATGCAAATAACGCAAATACATCGATAAGTTTATTTATATCAAAATTAATGTTTATATTTTTTTAGTATGTATTTTCTCTTTCAGTACCAACCAAAACATTTAACATTTTTTTTTTCCATTATAAATTAAAATGCAAGAGGTACGTAACTAAAACTCCAGGGTATATCTCACGACCAAAAAGCAAACACTGACAAGTGTTTTCTCTTATACAAAATAGCAGAAGCAACGAAGCGATCTTTCCTCGTTGGATCGAAAATTACTAAAGAAAGCGTTTTACAATATGAAAATACAACTGAGAGTTCACAACAAATGATTGTATTGTGTATTTCAATACAACATACAATATACAACACCTGTTGTGAATTGCCCAAATGTAAATTTAGCAAAAAAATTTATGTATTAATTTATTTAAAGAGAAAAACACAAAAATAACGTTTGATGTTGTATATTTTGTGTGTAATATTAAAATATACATACATACACATATTAAATAATACAAATAATATACATACATATATTATATATATGCATGTATGTATGTATATTCATAGTAACTGCATGTTAGAAATAAATCGGTTATTTTATTTACATAAAATTCTGCAGTATTTTGTTGTGGGGAAAATACATTTCTTTTGCATTAACAGAGTGTCACTTCATTTTGCTCAGCGTGACTATGCCACAGTAGATGGCGCCATAATTTTTGTTTGTTTTAATTAGCTTTGCAATAGTTATTTCTATTTTTACATGAATGTTAATATTTTCAACTAGATATCATACAGAACAATGTTAAGAGTATACACGGGCTGGTCTTTTATTTCATACGTTTTTTCATTATTCTTTTACAAATATGAACATAAGTTTGGCATATTAACTTTTTGTTGTCTTTACAAAATAGAGTTACCGAGTTCGTCAATGAGTTTTTTGCTTACAAAACAGTTCTACATAGTTATATATAATTATTATTCTGCTTTACCTATAAAATATCTGATTGCGATTACATCTAATTTTTAAAAATTGTTTATAATTAATAAAGCATTATTATTCACATAAATACAAAATTTCAAATTTTAAATTTTCCATTCAAATTTAAGAAAATATCAATTATAATAAAAACTGAAAATAAAATTCCCAATTATAAATTAAAAAATATTAATTGAATTTCAGAAAATCATATCAAAACGTGGGAAATAATAATTTTAAATTTAGAAATAAATTTACACTTAAAAAATGTTTACATTTAAAAAAAATATTGCCATTCAGGAGATATTAATAACTTTTCAGTACCGCGATTCAGTAACTTCTTTTAACGATAGTCGAATCGTAAAAAAAAAAGAAAATTGCAAAATTATCAGTAAAATTTTTAAATGATATTCGCTATTGTTAAAGTCAGCTGTTGTTGTTATCTAAACGACAACCATTTTTGTGTTGTTTATTCAATCGATAAAAACTTAAATTTTTAGGTTGTTATGTCGTCAGACATAAATAAAAATCATGAAATAGTGAAAATATTTTGCTTTAATTAAAAAACTTTTTTATATAAATTAAAAAATTAAATAGCATTTCAATTCATTATTTCATTTTCAAATAAATAAACAGAAATATTAGTAAAAAAAATAAAGATATTAAACATAAACATAAAATCATCCTGTCAAACACGAAGTAATTTGTTTTTTTCTATTCTTTGTGTTTTTCGCTTATTTTGACAGAGATGCCACTCCTTTACAATTTAAATAAATAGAAAAACAGATTTGTCGATATTAATTTAAATTCAATGAATTTAAGAAAACCTCAAATGATATTTAAGAATTGTTAACATAAAAATTGTTACATAAGTAAACGTAATTTTATGAGAATGTTGTTTTTTATATATAAATTTTCACAATTTTTTTTTGGATGAAAATTTTAAGTTTTTCAGAAAATAAAGATAACATTAAATTATTTTATTTAAAATGTTTGGGACTTTTCGTTTTTTGCGTTTTTCATCCCTAATTTGATTATTTATTATTATAAATTTATTCTCTATGTTTTCAAAATATGGCAATATTTTAAAAAAAGTTGAGAGAGCTTTTTTTTTGGTTATTATTTTGTTACTCCATCCGACCTATATGGCCACAATGAAGAAATATTTGGCCAGTTAAAAGAAACTATACAGCCATCTCCAATTAGCACGATTTAATGCATATAGCCACTCTACACAACCATTACCTTTGCAATGGAGGTTAGGGCGAGCTATTTAATTAGCAAAAACTAAATTAAACGAGAAGTTATGTCATATAACCGGAAACGCATGCATATAGGTATATAACCTAAATGCATGCCGATCAGCAACCACGATGACCAAAAAGCAAACACCGAAATAAATCCGAAATATTAGAAAAGACGAAAACCAACCCAAAGAATTTTCTGAAATAATTTGGTATTAAGTTTAACAAATTGTTTACTTTTTCCAATATTTTGTTTACATTTATTATCAATACTCAAACCGAGGTGGAGGGTATCAAAGATTCGGCACAGCCGAATTTAACACTCTTACTTGTTTTTATTGTGACTGCTAAGAAATTCTTTCATATTTATTGTCTATATTTTTTGGAACTCACGTGTTGGTTAGTTCATAATTCTTTTTTAAAGTTAAAAAGTAGTGTAATAAAACGAGTGTAAGGTATGTTTTGGGGATTTTAAGGAACGTCTTGGTAGAAAAATTGTTGCCTTTTTTATCGTTTTATTTTATCTTTAAAAAAATAACGATAATTTGTGTTTTTAATTTTGTTTAATTAATAAACCTTCTTTATTGAATCTATTTTAAGACTGACTGGCTAAAATAAAATGTATTACATTTATAATAAAATACAATTAAAAGTTAGTAGTCGGTTTTTGCCTACTTGGAGCGGCAGAGCGGCAAAGCGGCGAGCGGCTATGAAATAATACTGAAGTGGCCACGCAATGAGGGTTTTAGTTGTTTTCTGAGCGACAAAGAATAAAAATTACAAAAAAAAATGGCTTTTCTTTGCTTTGTCAATCTGTAGCGTGATTCAGTAACTTCTTTTAACGATAATCGAATCCCTAAAAAAAAGAAAACAACAAAATTATCGATTTTGGTATTCAGTAAAATTTTTAAATGATATTCGCTATTCTTAAAGTCAGCTGTTGTTGTTATCTTAACGACAACCATTTTTGTGTTGTTTTTCAATCGATAAAAAGTTAAAAAGGTTGAAATGTAGTCATACATAAATAATAAATTATTATAAAAACTTTTTACATAAATAATAAATAATAACTTGACAATGGCATTTTGACAACTAACCGCTCAGAAATGACGCTCAGTAATAAGCCACTTACCACTCAAACTCGCTGCTCTGCCGCTCACCGCTTTGCCGCTCATTGCGTGGCCTCGGCATAAGTGTGTTTTGTTTCCTTTATTGGTGTTGGAGACAAAACAAACTTATGTTACTTTTACGAACGTAAAAAATAATTCTTAGGAAAAATGTTTGTGAGAAATAATTCTTCGAAATCCATTCATTAAAATAGTTTGTTGTATTACATTCTCGTTATGAGAACGGAAATGCAAAAAAGGTAAGTTTGAAAAAATGTGTCAATTCTTGTGAAATTAATTAAATTATCTGTGCTTGTGCAAAGGGAATGATGGGTGACATTATAACACTCTCACGGTTAGCTTGAGGCTCCGACGAAATTACAATTTTTTTAATTGGTTTTGGATTTAAATGCTGCAATTACTACTATAATAGATATTATAATTAATCCATTGATACTATAATTAAATGTTTTTACTTTTTTATTGTGGTAAATAATTTTATCAATATTATGACCAAAATAGTTGTTTTAAATATAATGATTCAATTTTATGTTAGTTTTTTATGTATTGTCGATCTTGTGTTGTAATAATAATAATTAGTTATTTATAGTTCGGTTCGAGATCATGTATACATTTTCTAATACTAGAAAAGATAATACTTTATGCAATGTAAGAGAAATTTGGAAAAAATTGAAGGCAGCGCTAGATGGAGTAGCTACTTTCGAACAAATGTGACGGCCTTTTATTTTGGTGATGACTGTACTTAACAGCACATACAAGTCACATTAAAACTAAACGTTATTTATGTCTTTAGCCATGAAAAATTTTTGCAAAAAAAAAAAAAATACCGTTTCGTCTGTATGTGATTTGTTTAAATGTTTTTGTGTTTTCAGTACACTTTACTAAAACACTTGGTGTGGGTTTTTTTTGTTACCAACTGCCTGTTTTATTTTTGTATGTCCATTCACTTAATCATAAACTTTGCAATCAGTTTGGTCAAACCACTTTTTTTTTATCTTGTATTGATTTCACGTACTCTCGTCGTCATACATGAGTGAGCGTGTTTTCAATGCTAGAGAGTATTATGAATGAGTGCGAATTTTTTTTTTTTTTTTGAAACAGGTTTTTATCTTGAGATGAATGAATGAAGATAGGTTGAATAGAAAGAATATAATTTTGATAGGGGAGTTGAATTTGGAATTTTGTAAAGAAAGGTTGAGGAAAAACCTTAGATTAAATTAAAATACTTAATTAAATGAAATATTACATAAGAAATTTAAAATTTAAGAAAATTAAAATTTAAGAAAGTTTTAATTAAAAAGAAATGTGTTCCATAGTTTTTATTAAATAAAACATTTACAGCAACAACAAAAAAATTTAGTGTTAAAGAAAAAAAATCTATTGAATATTAATCCAATATAAATGATTTATTTTATAAATATATTTTACATGCATATTTGTATATAAATTCTTCACGAACTGAAAGAGTAAAAAATCGTGTTTCTGCAAAAAAAAATAAAGTTGGAAAAATAGGGACAAGAAAATAAGATTTTAAGTGTTAAACAGAAAAATATTAAGTAAAGAGAAAATTAAACAAAATTTTTAAGAAAATCTATTAAACTGCCGCTGTCCCCAACCAAATACAACAATATATGTATATGAACAAAAGCTAACAATAATCACCACAGCAGGAAGAACTTATCAAAAACAACAATAAAATAAACATCAAGGAGAAAAGGTCTTGAATATTTGGGTTGTTGAAAGAAGACGAAAAACTTAAAAATCATTCAAATTTTGGGAGTTGAAATTGAGTTGTTACGCGAAAAGGTTGAGTAAAAGCCTGTAACATTTAAATGTGTAATAAATGAAAATTTAAGAAAGTAAAGTGAAAGAACAATTAAATTAAATTAAAGACATTAAGAATTAAATAAATTTAAAGTCGAAGACATAACATAGAATTAAAAGTTTAAATAAGTTTAAGAAATTTAAAATTAAGCAAATGAAAAGGTGACCATATAAACTAAAACTTGAGAAAAAAAAACAAAAGCCTTAATGTAATTTTGTAAAATTTGCAATTGTAAAGAGAAGGAAATCTGACAAGATACTTTTGGAAATTTGGAAACTAAAGTTAATAATGTAAAGTTTGTGTAAGCACAAAAAAAAATTATAGAACTAAGCCGACATCAATATCCAAAATTTTAATTGTACATCATCACCCCCACTTCTGCGTTTTCAACACACACCATAATAGACTGTTCCCCATCTTAAGCCACAATCATCGTCATCAATATCTTCAGCTGTCTTCTTCGTCATCTAGAACCTCAACATGGGATGGATCCCCTCACAAACTTAAGTAGTTTTTTTGTAACTAGTTTGAAAAATTCTCTAAATTAATTTAAAATTACCTATTTCTACACATTAAAATTACTTTAAAATAACAAAGTTATACAAATTTATATTAAAATTACAAATTTATACAAATTTATATTCAAATACCAATTTAAACAAATTGACATTAAAAATTACAAATTTATAAAACTTAAAGTGAAATCACAAATTATACCCCTTGAAGCTAAAAATTTAAAAATTTCGATAAATATTAAATTAAAATTATAAATTACTACAAATTTAAATTATAATTATAACAGTTTATGGAAATTTTCAACAAAATTTAATATAGCAAAACCACATGGGAATTAACATTTGTATGTCCTCCACCTTAACGGTAATTAAGAGTCTGAATTGCGGTTATCGATTTACCGCAAATATTTTGTAAACTTTATAATGAAATAAAACAGTAAGGTTCCTTTGGTAACTGTACAAGTTTGGAATCCGAGTACAGTACAAAGCAAAAGTTAAATTAAAATTTAAACATGTTAATTGAAATTTCACATAAAGTTAAATTAAAATTTAAAACAACTTTAGATCGATTAAATTTCAAGCCAATTTAATTTAAATTTAAATTTTTAAGCCAAATTTAAATTAATATTGAAATTTCAATAAAAATTTACATTAAAACTTTTTAACCCAATTAAAAATTGCAAATAACAATTTACGTTGATTTTTTTTTCTGAATCAACTTAAAATTTCAAATAGACAATGACTTTAAAATCATTCCACCAAATGTTAAATTAAAGTTTCAAATAATTTTTTTAATAAGAATGTTCCACCCAATCTTAAACTAAAATTTTCAAACAAAATTCAATTAAACATTTTAAGCCCAACCGATATAATAAACACCTTAAAATGAAGGTTGAATAAAGAATTTTTATAAACCCAATGTAGAAACCTAATTAAACCAAACTTTTTTTTATTTAAAGTGGGTTACCTCCAAATAAGATGGATCATAGGTAACAAGGTAGAGAGAGCTTAAGGGGCATAACATCCAGTCCCCAATCCCAAGGTAAGTATGGCCATCCGTCCCTTTAGCGACAGTTTACAGTTTTTTTTTTGTAAATCGCACGTGAAATCTGTAGTGTGGTTTCCCTGGGTCTTAACAAGATCCCACCCCTCCGGCGAGCTAGGCCCCCTGCCAGCACGTGCGACCCGTTAAGGCTCATGGAAACGGAAGGCGAATGTTCCACCACCACCGTACCATTACACAAAGCGACTTGTTCATCTTCAGCATCCTTCTGCCTATTGCTTCAACTCATGCTTAATCAACTATTTAACTCAACATTAGAAAGAAAAGAACATGAGAAATGTTTTTTCTTTCTTTTCATACGAGAGTTAGAACGAACAAGCAGAGTTTTTTCCAATTTGTAGCTTTCTCTACATTAACATCGCTTTGATCAATTACAAATCTCGTAATGTGAAAAAAGCTCTTTTGTTTGGCCAACCGTTCCTTAGATGGGAACTGTAATGGCCTGTGAAATCTTAACAGATTTATCACAATTGCATTGGACCGTATGTTTTTGTATGTTAGTTTTTTATGTATTGTCGATCTTGTGTTGTAATAATAATAATTAGTTATTTATAGTTCGAGATTTGTAATTGATCAAATCGATGTTAATGTAGAGAAAGTTATAAATTGGAAAAAAACTCTGCTTGTTCGTTCTAACTCTCGTATGAAAAGAAAGAAAAAACATTTCTCATGTTCTTTTCTTTCTAATGTTGAGTTAAATAGTTGATTAAGCATGAGTTGAAGCAATAGGCAGAAGGATGCTGAAGATGAACAAGTCGCTTTGTTCGAAAGTAGCTACTCCATCTAGCGCTGTCTTCAATTTTTTCCAAATTTCTCTTACATTGCATAAAGTATTATCTTTTCTAGTATTAGAAAATGTATACATGATCTCGAACTGAACTATAAATAACTAATTATTATTCTAATTTTATATCAGTCATAGTAGTGTTCGGGTTTTCTCTGATCTTTACGAACATATTTGGTAACAATAGTTTTTCATGAATTTTAACGTTTACATTTGTATATGTTTGACTTTATATATATATTTTACAATTTTCATATTTTATCATAGACTTCTGCAACTTTTGTTTCGTTTAATGATTTCATGTTACAGTCCGCTTCTCTGAAGGTAAGAATGCTCTCTAAACATTCGTCTTTTATAGTTACTAGATTTCTCTTCAAGTCATCTTTTACGTCTGTCTTAAATATGTTATTGTTTATGTCGGAAGTCTCAAGAACTACCGATCTATGAGAAGAATTCGGAATGTGGTCGAAAATAATTTTGGTTAGTCTTTGGTCTGAATGTATAGGTATTAGTAGAATTATTATTAGATTTTGTTCATGTAGTGCAACGGTTGTCTTTATGTTCGTGTAACTATCGAAATTCGTTATGAGGTCTAGTTCTGTTTGAGTTAAAATGTCAGTAGGTATAATTCCGAGTTTACTTGAAAATACTATTTGTCCAATATCGTCTACGTGGTGTTTTAATAGTGAAATGTCATTGATTATTTGGTATACTTGGGACATGAATGTTACTTCGTCTTCTGGAGTCGCTCTTCTGTTCTGTATGATGTTTTTGAATTTAGTTATGTATTTTTCCACCTGATATTGTTGGCTATTTATGTGGTCAGTTATGTTTCGTATTTGAAGAGCTATAACATTATTAAACGTGGTGAGGTCATTTAAATCGTTCTTTATGTTCAATTCTCTATTGTATAGTGTTTTGAGTTTGTCTTGTATATGTTTTATCGTCTTCACTATCCATTGTACTTGCTGTTATCGTTAGGCCTTTCCCGAGTACATTCACTAGTCTCCGTTTAATCTTAAAATGCGGATTTAAATTTTCTACCTTTTTCTTTATTAAAATGAAATTTTGTCTTATTGTATTCATTTAGGGTCCGTTTTCGAAGGTTGTTTGTTTTAGGATTTCGATATTATTTTCCAGAAATTCTAAGGTTTGTTGGTATTCGGTTAAGTTGATGATATGTAATACCCTGTTATAGTCTTCGATGGGTCGATAGTCTGCAATTTTAATTGGTATGATTCCTTTATTCGTTGTTAGGTCCTCAATGTCGATTATCTGCATCGTAATGATTCCGAAGAGGGTCAGTATTATTATCCAAATCATCTGAAATTAAGTGGGGTCAGTCAATATCTAATTCTAATAGCTGGGTTATCCCTATCTTGGTAGAGTTAATTTTCCTATAAAATAGATTTTTTTTCTTTCTTAAACCTATGCCTTTATTTTTTTTTTATCAATTTGTATGTAATATAGGCAGATATATGTATGTGTACTGGTTTATATAGTGGTAATATATAGATTAATATATATAGCAGGGTATCGAACCGAATCCGAACCCGGAACCCGTTCCGGTTCAAGCTTTTTTAAAAAAATTGTGAACCCTGAACCTGAACCCGTTCCTGTCTGAAAATGGGCTCAGGTTCAATATATGATTTTTTCAGCGAAAAAAAAATATTGCAGTTTCTCTTTATTGTTCGCTGAAAATTTTTTTTGTTCATTAACATAACGTGAGAAAATTCTAATTCATGAATGAACAAGATAATGTCTGTTTTCTTTGTTTTCTCTAGTAATTTGTATTTTTGTATTTCCCCATTATAACTTCATTTGGTTTTTAGTTTTCTTAAGTGATGCAAGCAAAATTTTTTAAGAAGTAATATAGGTACTTAAATATTTTCATAAGTAAACAGGTACGTAAAATGTAGTTTTTTAAATAGTGTGTAATAATTAATTTTTTTTTTAAATAGGGTAGTGTATAATTAGTTACAGGTTAAACATTTACGATAATTATAAATTAACAGCCTTTAAGTGTGTGATTTTTTATTGAGGTACCCAATTTAAATTATTTGAAATTAGTCTTAGTTTTATTTACTGTTTTTATTTACCCTATAGATGTCGGAAAATGCTGTTCAGAAACGTTTTGACTATGATTCTACCACAGATAAGTCTACATGTAAAAAATGCTCGTTTGTTATGAAAGGTAAACATTCTGCTAATATGGGTCGACATCTCAAACGAAAGCATCCAGATGAATATCGAATTATTAATGAGGAGACGAATATTCAACCGTCAACGTCAGAAAGTTTTAAAAAACATAAAATGCAGGATAAAAATTCAACTTCCCTGGAAAATTATTTTGGATTAATCAAAATTAATATGACAGCAAAATGTTTCACGGAAGCTTGCGTTAAATTAGTTACTATTAATGGTCGCCCGTTTACCATTTTTAAAGATTCAGGGATGCGTGATATTATAGAACCTTTAATGAAATCACTGCACCTTACTGTAAATTCAGAAAATATTAAGGATTTAATAAACGATAAGGCAAATGAAGTGAAAAATATTATTAAAGGTGAAATTCGAAAAAAATTTATATCTCTAAAAATTGATTCAGCATCTCGGCTTGGTAGAATCGTAATTGGAATAAATGCTCAGTATATTTCTAATGGAAAAATTTATTTAAGAACATTAGAAATGTACGAGGTTGATGATCGACAAACAGCTAATTATATAAAAAATTTCATAATTGCAGTGATACAATCTTATGTCATAAATATAAACCAAGTTTACTCAGTTACGTCTGATAATGGTAGAAACATGCTAAAAGCTGCCGAATTGCTACGAAATGAATTTGAAGTTTCTGACCTTGAAGAAGTAGAAGAAGAAGATGAAATAAACGAATTAATAACTGAAAACAATGAAGATGAAGGACTAGAAATATTATCCAATATACATGGTAATATCATTCATTTCAGATGTGTAGCTCATACTGCCCAATTGGCAGTTTATGATACTATAAATTCAGTTAAACAAAAGATTGATAAATGCAGAAATATTTGTAAAAAGTTGAGGGTGCCTAATAGAGCCTCTTTAGCAAAAAAATTTGGAATAAAAAAAGCAATCCTTGATTGTCCAACTCGGTGGAATTCTACTTTTGATATGCTCCATCGCTTGTTAAATTTCAAAACGTTTTGCTCAGATATAATAGATCCTGAACCAAGTATGGATGATAAAATGTGGGATTTTGTTTCAGATTTCATTAAGAATTTCGAGCCAGTTAAAAAGTTAACATTAAAATTACAAAATGAACAGATGAATTTAGGAGATTTTTATGGACTATCGTTGAAATTTAAATTAGATTTAGAGAGAAATACTAATAAACAATTAAGTGCTGACTTGTACTTACATATCCTTAAACGTGAAAACTATTTTATTGAGAATGAACTTTTAAATGCTGCCGTGTATTTGGATCTTAGATTTCGACTAATGTTAAGTAATGAAAATACTGCCAAAGCTCAAAACCAAATTTTAACAACAAAAAACTTAAAAAATTCACATCTACATATGGAAAAGCAAACACAAACTAGCACAGAAACAACGAATGCTGACGCAACTAAATTAATATCTAGTTCTTCGGATGAGGAAGACAGCCTGGAAGAATTGTTAAAGAATAAGGAAAAAAAAGTCAATTGCAGATGCTGCATTAAAAACAAAAAATAGTAACAATAAATGCACTTTTGATGTTGCGATTAAAAATGAATTCGAAGAAGAATTTTGGGAACAAAAAAAACTTGAAATTCCGCTACTTTATGAGGCCGCACAAGTCGTATTAGCTGTCCCTACAACACAAGTCAGTGTTGAGCGAGCTTTTTCAGCACTGAAATTTGTTTTATCGCCACAAAGAGTGCATTTGACTGAAAATTTTTTCGAAAAATAAATAACTAATAATAACAATAATAATAATAATAATAATAATATACTTTTATTTACTTTTCTATAATATATTTTTTATATCTACCAGAAGCATTACAAGATGACATTAATCACTAAAAATTCGATTTTTTTGGTAAACTTTTTGAACCCGAACCCGAACCCGAACCCGAACCTGAACACAGCAAATTTAAATTTGTTGAACCCGTACCCGTACCCGAACCCGAAATTTTCGGGGTTCGAAACCCTGATATACAATGTTTAAAACTATTTAGTCTATTCTTAATTAGACGATATAAATTGAGTTTCCTTTCTTTATTCTATATACATGTTAAGAGTTAAAAGCTATATACACACATTCTCCTCTTTGCTTTTTATAGTTTATTAAAAAGAGTTTTAATTTAATCCCCTTTTTTTGTACGTAAGCTAATTTGTGCCCTGGAATTTCTTAAATGGTTTTACATGAGTTTTGTAATATTTTAGACCTGTCTTATTATATTTTAGATGTTCATTGTCTATCTTGCTGGCATCTATTTTCCTGTACTTGCGGTGGTTTTTCCCACCTCTAATCCCCTTGATGAAATTTGGTCCCTCTTCCATCTTAACGTATGTTCTATCTTTGTTTATTCCATTAAGATATTTCTCCTTCTTTTCTAAGATTAATTTTTGGGTATTCTCCCTTTGAGATTTTTCCACTTAGGAAATCGATCGGTCTAATTTTTGTAGTGCTATGTATGGTGTTATTATAAAACAAGTAAGAGTTATGCCGAATCTTTGATACCCTCCACCTAGGTTCTACGTTTTCATTAGTATCTGCTCTTATTGTAGAATTTGTAACAAATGTAAAAAAATATTTGAAAAAATAAACTATTTGATAACCTTAAATTATTACAACACTCAATATTTTCAGCATTTTTTTGAGGTGTGTCCATATTTTAGGTCATACATTGGCACATTGACGTCCGATTTATCCCATTTTAAATACTAACCTGATCCAGATAAAGACATCAGTATAATTCTAAGTTTACCCAGATAAATGGTGTATTTTGTGATTAATCATGATTTCAACAGACGGACGGACATTCGGCCAGATTGAAATCTCTATATCGACCCGATTTGATATAACGATCAAGAAAATATACTTTATGCATCGAAATAGATGCACATATCTACCATAACATCCAATTCATGTCGAAAATGTTGACAATCTGCGGCTGAAAGAATATGTGTTTTTGTTCATATTACCGATATTAAATGTTACCAATATTAAAACCACAAATATATATCGTTTTCAGTCTGTCTGGAAATTTTGGATATGTTATTAGGTTTTCCAAAAATGAATATCTTAAAAATTACCATGGATCAAAACGAAACACTAGATGTAGTTTAGGATTTATATTAAGTAAATCAAACCAAATATCTTGAAAATCTTGAAACATGGCCAGTGGAATATTAATTAATAAAAAATTTGTTCTTAAATTCATAGATTCGTCATATTTAAAAGTATTAAAGTATTGAATAACAAAATGACTTAAGGCCTAGTTAGCCACACGTAACCTTAACCAAACGTGTCAGCTGTTTTTTTCTGTTACATTAAAAAGCATTTAGAGCAGTTACCGAACTCAACTGTCACGTAACCGGAACGTCCCAATCTGTTGAAAATAGATTTTTGCTACGTTTGTACGTGACATTTGTGAACAGCTGATAAAGTTTGGTTAAATTTACACAGCAACATACTGATTCGTTTCTAACGTTCTATAATTGCACTAAATGCCAACGTTACATTCACGGTACAAATACATTTTAACAACGTGTGGCTAACTAGGCCTTTAAACTTGAATGCTTTAGTATCAGTAATAAGTTTCTCAATACGTACAGCATTTGTAGTTAAAGTTTTTTTAATGATTCTAGTTTGTATAAATCGTTAGAAACATTTTTACCTTCCAAAACAAATAATGGTTTTTGAAAACCATTAAATTCCTCAAAACCAAAAAGTTTAGCAATTTGGGGGTAATCAAAACTTAAATACCCTCCTTCAATAGCCCATAGTCACCCGGAGTTTCATCTGACGGAATAGATTTTCCCATTGACGTTACACAAATTTTGAAACATAATTTTTTCAATTGTGTGCAAAACTATCATTCGTTATGGCGCCTTCAACAAAAGTCAAAAAGTCAATTTTGGAAATTTATATTTAATATCAATATGTGCGTATGGCTGATGCACTGAGCGAAGTTTCAACAAGTTTCAATATTTGCAAATTTGGTGCACTTAAATCTAAAAACGTATCAAACTCGTCGTAATTGAATACTATTGGCGTTGTTTCCAATACTTTCAATTCAACACAACTATTCTATTAGTAAAGATATGATTATTTGGTGTTCGGCCAACCTCTTGTTCATTATATTTTAGTTTCCATAGATAATTAATGATCACATTTTTAAACATACTACAGACACGGGTTAATTTTATTGTTCGCGAAAGTTAAAATATTGAAATATATTACATATTGAGATTTTCAACATTGTTTAAAAAGAATTCTTGAAATTTATTTAGGTTGGTTTGATCCGCTTAACAGCTGATTGTTGTTTATTGCAAGCAGTGATGCCAGGAGATTTTTTCAGAAATCCCTACGCTTATGAAAAAATCCCATTTTTTCTCTAAACCCACTTATTTTCTACCTATATTTTTCCCTTGACTACTTTTTTCAATTTTTCAATTTCAATAATCCAAAAATAACATAAAAACGAAGAAAAATAACATAAAAAGTGAGATAAGAATGTCATCAGAATTACATAAGAACATAAAAACTAACAGATATTAAAAAAAAAAATATTTTTACAATTCTGTAAAATTCATCTTTTTGATATGGCTAGATGTGCATTTAAAATTTACACAATTAATTAAAATGGCTTGCAAATTAGATCTTTATACGCAAACAGAATTTTGGTTCTCGGTTTTAAAAGATTTTTTTATGACTGGTTATTAGCATGCATCAGATTTATCACAATTTAATATTTTTTCACAAGCCTTGCATCTGCATTTAATGTCGTCATCTATGACCTCCCATTAGCTTCTCGTCTCTCAGTCAACTTGAGCAAAATCATTGTTTTCTGTATTTCTTTGATATGTTTTTAATTTAATTTAATTTATTTCATTATTTTTCCATTACAACAAGATTTACAATCTTATAATTAAAGTAATGGATTTTTATAAAGTAATGATGAATAAGTACATTTAAAAATACACAGTATATAAATAGTACACAGTATAACAGAAAAAAATTAATTTAATAAATAAAATCCAAAAAGATAAAAAATTAATAATAAAAAAATGGTTAATACATATGAAGCATAATGGGTTAATTTAATAAAAATATATAAATAAATAAATATAAATATAAAAGAAATAATTTTTTTTAAAGAAACAAAATATATATATAAATGAGAGCTGAAATCAATTACATTTAATTAATTATGAGTGAAATTGAAATAGTTCTTTCCTAAATTGCTGAGCGTTGCTTATAAATTGAATGGACGAGGGTAGCATGTTCCAAAGACGAACTGAATTAATATAGAACTGCCACTCAGATATTAAGCTTCGATATCTTAAGTGTATGATATCGTTCGATCTTGGTGAACGTGTAAAAAGTAATCTTTCGGACAAGTAAGGCGGTGCACGTGTATATATAATTTTGTGTAGCAGTAATAGCGTTTTTATTTTCATTAAATCAGTAAGAGTCACCCCATATAGTTTTTTGGAATATTGATATATATGATCATATTTTCTTAAATTAAAAACATATCTTAATATTGCATTATACGTTGATATTAGTTTTTTTCGACTTGTAAAATTGCAACTTGCATATATTTCACATCCATATAGTAGAGTTGGTATTAAGTAGGTTTTTGCTAATAAACTTCTAATCTTAAGCGGTGTAACATACTGGGTGTTCCACAGTGTCCGTAGTATTGCATAAGTTTTCCCTGTAGCAGCATTTATATGGTCGCACCATGTGAGAGTGGAATTAAAAGTGATACCAAGATTCTTGGCTGTTGATACAATTTCTATTTTTTGATCATTAAGCATTACAATCGGCTCAAAAGGTAACTTCAAAGTTTTCTTAGCTATTATTAAACACTTAGACTTTATAGGATTAAGACACAAACCGTTTATATTTGCCCAGTCATGAATGTGTTTCAGATCTCTGTTTAGTTTTTCCAAACAATCGTTTATGTTGCTTAAATCACTACTTATATAGAGTTGTACATCGTCAGCATACATGTGGACATTACAGTATTGTAAATGTCGCACTAAATCGTTGATGTAAATTGAAAATAGTAGTGGTCCTAGTATTGATCCTTGTGGAACTCCTTTCAGAACAGGCAATGGACTTGAAATTTTATTGTTTGCAAACACAGATTGGCGACGGGATGATAAATATGATGACATTAAACGTGTAGATAGAGGAGAAAAATTGAACAATTTAAGCAACTTCAGGCAGAGAACTTCAAGATCCACAGTATCAAATGCTTTGAAGTGTTCAAGAAGAACAAGGAACGAGATATTTCCATCGTCAATTTTGCTACGTATTTCTTCAGATACATCAATAACGGCTGTTATGCAGCTGTGTTGTGGTCGAAATCCTGATTGCCTATTTGTCAACAATAGGCAATTACTTATTTGACCATGGAGTAAATGTTCAAAAACTTTTCACAAATATGGTAGTATTGCAATTGGTCGGTATTCGTTGTTTGGTTTTGGGGTGGGTATGATTTTCGCATATTTCCAATTTTGGGGATAAACGCTCTTAGTGATAATATTATTGAAGATGTACGTGATAAAGGGTAACATTAGCGGAATAATAGCTTTCATAAATTTTGGATGAATGTTGTCAACCCCAACTGCATTTGATTTAATCGCGAGACAACTACATAGAACATCCGATTGATTTACACAGTTAAAGTTAAAACAATTACCAGAAATAGTTGGACAGTGGTCATAAAAGCTTTTATTCGGACGAACATTGGGAAGATTTGTAAAGGACTCGTTAACTTTCTCTACATCTATGTCACTGGTAGCCACACACGATGATTTGCCAACACCAATTTCACGTATAGCTTTCCAAGTCTGTTTGGATCCAACAGCTGATAAAAAACGACTAGAATAATACTCTGATTTCGCACTTTTTATCATTCTATTCACATCTCTACGTGCATTACAATATTCAGTATGTACATTGGGAATTTTGAAAGTTTTCCAACGTTTGTAAGCAAAATCTCTGCGATCAATGGCTGATTTAATTGCTACATTGAACCATGGCTTTTCCTTAGCTTTTCGCGTAACGATTTTGATTGGGACGGATTTCCTAAATACATCCAACAGGTTATTTTCTAAAAAATCCAGCTGACTATCTACTGAAGGCATGTAATAAACAGAGTCCCAGTCAATATTTGATAGCTCAAATGACATAATGTTATAGTTAATATTCTTGAAATCATGGAAGGTAACCTCATTACAAACATACTGCAATTGAAAATCAAGTGCTAAAAATATTAAATCATGTTTGGAGAAGCAAGGTGCTGATAGCTGATCATATAACAGAACTTTATCAATGTTGCTGACAAAAAATATATCCAATAGCGTGTTGGTTGTAGAGGTAAAATGTGTTGGGATTGAAGTATTTGTCGGCGACAAACCAATCGATTTCATGTCATTAGTAAGATGGCTTTCAGTGATGATGTTGGAATTAAAGTCTCCACATATTATGACATCGTCATATTTAAGGGTAAGCGTTTCCACTGTTTTGTTAAAAAAGTTTGTACTGACTCTACAGTTAGGTCTATAGACAGATCCTACAAGTAATTTACGATTATCGGCTACAACCTCAACTAATAAATATTCAATTTTATTATCAGTGGAATTACCTGGACTATCAATAAAGTTAGAGCTGCAGCAAATTTTACTAACAATCCCTTTTTTTACATATATAGCCACACCACCACAAGGACTTTTCCTATCACAACGCTATATTTTGAAACCTTTTAACTCGATAATGGAATCAGGAACAGATTCATTAAACCACGTCTCAGACACACACACAATATCTACACCAGAGCTTTCAAAGATATATCGAAACTCATCAATTTTATTCTTTAGACTCTGAGCGTTTATATGACACAACTTAATACCAGGACGCTGTTTACATAGTACACGGATCATGTTAGAAGTTACATCTTTGGAACTGAATACCGTTCTATGAGATGATATGAGATGTCATAATTGTAATAGTGTTTGATATAAGCAACGCTAGCAAGGCATAATTTTGCATGTTCAGCTGTAAGTAGAAAATTTATATACTGTAGGAAGTTACGTTTGAGAAACAAAAAGTATTTGAGCAAAAAATATAAAATGAATAATAAAATATAAAATGAAAATGAAAATAAAAAAAATTTAACTAAATTTACTGGCATTATAAATAAAAAGTTAGTTTTTGCCGATAGATTGTGCCGCATCAGGAAAAAAGATTATCAGGTCATCCATGCTGTCAATGCGTACTGGTTGGTCATCACTATTTAATCGTATATAGACTACGCCACGCATTGTGAAAGCAGACTTTAATTGTTTTGCATTTTTAAGCCTCACCGTAGCCTGAAGTATTTTAAAATTCGATGAGGTTAAATTTTCATTTATATAAAATGGTCGATCAGAATCTTCTCCTATGTAATTTAACAATAAGGGTGTTTTGTTTCGTTTACGAAAGTTAGCAATGGATTTCAAAATAAAGTTCTTATCATGAGGGGAAAATAATTTTACCATTATCACAGCATTTGGGGAATGGTTTTTATGTTTATTATTATAATTTTGTAGGCGGTAAATTGATTTAACCGCTGGAGTATTTATATTTAAAGTTCCACATATGGTTGTAAATATACCATACAAATCTTCCTCACTAAGGTATGGAACTCCATTAATACGAAGATCTGACGCTATAATTGAATTTTCTTGCCGCTGCAACTGCGTTTTCAGATTACCGACTTCATCTTTTAGAACTGTAATATCATCTGCAACCGTTTCTAATTTTGTTACACGTTGGTTTATATTTAAAATTTCCAATTTTAATAAATTAAAACGTTTATCAAATTCGTTTATCATGCGTACTTCACTTTCTTGTATTAATGTTTTCATTACATCAGTTATTTTTTCAAATTTTCTATCCACGAGATTAAGTAGTTTGAATGGTGAATCGTTAGTTGACAATCGCGGTGTTTTTCATTCATTTGTATAAAGAGAGTTTTGCAATAGAGAATTTCGCAATGACTCTCTCTTTGGAGCTGCAGTTATATTTTCAATAATGTCATTATTATTAAAACTCATATCGACAGATTGAACTACTGACTCAATTGTATTTAGATTTGCTTGTGTTTCACCAAATGACTCATTTGCACTCATGTTTACTTGTGTTTTATTGTTATTACTTTTATTTTTTAATTTTCTCCCGCTCCTTGTTTTTTTATGCATTGATGTTTGACTTATTAATTTATGAGTTTTTACACTATTTATTGTTGATTTTCAGATTTTCTTATTTGTTTTGTGCTTTGTTTTTAGCATCATCGAAAAACGAATCGGACATGTTTCTAAAATCAATTATGTTTAAATTTATACTATTTTTATGTTCTCTTTATTTACAAACTAACTTATTAAAATCGAAGAGACCTACAAAGATGGAGTACGTATGTATAAAAAAGATGCACACACACACACAAAATTTGAGTTTTTATTGAGACTTAAACATTTAGATCACAATAGAGATGATTAAAGTTAACTGGAATGTACATAACTTAAAACTATAACGTATTGTCCTAATAGACGTTAGTGAGATCTGTTTTATAACGCTACAGGCTTAAATAATCAGAGAGTATGAGTTCTTTCTTCGAATGATAAAACATAAAATTATATTGCTCAAAGTATAATAAAAATTTACATTAACTGCTGATGAGTTAGATAACACTTGAAACTAGACTAAAACTAAGACAATAAATACATTGGGACGGAAAAAGGTTTCCACTATAACTATAAATAATCCCATGATCGCCTGGTGGTGTTTCGAATGATTCCCACACCCTTAATCAAAGTTTAGTTTCAAGTTTGGGACTCATGAAAACACCCCGCCCGAACCTGGGGTCATGAGTCTACAATTAGCCCCTGTTGGACCCTTGAACTGAATGAGAGTAAAACTCTGGTAGGTGGTATTCTCTCAGGGATGATAGAATTCTAACGTTTTCATGTATAACTCCAATAGGGGACATATACATGCTATTGGACCAATTAAAATCTTTTTGAGAACTGAAAACGTCCCTTAATAAACTGTTCCCGTGGTTCTTAAGGCGATTTATGAACTTTTCAGTCAAACTTAGCGAATACGAAGCAAGAGGTTGAATTTTGGCCTTCTCATAGACAATGGAGTTCGAATATCTCTTTGCAAAAGTTTCATAGTTCGCGTTAACACAGAGTCTCAAACAGCTTCTTTCAAAAATCTCCAACTCCGCCAAGACTGTTGGCGATATTGAAAACCATATGGAAAAGCCATAAAGCATCGCAGAACGAATGCAAACCTTGTAAATAAGCAATTAGGCCCTTTGACTCAGGTGTCTGTTTATCAAAAGTATTGAGAACATGCCCTTGATGCATAGTCCCTTATTCTTTGCAATTCTTCCATGCTCATTAAATTTAAAAAGCTTGTTAATTGTAACCTCGAGGTACTTTATTCGATTCCTAAAGGGAATTAGTGACCCATTCAAAGAAAGATTCAATATTTTACTTTTCCTCACTACATCACGGGGACCCTTGCCCGAGGCATTGCGGAGACAGATAGCCTCTGATTTAAGGGTATTAATTTTAATACCCCAATTTCTATAAAATCAATCAATTAAAAGAAGATGATTTTGAACTTTCACTAAAGCAATCTGCGGATCAGTATCATGTGCATAGACTAGCGAATCATCCGCGTGAAGTATACTCTTTGAATCGTTGCAGATGTGGGGGAAATCATAAACGAAGATACTATATATTAAGGGCGCCAAAATGGCCCCCTGTGGCACACCACAAAAAATGCCACCTGTAATTGATCTAGTACCATTAATTTCAACTACGAATTGTATATCCTTAAAATAGCTAAACAACATTTTAACTATAAATGGATCACATTCCAGATCAATGAGTTTAAAAATAATACCATAGTGGTAGGCTCGATCGAATGCCTTCTCGATATCCAAAGACACTGCGACGGTAGTTTTCCTATTTCGCAAATTACTGACAACTTCGTTTTGTAGGTAAGCCAAGGCGTCAACAGATGAATGGCCTCGTTTGACCCCAAATTGATATTTAGGTATTGAATCATAAATGTGAGAACATTCTAGTTTCCCTTTAATTACTCTTTCGAGTAATTTTCCAATATTCGATAACATTGAAATTGGACGAGAATTGTTAATTTGAAAATCATTTGGCTTTTTTATGATGGGGTATATTTTTGCAATTTTCCATATCTTAGGGAAGTAACCATTATTTATATAATTATTAATAAGGATGACAATCGCCTCTACTGCGGATAACGGTAATTTTTTAATTAAGAAGTTAGACAAATTATCTAGGCCCGAAGATCTTTTCGCGTTAAGAGATTTAATGATATCAAAAACTTCTGTAAGTATTTGTAAAGTGGATACGATCATCTGGCAATAGAGCATTCGTGGTACCAGTAAACTCGTAAATATTGGCCGTGCGACTATTAATATATAAATCCGCAGATTTAGGAACCTCCAGTGTATCGACTCTATCTGGGGTAACAAATTTATAAACCTTTGAAAGGTGCTGTCTGAAATGTTCAACTTTTTCAGAGTCTTCGGTATAAATGTTTCCGACTACGATAACTTTATCGAAAAATTTGGATTTTCCATTGCCGGTGAATTTAAATATTTCCTTAAAAGCCCTAGGACCAGGTCTGATGCCCTCCAAACGTTTATTAAACTCTTTTGTTTGATGTATTTCAACAAGTTCTTTAATTATAGTTTTAAGTAATTGAATTTGACCACAAATCCGTCTGTATTCGTCTGAATTTCTGTTCCCATTACGGTGAAAAATTTTCTTTAAATCCTTTTGCCAGGTATACTTGACTTTAAAAAGCTTTTTAATATGTTCTGGTACCACAAATCGCCTGCTCTTAATTTCAATTTCATCGGAGTGTCTATCCACTTCAGAGTTAATACAATCATTAAACCGTATGATGCTTTCATCAATTTCATCGTTAACTAAGTTTCTGTCACTAGGTATATTCAGACTTAAAATATTACATTGAACATCATTACGAAAGTCTTCCCAGTTTGTCCTCTCAAAAGATCTAAAAAATTTTGGGGGAGAAAGAATTAAATCAAAGTCTGAAAATTAAAATGTCAATTTCAGAGGGTAATGATCCGAAAATGTTGGTAGGCTTATTATATGGACGTTCCCATTAGCTAAGTCAACCAGATTTGTACTGATTAGAAAATGGTCCAAAAAAGATGGGCCTCCTGGAAATGACGGAGTTGCATCACAAAACCTCTTAAAGTTTATATCCGATAAGTTTAACCAGTCATTGAAACTTTGACCGTTTAGATTATCGATTAAATCGCCCCAGTGAACATTTCTGGAGTTAAAGTCCCCTCCAATGAAGGCACCATCGTATGACATAGAATAGCTTTGAATCGAATCAAGACTAGAACAGATATCATTACTGGAAAAATTTGAGGGAATATAAACACTGCCTAGTAAGTACTTTTTGACTTGACCTGCAAACGATAATTAAATTTCAATAAAACTGTTTGGAAATTTCAGATTTGGAACATTTACAATATTATACTTAATACTTTTACTGATGAGTATTGGCGTGCCTTGGCTAGAAAAATCTCTGATTACATTATAGTTTTCAAAGATAATTTTAGAATTTCTACGAAATCGAGTTTCCTGTAGGAAACAAACATCAATCTTCTGAAAGTTTAGAATTTTAATTAATTATATGCATCTACTTAGTTCAACTAACGATCTTGTATTAAAAGTGATAAAATTTAAATTATTTCGGGACATAATTGGAAAGTACTTCTTTTAATAAATTGTCGTACTTTTTTCTCGCCATCTCTAATGGCAATATTTTATATGAAGATAGAAAATTTGAAATTTTCGATTCTCAAATTTGAATTTCAGATTTTCTAAAATATTCGCCTAGCTTAATAAATTCCTCCACAATTGGGGGCAATTTTCTTTCACTATAAGCTTTATAATTATGCTCAGAATGAAACAGACTGGCAAAAGACTTTCTTTCGTTAACCGCTTGGGATTTCCCTATAGCAACTTTAACATTATCTTTAATTTCCTGCCTTTTGTTCCTGGCTTTGGCTACTAATTCCCTTTTCATCTTTATGAAGCTTTTATATGCAGAACACCCTTTGTAGTTAGCGGCATGACCAACTTCATTACAATTTACGCACGTAGGAGCCGCTTCACCCTTTATTATGCTACAGAAACCGGGGTCATGTTTCCCATTTAATATACTTGAAACTAGAATTACAGTTTTGGGCCGAGTGTGCCCATAGCTGACATCTAAAACATTGAATCTCTCTTCTCTTCGATCTTGGATACTCCCATTTAACACACTGGTTCAAAATAAATTGTAATTTATTTATGTCATTTACTTTTTTACCCTGTGCCAAAGTTACAATAAACAAGCCGGTGACTAAACCATTTTTAGTGGAAAAATTTGTAACTAATTTATTAACTTTTTCAACTGTATTTGGTAAAGCCTCATCAAGAGCTGTTTTAATTTCAGACACTTCCGTCAAGTGGTACAAACCTCTTTCCAGATGGGCAGATAGATCCTTAAAATAGAGTTTACTTTTATTCTGAGACGAGTTAACAATTTTATAAACAACCTTGGGTGTTCTCTCATTTAGTTGGTCTACAAGCTTTTTAACATTGACGCCATGCAAAATTATTGGAGGACAAAATTTTTTCCTAACAGACCTACCTCAACATCCTTACCATTATTTACATAGAAATTTTGAGAGCCCTTGCTTGTCGTGGCACCTTCATTTACTTCTACATCTATACTCCCCAATATTTCAAATCGGTTATGCAAAATTTTTGTAGATCCAAAGTTGGAAACATCTACATTCTTCTTTAATGATCTTTTCTGATTGTGTGTGACAGCTAAGCCATCCACGTTCCTTTTTGCTTTTTTTGATTTGATCTCAAAAAAATCTTCGTTGCTGCTGTAAATTTCCATATATGTCTCTAACTGTGTAGGAACTCCAATTTGCCGCATTAAATCACCTATAACATTGCTGTTCCCACCAATTTTATCCCACCAATTTTACAAGGCCAGATGACTCACTATCCATGACGTTGAATTGTAATGTATACTTCTTTAGAAGTGAAGTAAATTAGTTTTCTTCTTACTCAGAAAAAATTCAGTAAGACAATATTCTTTTTTTTTTTTTTTTACTGTCAATTTTTCCTTTATCTCAACAAATTCAATAATTTATATTATCTCCAATATAAATTTCATAAAATCAAAAAACGCGGCAGGCCCCGCTTAAAAATCAGCTTCACACAAATAAATAGTGATTTTATAAACAGCAGAGCGATTTAAAAACACCATTCGCTTTGAACTGTCAATCAACACTCAAAAAGATGCACAAAACAAATAAACTGCACAAACAAGTGTTTTTCAGTTTTTCGAAAAATATATTCCGACGGTACTTGATGGAAAATCAAAAAAATTAGATTTTGTCGGTGACACACATACAAACAAATTTTCACTAATGCCACCAAAACGCTTGATGTAAATTTGACAAGTGTATAGTGCCCTTAAATTATTTTCATGTAAAAAACAGCTGACACGTTACGTTACGGTTACGTGTGCCTAATTAGGCCTTTATTCTATCATTCTTGCACTCTAGAGCCAAATAAAGTGCAACTCTGTTAATAGCAAAAAATTGTATTTACCCTAATACTATGTTCACACGGACAGCAATATTCGCGGTTCGCTCTCTTATTCTCGGTTGGCGAGCGAATCTTGATTGAATCTACATGATTCGCCATACAAAATTTTGAGAGCGAATCTACTTGGTTCATTTTGAACCTAGTTGTGAACCTAAAAACATTCAGTGTCATCTCCAAGTTTGATAACAAATTATCACTAGTTTATCTAAACTAGCTGTCAAATAAAAAATATAAACAAAGAAAAAAAACAAGAAATTAATGTGTAAAAAACAATATAAACAAAGAAAAAACAATAAATTAACGTATACAAAAAAATAAATAGAAACATTAATTAGAAACAAATAAAAGCCATATATTACATAAAGCATACAAATAATTTAAAAAAATGTAAAAAAAAGAAATAATGAAATATATTTTGAAGTTTTTTAAACGAAAAATGTTAATGTAAATAAAAACAAAACAAAAAACAAACAAGCCGCGCCATATGTTTCAAAAAAAATATATATAAACGTTAAAATGAAACAAAACACTCGTCTGAACACCTAGGTTCACAATCATGATTCAGAGAGCGAATCAAGTGGTTCATTTTGCCGTCTGAACATGCTATAAAACAAAATATTACAGAATTTTATACATGTAAGTGAAAGGAGAAAACAATTTTGAGCTGATTGGTAGAAAACATTGTTTTTTTATATATATTATAAAGTTATGAAAGCATTTATCGGTTGATAATTACTAATTATTACAAACGGAATGACAAACTTATATACACCCTCTGCATACTTGAGTGGAGGGTACAAAAATACAAATAATTTGAAAACATGCTTTAAAAAAATTATATGAATTGTTGATTTTTTCTCTCAATATTTTTTTCGTGATCTTTGTACTTATTTGTAATAATATTGACCACTTTTAACCAACAATTTTATATGATGTGCAATTTTAATGCGGGTGTCCCTATTAGACCTTCTTTGTTAGTGGAGGTTTTAACTTTCAGATTTTGTAATAATGCATTTGAAAATTTAAAAAAATTGTATTCTGCAATATGCAATATTTTTTAAGATAAAGTTTTCTGAAATTAAAAAAAAAAAACAATTATGCCTAATAATACTAGCGTTGTGTTTGTTAGTTCTAATAAAAACTTTCACCCCTGTTCTTGAAACCACTATCACAAAAAAAAAACTCGTAAATGAAAAAATTCTTAAATCTACGAGTTTTTTGCTGTTCTCTTATTTCAATAAGCATATTTTTTCTCGCTTTAAGTCACATAGAAAAGGCTTTGTGAAATCAAAACAAATGCCCTTTTTTCTACTAAGCAGGTCTTAAGAGATAAAAAAAACTAATTGATATTTAAACTCTAACATGTTTTTTATTGAACCTTGTCATTATTTTAAAAAATTAGACATCTATTTTATGAAAAAAAAACGATTTTTAAAAACGTCTACATTTTGCGCTGATATAAAAAAAAACTTTTAATTGAATGAAATTGAAGAACAAAAACAATTAAATGAACAAATAAGTTGTTATTTTAAAAGGAAAAATTTTTCTTTATACTTTTGCTATAAACTTAAGAAAAAAACATGCACAAAATACTTAAAAGTTTTTTGTGAAACTGAATAAAGAACCATCTGGCACCTCGGTTTCTAGATAACATATGTTCTTAACTCAAACATATGGTTCTTAACTCAAACATATGTTTCCATTAAATAAATAAAAAAAAGTGGTTTCAAGAAACCCAAAATTTCAATTTCATGTGATTTTAAATTTACTCTTATTCAAATAACAACGTTTCAAGAACAAGGCTGTATGTTCAAAATTTTTAATTGTTAAAAATTGTTATTTTTCAAGAATTTTGGCGATTGTTAGTAAATAAAATCTGGTAGCCATGTGTGCTACAGAACATTGTCGATTAATTAGAGTGTTGTAATAATTTTTTAGTTGAAGGTTATCAAACAGCTTACTTTTTCAAATATTTTGTTTACATTTGTTACAAATACTACAATAAGAGCAGATATTAATGAAAACGTAGAACCTAGGTGGAGGGTATCAAAGATTCTGCATAGGCGAATTTAACACTCTTGTTATATATTAATCAGAATGCTATGGACACATTGATACATTATATAAATAAAATTATATACCGTATATATATTTTTTTATTTAATATATTTATGTTTATGTAAATATTACACACACAAAATACAAAATCTAAAGTTATTGTTTCTTTAAATAAATTAATACATAAGAAAATTAAAAAAAAATTTTTTTTTGGTAAATTTACATTGTAATTTTTCTTATTAATAACTATAGTTTAGCATTATTTGCATTTGATGTTGGTGAATTTTTATACTATTATCACAGCGACCGCAAAAAACGACAAGTCCAACTATGACAACAATACAAAATTTAGAATAACAAGAATAACACAGAAACATAAATTTTTCAATTGTTTTTTACTTTTTCAGTGTTTTCTCGGGACCTATTAAACCGATTTTCATGATTTTTTAAACAGAAACTTTCTCATGATGTTAGTGAATCATTCTCATTAAAAACGAGTGCCCTAGCTATGCTATTGAGGGCGTGATCGTGACCTGAACAACATAGACAAATCATATTTTTTCAAAACTTTTTTACTTCTTCATTCAATTCTCGGGACCTAAGTAACCGATTAGGACGATTTTAAACTTCTGAGGATTTCAGTGAATCATTTTTTATGCCAACGAGCACCCTAGCTGCCCGATTGAAGCCGTCATCGTGATTTCCACAGACGGACATCGCTATATCAACTCCGCTTGTTATAAGAATCAAAAATATATATATTTTATGGGGTTCAAATTTTTTCTTCTAATAATTACAAACGGAATGACAAACTTATATATACCATCTGCACACCGGGGTGGAGGGTACAAATATTCTCATCAATTAGTTATACTTTTTTTTTATCGAAATTTGTTCTTTCGTTTAAAAATTATTGCTATTTACTTATGTAACAATTTTTATGAGCGCAATCCTTAAATATTAATTGATGTTTTCTGAAATTTATTTGATATCTTTGAATTTAAATAAATGTTTTCTTATTTTGAATTGCAGTTAACGTTACCTGAATTAAATTTTTATTTTTGATTTCAGTTGATTTTTTAAATGTAAACAAATTCAGTGTTGTTTTGTTTTGAATTTCAACTTGTGTTTAAAGAATAAAATTTTTATATATTAAAAAAATTCTAATGATATTTTCTAAATTTCAAATTATTATTTCCGAAGTTTAAATACGATTTTCTGAAATCCAATTGATATTTTCTTAATTATAATTGGATATCTGAATTCCAATTTTTAGAATTGATATCAAATGGAAATTTAACATTTTAATTTAATTACATTTGAAAATGGTCCAATTTCGTTTTTTGTGAATATTAATGACTTAATTATAATTATAAACGATTTTTAAAAATTGTATGTAATCGCAATCATATATTCTGTAGTTAAAGCCCTAAACACATTCACTGCGAATTGTGAGTGCGAGTAAAAATAAGCTTTTTGAATGCGAGAATTTTGCTATTGCGCTTTTACAAAATTGTATGTAATCGCAATCATATATTCTGTAGTTAAAGCCCTAAACACATTCACTGCGAGTTGCGAGTGCGAGTAAAAATAAGCTTTTTGAATGCGAGAATTTTGCTATTGCGCTTTTACAAAATCATCAAAATGCTTTTTACAAATTTTACAAATCTCCTGTCATATGTTCATAAATACAGCTAATTCTCCTGTCATCTGATTTTTCTCGCATAGAAAATAGAATCAATTCTATTTCCCTTGCGAGTGTTTTTTACAACCTAAGCTGGCAACGCCACACAAAAAAGCTTTACTCTCGATCTCGCTTCCACATTAGAACAATCATACTCGCAACTCGCAATGAATGTGTTTAGGGCTTAAAGCGGAATAATAATTTTATATGTTGAACTGTTTTGTTGTCATATAATACTAAGCATTTGATAACTAATTGAAATTGTGGATATTCTTGTTAAAATATAATAAAATTGTGCCGCCATCTGCTGTGGATATTCATGTTAAAATATAATAATATTGTGGCGCCATCTACTGTGGCATAGTCACACTGACAAAATGAAGTGATACTGTTTGTTAATACAAAAAAAAATGTTTTTCCCTAAACAAAATATTGCAGAATTTTATATAAATGAAATGCATAAGGAGAAAACAATTTTTAGCTAATTGACCTTTTATATATATTATAATGTTATGAGCGCTGTTAGGGTTCTGCCTTTTCACTATCAATTTCCTATTGGGAATTAGTTGTTTGTCAAAACGCATATTTCTTGCTACCAACAAAACACAATATTAATGTAACATATACTGATGGTTTTAATAACACTTTCAATGTTGGATGTTAATACCGTTGCTTACTACAAAGGTATATTTGTTTTTACAAAAATTTGATGTAGCTTTGACAAACAGTTAGTTCTCTGCTAAAACTGGTTTGAATAATTTTCAAGAAATTAAAAACGATTACTTGGCTTGCATCGTTTGAACTACACACAAGGAAATACAGTCCATTAAACTTTGTTACAAAATAAATTATTAAATAAATATTAAAGCTTTATATGAATATTGAAACGAATAGTGTGCGCTTAATTTGTATTAAGAAAGATTTAGTAAAGTAAATTAATTTTGTACAAATTATTGTTTTTTTGTCTTTTTAAAATTTGCTTTGTGGATAGAAAAAAGCTCCTGTCTTCTCCACGGTCCTTCGAACCGGATTTCGGTTAAAATTAAAATCCGAAAAGTGCTAGCCAAGTCAGTTAGTTATGTCTCAACAAAATGATATAGATCCGGAGGTACAAACTCCTCCGAATTCAAACAGTTCGGGTAATCTACGCGTCAAAGAATTACAACGTGAACAAATAATGTCGTGCATAGTGTCTGATAAATGCAACCTGGCTCAGTTTGATCTAATGACCGTCCACCAATTGGAAGTTAAGTTATCCCTAGTGGATCGTCAGTGGGAAACTTTCGAAAAAATTCAACTGCAGTTAGAAACATTGGATGAGTCGCAGTTCGAACAAAACCATCGTCAAATATTTGAAGAAGATTATTTGGCAGTAAAATCTCATATATTAGAGCTATTAGCTAGAATAAAAAAAGCACTACCAATACAAAGACGTTTCTATCTAGTACCCGATTGCAACAAACATCAATACATCCACCTAGAATACATCTGCCTACTTTGCAATTGACGAAATTCAATGGAAATCGTAGGGATTGGCTTGATTTTTACAACATGTTTTGTGTTCTTGTACACAATAATCCTGATTTAACAGCCATTTCAAAGTTTCAGTATTTGCGTTCCTGTTTGATTGACTCTGCTGCAAAACTTGTACAATCGCTTGAAGTCACTGAAGAAAACTATGAAAATGCATTAAAAATAAAACAGCCCAGTGTATCGTCACTACGTGATTTCATTGACAACATAAATGCTGACCTTCGGGCATTAGAATCTATCGCTTCCAAACCTCAAATTGCAGACGGCATCATTTTACATATGGTTGTTTCGAAATTGGATGTCGACACACAAGCAAAATGGGAGGAGGAAATATCGTCAAATTTGGCCCGAAGTATCTCAACGACAACTCTCCAACTTCCAGCATGGGAGAATCTAGCAGCCTTTCTAGAAAGGCGCTGCAAAACATTGAATATCATCAATAACAATAATTCAACACAATCAAACAGTCAACTCGTTCATTTGTACAAAAAGGTCGCATTTCATCTCTCGTCGTATCAAATCAATCACCAATGTGTATTATTTGTAAATCATCCCCCTCTCACGGTGCATATCGTTACACAAAATTCATCGAAAGGAGTATTCAAGATCGATTTGATACAGTAAAACGCTTTAAACTTTGCTTAAATTGTCTTGGGCATAATCATATTGCCTCCTCTTGCCCATCGCAAAATCGATGCCGTCATTGTAACTCTGCACACAACACACTTTTGCATAAAGAGAAACCAGCAACATCACTTTCTGAAAACCACTCGCTCAACCTAACCCCAAAATCTAATATATATAAACAAGATTAGCCTGTAAACAAGGAACGAACAACCGCAGTAACACTACAAGCAGTCAAAGAAAAAAGCCAGGTTATATTGGCCACAGCAATGGTGGAATTGTGTAATGAAAAGGGCGTTTCTATTGTGGGACGAGCTTTATTAGATTCGTGTTCACAATTAAATTTTGTCACAAAACATATGGCTCAATTCTTAAAACTTCCAGGCAAAAAAGTAAATATGGAGATCTCGGGACTTGGAAACAATGCAGTGTCAGCCAATTATTCAAGTTCCATCGTTGTAAAATCGCTCACGACAGGATTTTCTGCACCAATTGATGTGGTCGTCATCCCTTCTATTTCAACTTGTCATCCGCAACAAAAATTAATATTTTAAAGTGGCAAATTCCTGCAAATATAAAATTGGCCGACCAGAATTTCAATTGCCCAGGCCCTGTCGATCTTCTTATTGGCACTGACTTCTTCTGGGATTTATTAATGGTTGGTAGAATAAAAATAAAAAGTCAACCATATTTTATTAAAACCTAACTGGGGTGGGTTGTTACTGGATCAGCTGTTACTTTGAACTCGTCGCAATTGTTACCATCAAAAACCAATTCGCTATTGTGTTCAAATTTACCACACACATCAAACAGAAAAGCTCATTCTTTATCGTCACAAATTTCGTTACATCGATCAGCTGTTTTAACATTACCTAATTTGCAGCACCAATCTTATGTTAAAGCAATTGGATTAACATTACCTAAAACAATACCATCAACAAGTAACGAACAAACGTCAAAGCATTTAACATCATCGTCAACTAATTCGCCCGAAAGCTCAGCTGTTGACAATTATTTGGCAACATCAAATAAATCATCAAGCTCTGTTAATGTTATGACGTCACGAAACAGAGAAATAAGTTGTTTACAAAATGAAACAGCTGATCGTAGTAATTTAGTTTGTGGTATACAAAAAATTAAATACAAATCGTTTGTTACAATTTCTAATGAAGCATTAGTAGAGCATTTGTTAGAAAAATTTTGGATATTAGAAGATTGCTCGGTAAGTACAAAGGAAATATTGTCTACAGAAGAAATGCAGTGTGAAAAATATTTCCATGAAACAACAAAAAGATGTCCACTTACTAATAAATTTGTAGTACGTTTACCATTTAAAAGTAATCCGTCAGTGTTGGGTCAGTCGTTTGAAATTGCTTGTCGCAGATTTTCGTATTTAGAATCAAAATTTGCACGTGATAGAAATGTCCACGACGAGTATAGTAAGTTCATGGACGAATATGCGGAATTAAACCACATAGCTCCAGCTATTTCGAATAAAGAACCACGTTACTATATACCGCACCATTGCGTCGTGAAATCCGACAGTTCTACAACTCGTTTGAGGGTCGTTTTTGATGCATCCTGCTGCACAACAACTGGAAAATCACTTAATGATATACTTTGTGTTGGACCAACACTACAAGACGACATTTTTTGTATGCTAAATCGATTTCGTTATCACAAATACGTGCTGGTGGCAGATATAGCAAAAATGTACAGGCAGGTGTTAGTACATAATGATGATACCAAATGGCAGAGCATATTATGGCGAAAGGACCCATCTTTACCACTTCTTACCTACAAATTGAAAACTCTAACTTATGGAACTAGCAGCGCTCCCTACCTGGCCGTTAAATGCCTACAACAACTTGCTAGAGAAAAAGCTGCAATATTCCCAATTGGTGCCAAGGTCACTCTGAATGACTTTTATGTAGATAATCTCATGACAGGAGGAAAAAGTATAAATGAAGTTGTCGAAATTAGACGTCAAGTTGTAGAATTATTACAATGTGCTGGGTTTCCCCTACGTAAATTTGCCTCAAATTGCGATCAAATATTGACAGGTGTCCCCGAAGAAGATAAAGAAGACATTGTACAGCTTGACAATATGCACTACATCAAGACACTCGGGCTGAAATTGTCGCCGAAAGAAGACTTTTTTAGCTTCTCATATGTGCCTCATAAAATTAATTTAAAAATTACAAAACGAACAATTTTGGCTCATACAGCTGCCTTTTTCGACCCATTGGGATTAATAAATCCTGTAATTGTAAAGGCAAAAATCCTTTTGCAGAGTCTGTCGAGGCTCAAACTACACTGGGATGAAAGTGTGCCCCAAGATGTCTTTGCTGAATGGGAGCAAATCCTTGCTCAGCTCAGATGCCTAACTAAAATAAAAATACCCAGGTTTGTCTCTACTAATATACATGCTTTTGCAGATGCAAGTAAAAGGGCCTACGGAGCATGCGTTTACGTTGTCACCAAAACTCTAAATGGAGTTACATCATCATTAACATGTGCAAAATCTAGAGTGGCACCGGTAAAGGAAATTTCTCTCCCCAGACTAGAACTTTGTGCGGCCTTATTGTGCGCTCAGCTTTTGCAGTCAGTTCGAAATAAATTTCCACAGCAACCCCAAGCCACATTTTGTTGGTCGGATTCTACCATAACATTGGCATGGATTGCAGGAGAGGCATACGGTCGTCCTACATTTGTAGCAAACCGAATTACAAAAATTCATCAACTCTCTGGATACGTCATATGGCGTCACGTCCCCTCTGAAAAAAATTCAGCCGACTTGCTATCAAGGGGATCGTCTGCATTTGGCATTACAGAAAATGATTTATGGTTTAAGGGCCCCTCATTTTTGCAAGAAGATGAATCAAAATGGCCGCCTCATACACACAAATTCGAAAATGAGTCTGCAGAATTTAACTACAATTATACAACATTAATGACAACAAAGCATAAAAGTAGCAACTCAGAACGTGATAAAAAACCAAAGGACATACTGGAAACCCATAAATTTATAAATAGTTATGAAAAACTCTTACGAACAGTATACGTGGAACGTTTTATAAGTTACTGCTGTCCGACCAAACCTCCCTGCGGACCAATCACAGTTCAAGAACTGAATGCCGCTTTAATAGCCTGCTGTAGAGTAGTACAACGATCATATTTCTATGAAGAAATAATACAGCTTAAAGATGGAAAACCCTCAATAACATGAAGTTAATACAATTGTCACCGTTTTTGAATGACGGTCTAATTCGTGTTGGAGGAAGATTAAAAAACTCTTCATTATCATTTTCTGCGAAACACCCTATATTATTGCCTAGCAGTCATCCGTTTGTAGAAACGTTAATCACATATCACCATAGGAAGCATCTCCATGCAGGTTCCCTGTCACTACATAACATATTGCGGGAGCAATTCTGGATCATAAATGGAAGAAATATTATTAAACGAATTATACACTCGTGTATACTATGCTACAGGTACCGTCCCAAAACAGAGCAGCAAGTGATGGCAGCACTTCCAGCAGACCGTGTTGAACCAGCTTTCCCATTTCAAATCTGTGGTATTGATTATTGCGGGCCATTCTTCATCACTGAAAAAATTTGTGGGCGATCACCAACAAAGGGATATATATCGCTATTCGTATGCTTTTCAACAAAAGCAATTCATATGGAGTTGGTACCAGATTTAACAACAATCTCTTTCATTGCAGCCTTAAAGAGATTTATTTCTAGAAGGGGCCGGTGCTCAACAATATATTCTGACAACGCCACTAATTTTATAGGTGCCAACAGGGAATTAAAAACATTACTAGAAGCCTTTCTGTCTGAAAAACATAAAACAGCTGTTCGGGAAGCTTGTCAGCAAGATGGAATTACATGGAAGTTCATACCACCCCGCTCACCCCACTTCAGAGGTTTATGGGAAAGTGCGGTAAAACAAACTAAACACTATTTAAACGTGCCATTGGTAGTTATACATTAACATATGATGAGCTGAATACTGTTATTTGTCAAGCAGAGGCTATAGTAAATAGTCGTCCTCTTACGCCCCTCTCTAGCGATCCAAATGATCTACGACCTTTAACACCTGCACATTTCTTAGTTGGTCGCCCACTCACTGCATTAGCAGAACCAAATTTCTGTAATGTCAATCCCGCATCGCTTAAGAGCTACAGACTTACGCAGTGGATACAACAACATTTTTGGGAGCGCTGGCGAAAGGAATATTTGAATTGCTTGCAACAAAAAACAAAATGGACAGTCGAAAGACCCAACATCAAGATCAATGACTTAGTCTTGCTCAAAGATGATAACATTCCTAGTCTGCGATGGTCCCTTGCTCGAGCTATCGAAGTCAATCCTGTGGCAACAGTAAAATCAAACGATGGTGTTTATAAGAGAGCTATTACCAAATTATGTAAACTCCCTCTTGAACAGTAGTCAATATTTTATGTTGAAAGACAATCTTTCAATGGGGGGAGAATGTTAGGGTTCTGCCTTTTCACTATCAATTTCCTACTGGGAATTAGTTGTTTGTCAAAACGCATATTTCTTGCTACCAACAAAACACAATATTAATGTAACATATACTGATGGTTTTAATAACACTTTCAATGTTGGATGTTAATACCGTTGCTTACTACAAAGGTATATTTGTTTTTACAAAAATTTGATGTAGCTTTGACAAACAGTTAGTTCTCTGCTAAAACTGGTTTGAATAATTTTCAAGAAATTAAAAACGATTACTTGGCTTGCATCGTTTGAACTACACACAAGGAAATACAGTCCATTAAACTTTGTTACAAAATAAATTATTAAATAAATATTAAAGCTTTATATGAATATTGAAACTAATAGTGTGCGCTTAATTTGTATTAAGAAAGATTTAGTAAAGTAAATTAATTTTGTACAAATTATTGTTTTTTTTGTCTTTTTAAAATTTGCTTTGTGGATAGGAAAAAGCTCCTGTCTTCTCCAAGCGCTTTTATTTGAAAACATTTTTATGAAAACATTGATAAATAATAGTTAAATAATATAAATATTATATACCGATTTATTTCTAATTGCGGTTATTATGGATATACAAATATTATTTAGAGTATTTTGATATTTGTAACAGTATTGTGTATTTGTAACATTTTGCGATGTTATAAAAACTACAGAATATTGATTATATATATATTTTTTTTTATTTAATATACATACATCAAAACTTAATGATGTGTTTTTCTTTAAATAAATTAATACATAATACATTTTTTTTTTTTGGTAAATTTACATTATTTTTTTATTAATAACTAGGTAGTTTAGCATTATATGTCTGCTTGTCTGTTTGTCGACAAAATTTTGGATCGATTTTTAACCCTTTTCCCGTGACCCAATCGATCTGAAGCTTTGCAAGCAGACTCGAGGCGGTGACCAAAATGATCTGACAAATTATTTTAGTGATGCCAAAACAATGGAAACTTTTAAATTATTCTACCTTGGCTTTTTTGAGTTAGTTTTTATTATATTATCACAACGACCACAAAAACCACAAGTATAGCCATGACATAAATACAACATTTAAAATAACAACAAGAACAATATAGAAATATATATTTTTCAATTTTTTTTACTTTTTCAGTGATTTCTCGGGACCTATTAGACCGATTTTCATGATTTTTCAAACAGAAACCTTCTCGTAGTGTTCGTGAATCATTTTCACTAAAAATGAGCACCCTAGCTATCCTATTGAGGGTGTGATCGTAACAAGAACAACATAGACAAATCATCAAGACTTTTTTTACTTCTTCATTCAATTCTCGGGACATATAAAACCGATTTGGACGATTTCAAATAGCAAACTTCTCAGGATGTTAGCAAATCATTTTTTATGCCAACGAGCACCCCCGGCTCTCCGATTGGTTTCGTGATCGTGATTTCCACAGACGGACAGACAGACATCGCTATATCAACTCCGCTTGTTATAAGGATCATAAATATATATATATTACTGGGTCCAGAATTTTTTGCTAATTATTACAAACGGAATGACATTTTCTCCTCTATGGTCTCGTGTAGATTCGTTTCGTCATGTCGTAAAAGTCTAATGTGTTCGTTAATTGTATTATGCAATCTTTCGATATCCGCGTTCGACGTATGATTGCTATTTGAAGTGTAGTGTATGTCGATGTTTTTTTGTTTTAGGAACTGTTGCATTGGAATGGCTTTAAAGCCAAGTTCATTATCCGCAATAATCTTTTCAATTTTGCCATGGGTAGATAAATATTGGATAATTTTTGTCTTAAACTCTGTCCAAGTCCTTCCGTTGATCTTATAGGCTACGGCTAACTTTGTAAATTTGTCAATCATTGTCATACAAAGTTGTTTTCCTATGGTATAGAAGACGTCAATGTGTATGACTTCACAGGGCTTAGATGGGATTTCTGTAATTTTGTGCGGTATTTTAGGGGGTTTTCTATCATATTTCTCCAGATTAATTACAAACCTCACAATTGTTTATGAACCGTGTTATTCTTAACTTCAATTGGGAATTGTAAATTTGTGTCCTTAATTCTTCAAAAACTGCCTGAATACCCCTTTGATTCTTATCTAGGTGTTCCCTCCTGATAGCCTCGGCCAATTTCTCTTCGTCTTCCACATCTTCTAACAAATTGGAACATCTGATGATCCTAAGAATGTCGTTCTCTGAAAACAGTTCTTCGTAAATCATCTTCTAGATAGTATAAAATTCGTCCTCTATCATAACAGCATTCAACTGTGTGGGGTTAAAGTGCTTCTTACACAGAGTGATATCTGATTCTCTATCCAATTCTTTCAGGTAAATAGTCCTCCTTCTATTTTTAAAAATCAATTTATTCCATATCTTTAACGATCCTGATGTCGTTTTCACTATGATTATCTGATTTTTGAACAAATTGATCGGTGACAAAGTTTCTACTATCGTCCTGTGATTGGATGCTATATTATTTATAATTAATTCAGGTTTGATCCTAGACAAAGCGTCAGCGTTACTATTTTTCATTCCCTTTTTATATTTTATCTCATAATCGAATTCGGACAGTTTTATTGTCAACCTAACGAGTTTGGAGTTTGGTTCATTGATGGAGAAAAGCCATGTTAGCGGTTTGTGGTCAGTTTCGATCAGAAATTTATGTCCAAATAAGGTCGGCATAAAGTATTTTGTGGACCAAACTATGGCTAAAAGTTCATTTTCGATGGTGCTGTAGTTCGTTGAGTGTATGGCTAACATAACATATCGGATGATTATCCTGTGAGAGAACTGCTCCTAAGGCATAGTTGCTAGCATCCGTAGTAAGAGTGAACCTTTTTGCAAAGTCTGGATATGCTAATATAGGGTCATTGATCAGTAATGTCTTAAGAGTATTGAAGCTCCTTTCATACTCTGGGTCGGTAATGTTCATCTTTCCTTCTTTTTTAAATATCTGGTCATTGGTTTTGCAATCAAGGAATAGTCCTTAATAAATTTCCTATAATAACCGGTCAAACCTAAAAACTGTTTAATTTGCTTCTGGCTTTTGGGGATTGGAAAATTCTTGACACATTATATTTTCTTCGGGTTCGTCCTTATGCCCATTGGTGTCACTATGTGATCGAGAAATTCTGTTTCCCTTATCAGGAATTCAGATTTGTCTAACTGTACTTTAAGGTTCGCGGTCGAAAATCAGTCTAATAGAATTCATATGCTCTTGAAATGAAATCGAACAAATAGTTACATCGTCTAAATAAACTAGATAAATTTTTTTTATATAATCTCCAAGACTACTGTTAATCAGTATCTGAAAAGTTGCCGGGGCTGTCTTCAGTCCGAACGGCAATCGCAGAAACTCATAGTGACCTCCTTCAACTGTGGAAGCGGTCTTATGAATGTCTTCTTTCTCGATCTCTATCTGGTGGAATCCCTTTGCGAAGTCAAGTGTGGTAAAATACTGGCATCTTCCCAGTTTGTACAATATCTCGTCATTATTGGGTATCGGTTACTTGTCATCAATAGTTACCCCATTCAGGTTTCGATAATCGATAACGAGTCTCCATTTTCTTTTTCCTCTAGCGTCGGTCTTCTAAGGCACGATCCAAATGGGTGCGGAATATAGAGAATTGCTATGTTGGATTATATTGTTATCAAGCATTTCTCGAATTTGTGTCTCTACTTCATTCTTATGAATGTAGGGGTATATATATGATTTTGTGCATACAGGAATGTTGGTGGCTGTCCTGATCTTATGTTTTATAGCAGAGGCAAATGAGAGTCCTTCATTTTCTTAGTATAAAATGTCAGGGTATTTATTTCTTATCGGTAGCAATAGGGATCTTTCTTCGGAATTGAGGCGTTCCGATCGAATCTGTTCTTTAAGAGGTTTCCTATCCAATATATTAGAGTTCGCGACACTTCTCCTGTCGGAAACGAAATTCAGCACTATGTTCAATGTTCCCTGATTTATTACGCCATTCTTATGTAAATCATCCATATAACCAAGCTCTTCATTCGGACTGTCCAATTTCCTATAGTAGTCTTCACTCTTAATAAAAAGGGGCAATGTATTCTCTCTAAATTGTATCTTATTATCTTCGTATCTAATGTGGGCCTTCAGTGTTCTAAGTAAATCGTTACCTATTAGTCCATCATAAAATTAGTGAAATTCTACTATGTAGAACTCCATGGTTCCAGGTCCCGTACCGAATTCCTTAAAAGTTGGGATTTGAACTTTTTCATTTAAACTTATTTTATATTGTAGTGTTTTTATAGATATTGTGTCTATTTTCTGCATCCATTTCGGATGAAAAATATTCGGGTTCAAAATAGAATTTGTCGCGCCTGTGTCTATTATTAATTTCAGATGTTCCAATTTAGTCTTTACCTTTATGTATGGTAATTCCCTGAGGCAGAAGACCGAAAATTTTCAGTTGTTTCATTTGTATTAATGTCCATTGGTTCTATTCCTTCAGACTGAGGCTGATAGTTGAAGGGGTTATTTTGATGGTTTGGTATTCTAAGATTCTGGTTAGGTTGTGAGAAATTTTCTCGATCCTGTAATGATCGTTGGGGGGTTAAATATCCGCGGAGAGTTTCCCTGTTGGGCTCGGAATGGTCGTTGGAAGTTTCTACGTTGCCCGCGGAATGATTGTGGAATATTCCCTTGTCGGTTCCGGTAGTTAACCTGTTGCTCTCTATAGTCCCGTTGATTTGCTTTGCCTGTTCGATTGTATACCACTCCCGGTTGGTCGTTTAATTCCAATCCATCCCAATCGTTGGCCATCATTTCCCATATATGCATATCCTGCTTGAAACAGGATATCCATAGTTCCTCCAAATCTATTGGATCCCTACAAGATAGAACAGTCTTCATTGGCTCTGGCATTTTACTTTTAAAAATGTTCAGTGCAGTACGCATGTTATTATTCGTACACTCCCTAGCCGCTTCTGTTTCTTCCAAAATTACTATTATCTTATTGTTAAGCCTATGTAATTTGTTCTTTATCTCGTTCTAGAATTCCAAAGTGTTGGTCTTAAAGGTTCCGTTTCTGAGCTCGTCGAATAGCTCATCACATGAAAAAATCGTCGAACAGCTCATCACAAAAAAAAATCGTTGCTAATATATATAAAAACAGTGGCAAAAAATTAAATAAATAAACCGCTATTTATGAAAATATAAATCATATACAAAACACCTAATTTTTTTCTTATTCTATCAAAACACAAAAGAAGAAAAACAAAAAAAAAACAAAAACTTAACATCTCTTACAATGAGTTTAAAAGATTATTTAACGACAAGAATTATTCTGTGCAGTCAGTGCAATAAACACCTTCCCGCGGTTGGAGAGCATGTGAAATGTTATAGTTGTGGTTCTAACATACTCTTCGATGAATTATCAGTCAAAAAATGCATGGAAATTTCATAAATGCAGAGAAAGGAGTAAATCACCAAATAATCTTTATCAAGCTGTGGTGTTTGAAGATCAACAACAAAACAAACAGCCTAGAGAGGAAGATGATAATGGAAGCAGTAAGGGTAGTAAGAAATTTTAAGACTCATTAACTTTGAATTCGGTAAATGCTAATGTATGTTCAGTTCAAGCAAATGTGGCAGAGCTTAAATCCGATATAAATCAAATTAACAATAATATACAACAACTAACTGATAGCATTACTGTAAGTATAATAGCTTCCAGTAATATTTTAAAAGAAGAGATGGCCAACTCTCTTTCTCTTTCTCTCCTAAAAGAAAACAATAGGGAAAGAGATGTCAAAATACAAAATATGGCAAACAGAGTGAACACCCTTGAACAACAAATGATAAACAAAAACATTGAAATAAAAAATATCTAGAATAAAGAGCTAAATGCAAGTGAAGTTATAAAAAAATAGCAGCCTCTGTCAACGTTGATATCCATGACACCGATATTAGCAATGCCTACCGAATGAAGCAGCAAGACAAAATAATCATTGAACTCTGCTCAATCAACAAAAAGAGAGAACTAATGAGCAAAATACGTGTCCATAGAGTTGATGGAGACATTATAGGCAACAACAATAACGATAACTGCGTGTTTATTAATGACCAACTAACGGCACATAATCGCCGACTTCTATGGCATGCTAAAACCAAAGCCAAAGAGTGTAAATGGAAGTTTGTGTGGGTTCGCAATGGACACATACTATCCAAAAAAAATTAAAACTCCACTTTCATTGTCATTGCTAATACCTCTGATATTGAAATGATTGCTTAAATACATGTTAAAAAAACAATAAATATCTTGCTCATTGTGAATATATTAAATAAAAATGAATAATCCTACAATCCAAAATTTAGACAATTTTAGTCAAATAAAAAAAAACTTTATAAGTTATCCCATTTCGCTCATATATTTAAATATTCGTTCTTTGCGTAAAAATTTTGCACCCCTTGTAGCAAGCATCCACGGTGTAATAAACAATATTAAAATAATAATACTGGTGGAGACCAGCATTGATGACAATGAATGTGCGTTTTATTGTATAAAAGGCTTTATCCATACACTTATTAATAGAGAAAACAGGGGAGGAGGGGGTATAGTAGTATATGTAAGAGAGAATATTATAAAAACCAAGGTAAATATAACAACAAACTCTTTTGAACAAATACAATTAAACCTACAAATTAATAAACAAACTCTTACTATTTGTGCCTTTTACCGTCCCCCATCTCTTAACATTAACAACTTCATATCAGAACTAGATCAAGTACTCAACACGATTGGTAAAAAACAAACAATTATCGTTGTTGGAGACATGAACATAGATCTATTAAAACAAAAAAAGGCAATAACAACAAACTATTTAGACATGATAGTGTCGAATGGAATGCAATGCATAATCAACGAATGTACAAGAGAAGACATAAACAAAAATACACAATCTTGCATTGATCATATCTTACTAAGATGCAAAAAAAACAAATACACAAGTGTATGTATCTATAGTAAAATCAAATATATCAGACCACTATTCTCTTGTTTGCTGTCTCTCTAACAATGACGCTGTAATGAAAAGAATAAGTGATGATGCACACAACATTACACACAGCACACACAAAATAAACCAACAGTTAAGTACAACCAACTGGCGCGAAATGAAAAATCTTACAAACGCCAATGAAATGTTTGATTTAATTCACCAAAAATTTAATAAAATCTACGAAAACTCTTTAATTCAAAATAATAATAAAAAGAACTGAACACCTAACCCATGGATAAACAATAACTTAATTAAATGTTGCGAAATATGAGATAAACTTTACAAAAATGGCTTTTGTGCCGAAATAATAAAAAATATGAAAAAGAATACAAGCAATACAGAAATATATTGAATACGAAACTTAATAATGCAAAAAACTATTACTATAAAAATAAGTTTTATGAAAAAAGGAATAATATACGAAATACGTGGCAATTGATAAACGAAGTCATTGGTAAAAAACAAAATAGTATTGATGGAACAATAACAGATAATTTTAAAAATTTAAGTGTAACGGACATTTGCAACAATTTTGCATCTAACCTCAATGCGAACGTTAAAAAAATCCTACATTGCTGTGACATTAAAACCGCGAACAACTACCCAAACGTTCCTCAAAATTCGCTATATTTCACTAATATTTACGAAGAAGATGTATACAATATCTTAAAGTCAATCAACATAAATAAAGGTCCCGGAAATGATGGTATTACACCCAAAGATATTAAAAATAACGCACGTGTAATGAACCCGGTTATAACTAAATTAACAAATATAATTATTAACAGCTCGACCATCCCAAACACATTAAAAACATCCTTAATTCGACCAATTTATAAGAGCGGAACAAAATCGGACGTGAATAACTACCGCCCAATTGCTATCTTGCCAATCATCGAGAAAATCCTGGAAGAAGTTGTGTGTATGAGACTCACTGATTTTGTACGTAAATATAACATAGTAAATAAGGTTTTCAAAAAGGTAAAAATATAAATCAACTTCTTGGTCATTTTTCAAACTTCATCAATGACCAGTTAAGCAAAAATATCCACTGCCTAACCTTGTTCATAGATTTTAGTAAAGCCTTTGACACATTGAAACATGACAAGCTATTACAAATGCTAGAGAGAAATGGAATAAGGGGCACCTGTCTAAGTTGGTTTAAAAACTATCTCGCTTTTCGTACGTACCACGTTAAGGTCTCAACCAACCTGAGTGATAAAACGCAGACGGAATACGGAGTTCCACAAGGATCCAAAGTGGGTCCTATTCTTTATATCTTATATTCGAACGACCTAATGAATACTCTAACTTTTAGTAAAAATTTTGCATATGCAGAGGACACGGCCATTATTGTTGCACATAAGGACGTGGAATGTGCCACCAAAATTATGCAACAGCAACTGGACAAGGCGTCAAAATGGTGTTACGACCACGGCTTGGTGATAAACGCGACAAAAACAAAAATGATGCATATTAAACCACCCCACTTTCGTTTTACGAACATTAAATTGACATTTCATAGCACAGAATGCCTTCGTCATAATAAAATGGCTGAAATCAACTACAGCAACGACAAATGCTCAACCTTAATTGAAATTGTAAACTCATATAAATATCTTGGTGTATATGTCGATCAAAATTTTAAATGGAAACTTCACATAGATGAAGTTCGTAAAAAGCTTAGAAAAGCTGCATACATTCTCCATCACCTGAGCAACTGTTCCAGTTATATTGTTTTGAGACAAGCATATTTCTCTCTAGTAGAATCCCATATCGTCATGGAATAACAGCATGAGGAAACTCCAAACATTGTCGAATCTTACAACAAACCCAAAAACAACTGCTTCAAATTCTCAAAAAAAACCATCGAAGAAACAACGCTAGCAGCACCAACGTAAACACAACCAACCTGCAAACTAATAATACACATACCACATCAAACCCCAACAACAACAACAACCGAATTATCAACAATGCGAAAGACGAACACGTATTGAACATAAAAACCTATTTTTCACAACAATAGCCATAGAATTTAACAACGATTCCAGTCTATTACATAAAATAAACAACAGCCACAATACAAGAAGGAAATCCCAAGGAAAATTTTTGGTTCCAAAATTCAAGAACGACTACGGTAAGAATACTTCGGCCGTTACACTGCCGACAATTCTTAATATGATGCCACAAGATATTTTACGACTAATAAAGTCAAAATCAAAAAAATATATAAATATTTTTTCATGAACACGCAATGAGTAATAATGATAATGAATTCTAATTTACTAAAAAAAAAATTATAATCTTACACTTGTAAGATGAAGATAAATGAAATGTACTTTTCAAAATAAGTTAAATAAAATAAAAAAAAATATATATATATATATATATATATTTCCTATATAAATAAATTTCAAAGTATTTTGTTTTTTTTTTCTTTTTGCGATAATATTCTTATATCTATGATATCAATTATTAAACCAAGGCAAAAAATTTTACGAATTTAACATTTGGATATTTAACGGCTTTTTGTTTGTGGTAATTATAATTTTAGTTCTTAATTTTTTTTTTTAGATTTTTAATTTAAAATTTATTAAATACATACTTCTCGAAAAAATAATCTATAAAAAATCTTAAGTAACTTACATTAATATGTTGTAGCTGCTGCTGTTACTTTTCGGTTTTCGGTTGTTTGCCTCTGCTGTTGTTTTTAGTTGTGTACTGCTAATGATGATGATGGTTTTTCCTCTTGTCGAGGTGCATTGGCCGCACCGCAAGGAAAACTGCACTCTTTGTTTTGCACGGTTTTTATTCAAATGTCAAAAAAAAATTTCCAGAGAGTTCACTTAATAACTTTTTTTCACGGTTTACTTTTATTCAAGAAAAATTTAACAATTTTCCAGACAGTTCAATTTTACTCAATGTTTTTTTATACCCTCCACCCCAGTGTGCAGAGGGTATATATAAGTTTGTCATTCCGTTTGTAATAATTAAAAAAAAATTCTGGACCCAGTAATATATATATATTTATGAACCTTATAACAAGCGGAGTTGATATAGCGAAGTCCGTCTGTCCATCTGTCCGTCTGTCCGTCTGTGGAAATCACGATCAAGAAACCAATCGGAGAGCCAGGGTGCTCGTTGGCATAAAAAATGATTTGCTAACATCCTGAGAAGTTTGCTATTTAAAATCGTCCAAATCAGTTGTATAGGTCCCGAGAATTGAATGAAGAAGTCAAAAAAGTCTTGAAACAAATATGATTTGTCTATGTTGTTCTTGTCACGATCACACCCTCAATAGGATAGCTAGGGTGCTCATTTTTAGTGAAAATAATTCACTTACACTAAGAGAAGGTTTCTGTTTGAAAAGTCATGAAAATCAGTCTAATAGGTCCCGAGAAATCACTGAAAAAGTAAAAAAAATTGAAAAATATATATTTCTATATTGTTCTTGTTGTTATTTTAAATGTTGTATTTATGTCATGGCTATACTTGTGGTTTTTGTGGTCGTTGTGATAATATAATAAAAACTAACTCAAAAAAGCCAAGGTAGAATAATTTAAAAGTTTCCATTGTTTTGGCATCACTAAAAAAATTTGTCAGATCATTTTTGTCACCGCCTCGAGTCTGCTTGCAAAGCTTCAGATCGATTGGGTCACGGGAAAAGGGTTAAAAATCGATCCAAGATTTTGTCGACAAACAGACAAGCAGACATATAATGCTAAGCTACCTAGTTATTAATAAAAAAAAAATAATGTAAATTTACCAAAAAATGTATTATGTATTAATTTATTTAAAGAAAAACACATCATTAAGTTTTGATGTATGTATATTAAATAAAAAAATACATTAATCAATATTCTGTGATTTTTATAACATCGCAAAATGTTACAAATACACAATACTGTTACAAATATCAAAATACTCTAAATAATATACGTACATATATCCTATATTTGTATATCCATAATAACCGCAATTAGAAATAAATCGGTATATTATATTATTTAACTATTATTTATCAATGTTTTCATAGCATTCAAATTAATACAAGTATATAAAAGATAAATGCGCTCATAACATTATAATATACATATATAAAAGGTCAATGCTAAAATTGTTTTCTCCTTATGCATTTCATTTATATAAAATTCTGCAATATTTTGTTTAGGGAAAAAAACATTTTTTTTTTTGTATTAACAAACAGTATCACTTCATTTTGCTCAGTGTGACTATGCCACAGTAGATGGAACCACAATTTTATTATATTTTAACATGAATATCCTCAGCAAATGGCGCCACAACTTTATTATATTTTAACATGAATATCCACAGTAGAAGGCGTCACAATTTTATTATATTTTAACATGAATATCCACAATTTCAATTAGTTATCAAATGCTTAGCTGTTGCACTGTGGAACAAATTCAGGTTAGCAAAAGTTAGGTCGATTCTGAGAGTGAGGGGTGAAAATAGATGCTAAACTAGAAGACCCGTATCGCGGCGTTTGTTTATGTTAGTTCAATTTTTTTTTTTAATCGACCTTCGAACTTTGCAGTCAAATGCCGATTTTCAGCATTTTGTTTACATGGTTTTTTGGCTATAACTAGTCGACTAATTGATATTTTTTCAATCTGTAAAAGCAAAATTATTGCCAGAGACCTGTGCAACAATTAAAATTTTTTAAAAAATTGATTTAGAAAATTTTTGTGGTGCTAATGAAGCAAAATGTTGGAACAATTATTTTTTTTTCATGCTTTTTGAAAATATTTTCCACAAAACTAAGTCCTTTTTGCTTTCTGTTTGATCTATAATATGCTTCTCAGTTTCTTCAATAAATTTAATTTGAAAAGAAAACAATCATAATACAAAACTTGCGTTTTGCATCTTAATATTAATTTACTTCTCATTTTTTATGTACCAATTTTGTTCAGTGTTGGTTTTGAAGAAACATTGAAAAATAAATTATAAAAAAATCGGAACAGAAGGCATTCTATTTGTCTTGTGCAAAAGCACAACTTTTAGGCTGATTCGTGAACTATCAATCAATAAACGCCAATCATCTTTTTTATAGGTTAACCCTATCGTCTCCATTAACTTTTCAATATCGTTGCAATAAGCGAAATTTTTTGCATCATTCACATTGAAGAACTTTTCTAAATCTTTTTGGCGTTTTCGATATGCTGTTACTTTGGTACCTTTCGTCAGCAAATTATTTCCTTTCAAAAATGAAGCCAGTAGTTCTGATTTTTTCTGAGTCAAACACAAATTTGCAACAATTCCATCCAATTGGTTTTGTGTGACTAGGATTGGGTCCTTTGATGTTTCATAGGATGTACCTTCACCAGGGTCGTATTCTGAGAAGAAATCCATGGATGTAGCAGCGGCGGTTGTAGTACTGAAATCTGTTTGAAAATCAATACTTCAAAGATTTATGGTAGTTGATACATCCATAGCAATTTTCTTCTTGATGCGGGCTGTTGTCTAACCACATCATTGGTATACCAAAAGGCATAGCCTTCTTCTTTTCACTTTTCCATTGCATAAGAGTTGAATAGCAATTAAAGCAAACTTTTTTAGGGGCATAGTTTACGTCAGTGATAAACTCTTGCCAGAAATATTGTTTATAGGCTTCCAAAAAAAATCACTCGCATTGCCACATTTTTCATCGCTTGCTATGAAACGTCCACAAACATTACAAAAATGGTCCATTTTACGTTTTGGTTCCGACATTTTTAATACAATATATATGTTTTTTTTTGTTATTTTTATGAAACCGATGCACTTAACTTAAATAAATCACTCAAAAAATGAAATAAGTTCCAAAAAAATTAATAGCGAATTTTATCACGACTGAGCGAAAATTAAAACACATCAGCTTCGGCTGAGTTTCGAGTCTTAACTGAATCTTCATTTTTGAAATTAGTTCGCTTGTACGAAATAAAAAAAAATCGCTACCTGTGCGGTGGTTGAAAACAAAAAAGTTGTTTTACTAATTCCTAATTCTTGGAACTTCCCTTTTTAATTACTTCTATCTAAATCGCTATTTATTTAATGGTTTTGGGATTTTTAATGCAAATTATCGACTAAGACCATTTTCTTTTCAAATGCAATTTATTGAAGAAACTGAGAAGCATATTATAGATCAAACAGCAAGCAAAAAAGACTTAGTTTTGTGGAAAATATTTTCAAAAAGCATTAAAAAAAATAATTGCTCCAACATTTTGCTTCATAAGCACCACAAAAATTTTCTAAATCAATTTTTTTAAAAATTTTAATTGTTGCACAGGTCTCTAGCAATAATTTGGCTTTTACAGATTGAAAAAATATCAATTAGTCGACGTATAGCCAAGAAACCATATAAACAATATGCTGAAAATCGGCATTTGACTGCAAAGTTCGAAGGTCGATTAAAAAAAAAATTCGAACTAACATAAACAAACTCCGCGATACGGGTCTTCTAATTTAGCCTCTATTTTCACCCCTCACTCTCAGAATCGACCTAACTTTTGCTAACCTGAATTTGTTCCACAGTGTTATATGACAACAATGCACACAGGGCCGATTAAAGAAGTATCAATGAGTTTTTTTTGATGTGTAAACATCTATACGGGCAGGGGGGTAAATTTCTAATTCACAATACAATCACAAAAAAACAGCGAAGTATGTGAACGTAAGAACTTACGCGTAACATGTGAGCATTAAGACAAATCGGTGTGACATGATTGTTTGGTGAAAAAATTATGATATATAATAACATTTTTGTCGTTGTTTTCCGCATTTTATTTATTACCAGATGTTTACACATCTCCCCTGTGATCGGACCCACATGATTTTTTTTTCTTATAAAACAGTTCAACATATAAAATTATTATTCCGCTTTAAGCCCTAAACCAGTAAAGGCCGTGCCAAACACACTGGTGCTCGGCTTCTTATATGTATACAGCCGAACGAAAACAAAAATACTCACCAAAGAGTAAAAGTAAACAACAATTTCATTCAGTCTTATGAAAGCTTTTGAACAAAGCAGGTTCATGTCGCATTGCCTTTTGAAATTCATATATATTTTTTTTTAATAGGTACACAGAGAATATTTGTTTAAATGAAACCAAAAATGTTGAGAAAATTTGGAAGACTTGATAAACTATAAATTAAACATTTTCTATAAATTACATACGTCGCCTCCAATTGACAACATTATAGCTGTCTTTAATGCATTTTTTTTTTTTTTTAATTTTAAAAAATATCCAGTTACTGTAGGCTGGTAAGTCTTTTAGTTTTTGGTAACATACCACTTAATAACCTTTGAAATTTCTTACATTTTTAAGTTTTGCTATTTTGTGTTTTTTTTTTTTTTTTAAGAAATGAATTACTTTTTATTAATTATTTGATTTAATAAACTTCAAACTTATGGATAAAAGAGATTAAATGTTCTTCACATTTTGTTTTACATTTTCAGAATTTAAGATTTAAAATTTTAAAACAACAAAATATATTTAAAATTTTACCATATTCTTCGTTAACTCAACTTTTTTCCCTTTTATGCATTCATATTCACATTCATACAAAATCTACACAAACCCATTTAATATCGGCATTGTGTTACGTCTATGGATTTCGATCAGTGTAGTACAACTGACACATGCTCATAAACACTATTACTAACTCAATTCTCTCGATGGCCACCACTGCCCTAAACACATTCACTGCGAGTTGCGAGTATGATTTTTCTAATGTGGAAGCGAGATCGAGAGTAAAGCTTTGTTGTGTAGCGTTGCCAGCTTAGGTTGTAAAACACTCGCAAGGGAAATAGAATGATTCTATTTTCTGTGCGAGAAAAATCAGATGACTGGAAAATTAGCTGTATTTATGAACATATGACAGGAGAATCAGTGTGTATTTATTGTATTGTGCATTGTGACTTGCGAAATGATAAGTTGTTTTGCTTGTAGATTTGTAAAATTTGTAAAAAGCATTTTGATGATTTTGTAAAAACACAATAGCAAAATTCTCGCATGCAAAAATCTTATTTTTACTCGCACTCGCAACTCGCAGTGAATGTGTTTAGGGCTTTAACTACAAAATATATGATTGCGATTACATACAATTTTTAAAAATCGTTTATAATTATAATTATTAAGTCATTAATATTCACAAAAAAACGAAATTGGACATTTTGCAAATGTAATTAAATTAAAATGTTAAATTTCCATTTGATATTAAGAAAATATCAATTCTAAAAATTGGAATTCAGATATCCAATTATAATTAAGAAAATATCAATTGGATTTCAGAAAATCATATTTAAACTTCGGAAATAATAATTTGAAATTTAGAAAATATCATTCGAATTTTTTAATATACAAAAATTTTATTCTTTAAACACAAATTGAAATTCAAAACAAAACAACACTAAATTTGTTCACATTTAAAAAATCAACTGAAATTAAAAACAAAAATGTAATTCAGGTAACATTAATAGCATTTCAAAATAAGAAAACATTTATTTAAATTCAAAGATATCAAATAAAGTTTAGAAAACATCAATTAATATTTAAGGATTGCGCTCATAAAAATTGTTACATAAGTAAATAGCAATAATTTTTAAACGAAAGAACAAATTTTAATAAAAAAAAGTACAACTAATTGATGAGAATATATGTACTCTCCACCCCAGTGTGCACATGGTATATATAAGTTTGTCATTCCGTTGTCATTCCGACGAAAAAATTTGGACCCCATAAAATATATATATTTGTGATCCTTATAACAAGCGGAATTGATATAGCGATGTCCGTCTGTGGAAATCACGATGACGGCTTCCATCGGGCAGCTAGGTGCTCGTTGGCATAAGAAAATGATTCATGACATCCTCAGAAGTTTAAAATCGTCCAAATCGGTTAATTAGGTCCCGAGAATTGAATGAAGAAGTAAAAAAAGTCTTGAAAAATATGATTTGTCTATGTTGTTCTTGTCACGATCACGCCCTCAATAGCATAGCTAGGGCACTTGTTTTTAATGAGAATGATTCACTAACATCATGAGATAGTTTCTGTTTAAAAAATCATGAAAATCGGTTTAATAGGCCCTGAGAAATCACTGAAAAAGTAAAAAACAATTGAAAAATTTATGTTTCTGTATTGTTCTTGTTATTCTTAATTTTGTATTGTTGTCATAGCTGGACTTGTCGTTTTTTGCGGTCGCTGTGATAATAGTATAAAAATTCACCAACATCAAATGCAAATAATGCTAAACTATAGTTATTAATAAAAAAAACAATGTAAATTTACCAAAAAAAATGTTTTTTTAATTTTCTTATGTGTTAATTTATTTAAAGAAACAACAACTTTTGATTTTGTATTTTGTGTATGTAATATTTACATATACATAAATATATTAAATAAAAGAAATATATATACGGTACATAATTTTATTTATATAATGTATCAATGTTTCCATAGCATTCTGATTAATATATAACAAGTAGGACTGTTAAATTCGGCTATGCCGAATCTTTGATACCCTCCACCTAGGTTCTATGTTTTCATTAATATCTGCTCTTATTGTAGTATTTGTAACAAATGTAAACAAAATATTTGAAAAAGTAAACCTTAAACTAAAAAATTATTACAACACTCTAATTAATCGACAATATTCTGTAGCATACATGGCTACCAGATTTTATTTACTAACAATCGCCAAAATTCTTGAAAAATAAGCTAAAAGTTTCGGAATAACAATTTTTAACAATTAAAAATTTTGAACATAGTTTTTATTAAAACTAACAAACACAACGCTAATATTATTAGGAATGATTGTTTTTTTTTAATTTCAGAAAGCTTTATCTTAAAAGATATTGCATATTGCAGAAGACAATTTTTTAAATTTTCAAATGCATTATTACAAAATCTGAAAGTTAAACCCGCGGAAATATTTAGTTTTTTCGTTTTTTTTTTTTTGCAGATTTCATCTAATGAAACCGTATTATAATTGGACATCATATAAAATTGTTGGTTAAAAGTGGTCAATATTATTACAAATAAGTACAAAGATCACGAATAAAATATTGAGAGCAAAAATAAACAATTCATAGAATTTTTTTAAAGCATGTATTCAAATTATTTGTATTTTTATACCCTCCACTCAAGTATGCAGAGGGTGTATATAAGTTTGTCATTCCGTTTGTAATAATTAGTAATTAATAACAGATAAATACTTTCATAACATTATAATATATATAAAAAGTCAATGTTTTCTACCAATCAGTTCAAATTTGTTTTCTCCTTTCACTTACATGTATAAAATTCTACAATATTTTGTTGTAGGGTAAATACAATTTTTTGGTATTAACAGAGTTGCACTTCATTTGGCTCTAGAGCAGTGGTGGCCATCGAGAGAACTGAGTTAGTAATAGTGTTTTTGAGCATGTGTTAGTTGTACTTCACTGATGGAAATCCATGGACGTAACACAATGCCGATATTAAATGGGTTTGTGTAGATTTTTTATGAATGTTTATATGAATGCATAAAAGGGAAAATAGTTAGTTCACGGAGAATATGGTAAAATTTTAAATATATTTTGTTTTAAAATTTTAAATTTAAGCGCCCCGGTAGGTGAGTAGGTAGCGTGCTCGCCTATCATGCGAGGGGTCGTGGGTTCGATTCCCACCAGAGGCTTTGGTCTGTCGCTGCAAAAAAAAAATGAACACACTACTCCCTCTTTCCTCCTTAACCTATTTTCCTGAGATCAACACAATGCACTGCATCTGTAGGGGGCATCCCATGAGTGTTGATTAATTTAAAAAAAAAAAATCTTACATTCTGAAAATGTAAAACAAAATGTGAAGAACATTTAATCTATTTTATCCATAAGTTTGAATTTTATTAAATCAAATAAGTAATAATAAGTTATTCATTTCTTAAAAAAAAAAAAAAGCACAAAGTAGCCAAACTTACCAGCCTGCAGTAACTGGATGTTTTTTAAAATTAATAAAAAAAAAAATGCATAAAAGACAGCTATAATGTTGTCAAATGGAAACGACGAATGTCATTTATAGAAAATGTTTAATTTATAGTTTATCAAGTCTTCGAAATTTTCTCAACATTTTTGGTTTCTTTTAAACAAATATTCTCTGCGACATAGACCTGCTTTGTTCAAAAGCTTTCATAAGACTGAATGAAATTGTTGTTTACTTTTACTCTTTGGTGAGTATTTTTGTTTTCGTTCGGCTGTATACATATAGGAAGCCGAGCACCAGCGTGTTTGGCACGGCCACACGTAGGCACACGTAACCGTAACGTAACGTGTCAGCTGTTTTTTTACATGAAAATAATTTAAGGGCACTATACACTTGTCAAATTTACATCAAGCGTTTTGGTGGCATTAGTGAAAATTTGTTTGTATGTGTGTCACCGACAAAATCTAAATTTTTTTGATTTTTGATCAAGCACCGTCGGAATATACTTTTCGAAAAAACAGAAAAACACTTGTTTGTGCAGTTTATTTGTTTTGTGCATCTTTTTTATACATACGTACGCCATCTTTGTAGGTCTCTTCGATTTAAATAAGTAAGTTTGTAAATAAAAAGAACATAAAAATAGTATAAATATAAACATAATTGATTTTAGAAACATGTCCGATTCGTTTTTCGATGATGCTAAAAACACATCAAAGAAATACAGAAAATAAAGATTTTGCTCAAGTTGGCTGAGAGACGAGAAACTAATGGGAGGTCATAGATGACGACATTAAATGCAGATGCAAGGCTTGTGAAAACATATTAAATTGCGATAAATCTGATATAAGTATACATGCTAATAACCACTGTTATCAAAAAATCTTTTAAAACCAAGAACCAAAATTCTGTTTGCGTATAAAGATCTAATTTGCAAGCCATTTTAATTAATTGTGTAAATTTTAAATGCACATCTACCCATATCAAAAAGATGAATTTTACAGAATTGTAAAAATATTTTTTTTATTTAATATCTGTTAGTTTTTAAGTTGTTTTTATATTCTTATGACATTCTAATCTCACTTTTTATGCTATTTTTCTTCGTTTTTATGTTTTTTTTTTTTGATTATTGAAATTGAAAAATTTTAAAAAGTAGTGTAGGGAAAAATGTAGGTAGAAAACAAGTGGGTTTAGAGAAAAAAACGCGATTTTTTCATAGGCGTAGGGATTTCTGAAAAAATCTCCTGGCATCACCGCTTGCAATAAACAAAAATCAGCTGCTAAGCGGATCAAACCAATCTAAAGGTGCTATTACATGATGTGTTTTTAACATATGTACTGTCAAATTTTCCCACAACAAAAGTTGTACACATCGTGTGATACATATGAAACATTGTTTATGTACAATACATGAGGAAAGTCACATGTACATTTTTCAATTAGAGCAGGTTCTATTTTTGTATGACAAACATATGAAAATACAACACTGCTTGTGGCGAAAGAAAAACAGAGTATATTATAAAGATTAATATTGAAAGAAAAATAAATTGTTTAATATTAATTAACAACTAAAAAATATATAACTTTTTTTTAACAATAAATTTTTGTAAATTCACAAATTAATACCCTGTTTCCATAACACAATTCGTCACAGACGAACAAAAATTTGTATGAAGAACAAAAACAAAATACACACAAATTTTCGTTCGTCTGTGACAAATTGTGTTATGGAAACAGGGTATAAATCAGCTGTTGTTTACATTTAGAGGTTATGTCATACGGAAATACATATGCACGTGTGATAGCAAAAATTATGAATCGTATGTAAAAGACAATTTTGACAGACATGAGGAATTTCATATGGTTAAAAAAAGTGACAGTACATACATATGTAAAAAACACATCGTGTAATAGCACCTTAAATAAATTTCAAGAATTCTTTTTAAACAATGTTGAAAATCTCAATAATATATTTCAATATTTTAACTTTCATGAATAATAAAATTAACCCGTGTCTGTAGTATGTTTCAAAATGTGATCGTTAATTATCTATGGAAACTAAAATATAATGAACAAGAAGTTGGGCGAACACCAAATAATCATATCATTACTAATAGAATAGTTATTGTGTTGAATTGAAAGTATGGAAACAACGCCAATAGTATTCAATTACGACGAGTTGGATACGTTTTTAGATTTAAGTGCACCAAATTTGCAAATATTGAAACTTGTTGAAACTTCGTTCAGTGCATCAACCATACACAACACACATTTTGAAATTAAATATAAATTTCCAAAATTGACTTTCTGACTTTTGTTGAAGGCGCCATAACGAATGATAGTTTTGCACACAATTGAAAAAATTATGTTTCAAAATTTGTGTAACGTCAATGGGAAAATCTATTCCGTCAGATGAAACTCCTGGTGACTTTGGGCTGTTGAAGGAGGGTATTTAAGTTTTGATTACCCCCAAATTGCTAAACTTTTTGGTTTTAAGGAATTTAATGGTTTTCAAAAACCATTATTTATTTTGGAAGGTAAAAATGTTTTTAACGATTTATACAAACTAGAATCATTAAAAAAAAACATTAATTACAAATGCTGTACGTATTGAGAAACTTATTACTGATACTAAAGCATTCAAGTTTAAGTCATTTTGTTATTCAATACTTTAATACTTTTAAATATGACGAATCTATGAATTTAAGAACAAATTTTTATTAATTAATATTCCACTGGGCATGTTTCAAGATTTTCAAGATATTTGGTTTGATTTACTTAATATAAATCCTAAACTACATCTAGTGTTTCGTTTTGATCCATGGTAATTTTTAAGATATATTAATTTTTGGAAAACCTAATAACATATCCAAAATTTCCAGACAGACTGAAAACGATATATATTTGTGGTTTTAATATTGGTAACATTTAATATCGGTAATATGAACAAAAACACATATTCTTATGTTTTATTCCTTTCAGCTGCAGATTGTCAACATTTTCGACATGAATTGGATGTTACATTGAACAATCTTGCTTGCCTTGATTCTACATTGAAAGGACATTATGTAATACTATAACATACATAAATAACTACTTATTTTTAACGAACTGTATTTCAAAATTCATGGTATATAATAAAGTTACAATGTATGTGACTAAATACGATTAATTAAAAGTAAAAATAATTTACTACAAAAATTTTTAAGCGAAAAAACTGATAGCCACAATGTAGAAAAATAACCACAATTTACGATCTAGATGAAGTTATATTTTGACATAAATTTTTCATGGTGTTGTTATGGTAGAGATGTGCATCTATTTCGATGCATAAAGTATATTTTCTTGATCGTTATATCAAATCGGGTCGATATAGAGATTTCAATCTGGCCGAATGTCCGTCCGTCTGTTGAAATCACGATTAATCACAAAATAAACCATTTATCTGGGTAAACTTAGAATTATATTGATGTCTTTATCTGGATCATGTTAGTATTTAAAATGGGCACAACTCTAAAAAATGCTGAAAATTTAGAGTGTTGTAATAATTTTTTAGTTTAAGGTTATCAAATAGTTTACTTTTTCAAATATTTTGTTTACATTTGTTACAAATACTACAATAAGAGCAGATATTAATGCAAACGTAGAACCTAGGTGGAGGGTATCAAAGATTCGGCATAGCCGAATTTAACACTCTTACTTGTTTTTTTTTTTTTTTGTTTTGCACGGTTTATTTTTATTCAAGAAAAATGTTTTTGTGTTTATAAATTTTCCAGTTCCAGTTTTTGCACGTTTTACTTTTATTCAAGAAAAATTTAAAAATTTTCCGAACAGTTCACTTTTACTCAATATTTTTTGTTTTGCACGGTTTATTTGTATTCAAGAAAAATTTCTTTGAAAAAAAAAATTTTTTAAGACAGTTCACTTTTACTCAATAATTTTTATTTGTTTTGCATGGATCTCGGTTAAGACTTGAAAGTCACTTATCGCGCGAAAAAAGGGATTTTTTATCCATTTAATTATTTAATTATTTCGCGGGATATTCCGATTATCCTACCGACTGCGCCAGATGTTTTTATCGTTTGATTTTATCTTTAAAAAAATAACGATAATGTGTATTTTTATTTTGGTTTAATTAATAAACCTTCTTTATTGAATCTATCTTAAGACTAACTGGCTAAAATTAAATGTATTACATTTATAATAAAATACAATTAAAAGTTATTAGTACGTTTTTGCCTACTAAGCGTAAGTGTGTTTTGGTGACATTATAACATAGCAGCTCTGGTTAAAGAGCTGTACGCAGTTTGTTAAGGAATCTTAACAGAAAATTTTCATATATTTCTTAAAGAAAAAAAGCACAAAAGTACCTTTCAGTGCAACGCTAGAAATCAGCTGTTTTCTGTCAATTATTAAGAATTGTGAAATTGAAAACAAATCAATTCTTCGGTTCTGCTTTATTTGGCCTGCTAAACGCTTCTTAAGCTCAGTATCAAATCCGCTTCTTGTTTTTTTTTGCCGAATTTTGTTCGTTTTTTCCCAGGTTTGCAACTGAAAAATAACTTATTTTTTTTAGCATATTACATTTTGTTTATGCTTACCTCTCCTGTCAAAATTCCTTTCAGAAAGAACGAAAAATTTGATATTCCTGCTCAAAGCCTGGGTTGCCTAACTTCATTTACGTCAAAAAAAAAAGTAGTAAAAACAATACTACTTTTTTAAAAAGCTGCGGACTATCAACAGAAATTTTTTGACAGAAAAATTCCTTAAGCATTTCTGAAGCGTTTTTTTATATGAAGTTTTTGATTCCTTAGCAATCTGCGTACAGGCCTTAAAATAAACACGATGAGTAAATGTAAATACCCGAAGATCCTCATAATCCAGGCAAACAGGTGCTCATCGCTGTTCTACATAGTTATATAAAATTATTATTCTGCTTTAATTACTAAAGCATTATTATTCATATAAATACAAAATTGCACCTTTTAAATTTTCCATTCAAATTTAAGAAATTATCAATTCTAAAAATTGCAATTCAGATTTACAATTATGAATTAGAAAATATCAATTGAATTTCAGAAAATCATATTAAAACGTCGGAAATAACATCTTGAAATTTAGAAGACTACAATAGAACTTTTAAAACAAATTTTATTCTTTAAATACGATTTGAAATTCAAAAAACACCAAATATGTTTACATTTAAAAAAACAACTGAAATTACAATTTACAATTATGAATTAGAAAATATCAATTGAATTTCAGAAAATCATATTAAAACGTCGGAAATAACAACTTGAAATTTAGAAGACTACAATAGAACTTTTAAAACAAATTTTATTCTTTAAATACGATTTGAAATTCAAAAAACACCAAATATGTTTACATTTAAAAAAACAACTGAAATTAAAAAAATATTGTGATTCAGGAGACATTAATAGCATTTCAGGATAAGAAATTAAAATTTTGGGACATTTGGTTTTTTGCGCTTTGCATTCATAATTTGAACCAGTGTTCATGATGAATTCAAAATTTGACTTCATGGTATGCAAAGTAAAACCCAAAATTGAAATTCGATAATAACTCCCAGGTAGTAGTATTTGGAGTCAATGAAAATATATTTTTTTTGTATTTTACTTTTGGCTAATCAGTCTCTTTTGCGTACTATGCGAAATAAAACAAAGTTTTAGTTTCCTTACTTCTCCCAACGTTTCGCTGGCTTATTTCCAGCATCTTAATGGGTATATATTTTATTTAATTTATTAACCACTGAAATGATATATATAACATTATTTCCCGCTTTTTCTCTCGACTAAATTTACTCACAGTGGGGACATCTTAATTCTAATTAGTATTTTTACATTACGTCAATTATAGGGCATGTACATTTGAATTACATAAAAAAAATTTTTTGTTTGTTTAGACTTATAAATTACGTATTATTGCACTAATTAATTTTATTAAAAACAGTGGAATAGCTTGCACTGATGTTGTCGGTATCTTCTTTTCTGTTTACTGTCAAGTGGTTGTTTTCTTGCATTCTCAAGCTTTCCATTGTTATTCTTTTTCTATCTCTAATTTCTATGTCTAATATTCTGCAATTGTCAAAATCAGGCATATGTTTGTTAGTGAGGGCGTGTTGTGACAGGGCTGTGCTGTTTTTGTTTTTTGGATGTTGTTTACATGTTCATTTATTCACACTGCTAACGCTCTTTTAGTAGTACTAATGTAAATACGATCGCAGGTCTCGTTTTCATGCCTTTGCATTTGATTTCGTATACTACATCGCTTCTTTTTTCTTTTGGTATTGTTGTTTTTGTTTTTGTTTTTGTGTATAGTTGGTTTAGTTTTGTATTTGCTTTGTATGCGATTTTAATGTTATTGTTGGTGATGATTGTTTTTATTGATTTTGTGTCTGTAAGATTTGGAATGTAATTTAATGTAATAAATCTTGAATTTGCATTGGGTTCTTGTCGGTTTTGTGCGTTATTTTTAATTTGTAATAATTCTGAATCTATTATGTTATTAATAAGTTTAATTGGATAATTCTTTTTTGTTAGTATTTTTGTAATTTTGTTCTGGTTTTCGTTGTCAAATGATCTGTGGCTGAGTCTGAATACTTTATTAGCGAAATTTCTAATTGTGTTCATCTTTTGAAAATTTGGTTGATTAGAAAAGTAATTAATCATTCTTCCTGAAGCTATTGTTTTGTTATACCAATTTGTGATTATTTTGTCGTTTAGTTTTATTAGTTCTATGTCCAAAAATGCAAGTTTTTCACTGATTTCTTCCTCTATTGTAAAATGTATTTTTTTTTTTAAACTTGTTGAGTGTTTCTATTGTTTTTTTTCCAAATTTTTTTTATTTATTATGGTCAGCATATCGTCAACATATTTGATGATTAATTTGAATTTTATGTTATATTGATTTTGCAGTCCGTCAATTGTGTTGTCGAGGAGCTTGTGAAGAACCACGTCTGCCATTGTGGGGGATAGAGGGTTACCCATAGGCATTGAGTGTAGATTTGATCTTCATATTGGAAATAGTTGTTATCGTATAAGCAGATTTCTAAAATTTTTTTAAAATTTGGTTTGTTTAATTTGGTGGTGTTTGCAATGTATCCCATTTTTTTATAATTGTTTTAATTGCTAGTTGTAATGGGATATTTGTAAATAAGGAAACCACGTCGAATGAGACTATGATATCCTCTTTTTCAAGTTTTATAGTTTCTATTTTTTCCTTTACTTCCAAGGAATTTCGAACATTGTATGTTGGTGATATGATATTTTTGAGTATATCTCCGATATGTTGTGCTAAATGATAGCATGAGACATCAAAAGAAGCTATTGGTCTCAGTGGGATCCCAGTTTTATGTATTTTGGGCAAGCCATATAAGCATGGTTGGTTGGCTGCTGAAGTCAGTTTAATTTTTTGTTTTATATCTATTTGTTGTTTTTTAAAAAGGTCATTGATAATCATATTGTTTGTTCTCATTAGTTTTTGCGTTGGATCTATTCTTGTTGTTTTATATGTTGTTATGTCTTGTAAGAGTGTTTGCATTTTTGTGTTATATTCCCTTTTGTAAATTATTATGGTCTTGTTTCCTTTATCTGCATCCACTACTACTATATCGTTTTTATATTTTTTTAGTATTTGGTTGTATCTCTGTAGATTTTGGTGATGAATATATCTTTAGGTGTGTGACGGCCGTTTATTTTTGGTTACGACCGTACTTAACAAAAAATGTACAAGTCACATTAAGCGAAACGTTATTTATTTTGCAATGCAAAATTTTTGCAAGAATCCCGTTTCGTCAGTATGAGATTTGTATGTATGTTTGTTTTGTTTTTTTGTGCTGTACCATTTAATAAACAACACCTTATATGGTAATGTCGCTTGCCAATTTTTTTTTGTTGCAAGAGAAGAAATTCCATTTTTAAACAGTTTATTCATGTGTAAAGCTTTTACTCATTCTCATTCCCACATATGTATGTTGTGAGCCATTAACATCGGCATACTTTGTTCTACGCATAGTTAGATGTAGTATTTTTTTACATAGGGAATTTAGTGAATGTATGAGTATTGGTTACATGAATATGAATGTTCTCAATGAATGGTTGCGAGTTTTTTTTTGAAACAGGTTTTTATCTTGAGATAAATGAATGAATGAAGATATGTAGGTTGGATAGAAAGAAAATATAATTTGAAGGGGAGTTGAAGTTTTGATGTTGAGATAAGAAGGTTGAGGAAAATCCTCTAAAAATTAAATTAAATATGTAGTTTTAAGAAAAGTAAAGTTTAAGTGAAGTTAAAATAAATTTAAGATTTAAGAAATTTAAAATTTAAAAAAACAAACATTAAAGTGAAAGTTTTCAGAAAAAAAAAAAAAAAAAAAAATAAGATGAAAAAAAATTAGTTTAAGACTTGAGAAATTAAAATAAAAGACATAAAAGATAAATGTAAAAGTTAAGAAATAAAAACAAATAAAAATTAAAATAAACTTTAAGAAAAAAAAACTTTAGATTTTATTGACATGTGAATAAATAAAATTTTGTGTTATTTAATAATATTTCTGTTTATGCTAAAGAAAGCGTTCTGAGCAAAAATTTTAAGTAAATTTAAATAAAAAAAGACACTAATGTTAAGAAAAGAAAATAATGTTTAAAAATAAATAATTGAAAAATACAATAAACGTATAAGACAACACAAGTTGATAAAACGAAATTAAGGAATTAAATTAGAGTTTACCTCATAAAAGTCGCATAAATAGTTCTTTGGTGTTTACTCTTATCTCCATATAAACATTTTATATTGAAATCAGCAACAATATCATTATTAATGCAGCTATGGCCAATTTTTCCAATGGCATATGGCGAGACACAACCACTGCGTCTGGCGGCAGCAGCTTCATCTGTACCTCAACACCTACAACCATATGGCGGTAAATCCACAATTTTATATATATAGTAGATGTTAATATCGTTCCTTATATACTTATGTAATTAAAAGAAACTAATTAAAATGTTTTCTTAAATCTAAATTAAATAAAAAAATTTAAGATTTGTCTAACTATAAATTAAAATTATTTTTTAAAGATTTTTCTAATTATAAATCAAAATATTTTTCTAAATATAAATTTAAACTAAAATGTTTCTACGTTAATAAAATTTACTAAACATAAATTTTAACTAAAAATTTTCTAAATTAAGAACTTTGCAAAATATAAAATTGAACTAAAAATTTTCCTACATGAAAATAAAATTGAGCTAAAATTAAAAATTATAATAAGAAATATAATTTAGTTAAAATTTAAATTTTGTAAAAAAATAAAATTTTGCTAAAATTTTCCTAAAACAAAATTTTGCTAAAATTTAAAATTGACCTAAATTTAAAATTATAGATATTTAAGAGAATTTAAAAAAATGGTACCATATTTAAAAAAAAAGAAAATTTTTTTGTTAAAGCTAAAATTAAAACTAAATTTATTTAAAAAAAAAAAAATAATACATATATATTGATTTAAAATTACAATGACATGAAAAATTTCTAAAAAAAAAATACAGTGAATTGAAAATTGCATTCAAACTTAAAATTTTTTTATAAATTATATTTTTTTTATAGTTTTTAAATTATTTTTTATTTTATATTAAAAAAAAAAAAAATTCTGTATTGGTGCGGTGGTGGTGGAATTTCCGCTTCCGTTTCCCTGAGCCTTTGCTGGTCGCACGTGCTGGCGTGGGGCCTAGCTCGCCGGATGGGTGGGGTCTTGCTGAGGCCCAGGGAAACCGCACTACAGATGTTCACGTGCGATTTAAAAAAAACTGTCAAAAAACGGTCGCTAATGGGACGCATGGCCATACTTACCTTGGCATTGGGGACGAGGTTTTCTGCCCCTTTTGCCCTCCCTACCTTGTAACCTATGATCCATCTTATTTGGAGGTAACCCACATAAATGATAAAAAGTTTGGTTTGGTTTGGTTTGGTTTGGTTTTCTACATCGGGATATATAAAAATGTTTTATTTAACCTTCATTTTTAAGGTGTTCAAAATTTAAATTTTAAATTATATTTAGCAACATTTAACTATAATAAAATTTATTTTAGCAATTTTACTTGTAGCTATTTTTAATTTTAGGAAAATTTTAATTTTAGAAAAATTTTAATTTTAGAAAATTTTGTTTAATATAATTTATAAAAAAAAATTTAAGTTTGAATGCAACTTTCAATTCACTGTATTTTTTTTTTTTTTAGAAATTTTTCATGTCATTGTAATTTTTTTTAGAAACATTTTAGTTTAAATTTGTATTTAGAAAAAAATTTTGATTTATAATTAGAAAAATCTTTAAAAAATAATTTTAATTTATAGTTAGACAAATCTTAGGAAATTTTTTTATTTAATTTAGATTTAAGAAAACATTTTAATTAATTTCTTTTAATTACATAAGTATATAAGGAACGATATTAACATCTACTATACATATAAAATTGTGGATTTACTGCCATATGGTTGTAGTTGTTGAGGTAAAGATGAAGCTGCTGCCGCCAGACGCTGTGGTTGTGTCTCGCCATATGCCATTGGAAAAATTGGCCATAGCTGCATTAATAATGATATTGTTGCTGATTTCAATATAAAATGTTTATATGGAGATAAGAGTAAACACCAAAGAACTATTTATGCGACTTTGTTGTATAAGCTTGATCGGTTTATGAGGTAAACTCTAATTTAATTCCTTAATTTCGTTTTATCAACTTGTGTTGTCTTATACCTTTATTGTATTTTTCAATTATTTATTTTTAAACATTATTTTCTTTTCTTAACATTAGTGTCTTTTTTTATTTAAAATTTTTGCTCAGAACGCTTTCTTTAGCATAAACAGAAATATTATTAATTAACACAAAATTTTATTTATTCACATGTCAATAAAATCTAAAGTTTTTTTTCTTAAAGTTTATTTTAATTTTTATTTGTTTTTATTTCTTAACTTTTACATTTATCTTTTATGTCTTTTATTTTAATTTCTCAAGTCTTAAACTAATTTTTTTTTTTTTATCTTATTTTTTTTTTTCTGAAAACTTTCACTTTAATGTTTGTTTTTTTAAATTTTAAATTTCTTAAATCTTAAATTTATTTTAACTTTACTTAAACTTTACTTTTCTTAAAACTACATATTTAATTTAATTTTTAGAGGTTTTTCCTCAACCTTCTTATCTCAACATCAAAACTTCAACTCCCCTTCAAGTTATATTTTCTTTCTATCCAACCTACATATCTTCATTCATTCATTTATCTCAAGATAAAAACCTGTTTCAAAAAAAACTCGCAACCATTCATTGAGAACATTCATATTCATGTAACCAATACTCATACATTCACTAAATTCCCTATGTAAAAAAAATACTACATCTAACTATGCGTAGAACAAAGTAAGCCGATGTTAATGGCTGACAACATACATATGTGGGAATGAGAACGAGTAAAAGCTTTACACATGAATAAACTGTTTAATAATAGAATTTCTTCTCTTGCAACAAAAAAAATTGGCAAGCGACATTACCATATAAGGTGTTGTTTATTAAATGGTACAGCACAAAAAAACAAAACAAACATACATACAAATCTCATACTGACGAAACGGGATTCTTGCAAAAATTTTACATTGCAAAATAAATAACGTTTCGCTTAATGTGACTTGTACATTTTTTGTTAAGTACAGTCGTAACCAAAAATAAACGGCCGTCACAGGTGTGTTTTTTGTTGTTCTATTGTAGTTGTTGATTCTATTAGCTACTTTACATCTAATTGTTTCCTTTTCTTTTGTGTCTGCTATGTATTGTATGTATTGTTCCATATCTGCGATGAGGTTGATGGGGGAGATATTTTTTTGTTGGTTGGTAATGCAAATTTTTTGCCCAGAGAGAGCAGCCAACTACTTTCATCGGGAATATGTATGTTTGTTAGGTTTACGAGCCAATCTTTGTTCCAATATTAAGCTTGTTCATAGTTTCATATTTGAGTATTTGGATCTTATGTTTCTGTATGTTGCTGGTTCTTGTTTGTAGGTTATTCATTTTCTGTTTTTGTTTTTTGATGAATTTTTCAAATTCTTGGTGATTAATTTATTTGTTCATGTATTTGTTGAGGTTCGTAATGTTGTTTTCTAATAATTTTTTAGTTTGTACCGTTTGGCTAATTTCAAGGTAAACGACATCCAAAAAAACAAAAACAGCACAGCCCTGTCACAACACGCCCTCATTAACAAACATACACCTGATTTTGACAATTGCAGAATATTAGACATAGAGATTAGAGATAGAAAACGAATAACAATGGAAAGCTTGAGAATTCAAGAAAACAACCACTTGACAGTAAACAGAAAATAAGATACCGATAACATCAGTACAAGCTATTCCACTGTTTTAAATAAAATTAATTAGTGCAATAATACGCAATTTATAAGTCTCAACAAACAAACAAAATTTTAATGTAATTCAAATGTACATGCCCTATAATTGACGTAATGTAAAAATACTAATTAGAATTAAGATCTCCCCACTGTGAGTAAATTTAGTCGAGAGAAAAAAGCGGTAAATAATGTTATATATGTATATCATTTCAGTGGTTAATAAATTAAATAAAATATATACCCCTGAAGATGCTGGAAATAAGCCAGCGAAACGTGGGGAGAAGTATGAAAACTAAAACTTTGTTTTATTTCGCATAGCGCACAAATGAGACTGACTAGCCAAAAGTAAAATACAAATATTACACACAAACAGTTAATCAACAACAACAAACGAAAATATATTTTATTTACATAAATTAATTCAAAATCACCTTGGTGGGATTTTGTATTGTATTGTGTTATTTTGTGTTACCACAAAATATAATAGTGAAAACTCCCTTGTAATATATATGTAAAAAAAATTTAATTCTCTATGTTTTCCAAATATGGCAATATTTTAACAAAAAAATTGAGAGAGCTTTATAGACCACTCTTGAAATAAACAAAAATCCTCTGTTACGCGGATCAAACCAAAGACAATCTAAACAAATTTCAAACAAATATGGGCGCAAAAGAACGCAGTTTAAGCAGATCTTAAACGTACATCGTTGGCAAGCACCTAACATAATATATATGTATATATGAGACATAGTTTATCTGAATCATTAAATTGGAAGAAAACATAATTATTCAGAAAAAAAATACACAAAAGATTATCTTCAAAGAGAATATAATGATTGACTTATGAAGAAACTACCACGTTGGATATCTCTTTTCTCTAAGGTTTTGACCCTGAATAAATAAATCCAAACAAAAGAAAACTAAAGGCAAACATGTTTATAAATTTAATATTTAAATTGGAAACAGAATCAACCACTCTCACTACTAATGAAACCACATCCGTAAATGATAATAATAGCAACTTATTGAAGACATTAAGATATTTTAGTACTCCATTGTAGCTATATACATTAGAGTGTTTTTTTTTTTTTGGTTTTTGTTTTTGATTTTTTGATATCATTACTTTTTAGAAGGTTTTTGCGCCAATAAAAATAATGGCGTTTTTGTTTTTTTAAAATTCCAACTCCTTCAATCGCCTCTCGGCGACTAATATCGCGAATTTTGGGTACCTTACTTTGTAGAACAAAAACAGATATATATACTTAAAATCTGACTACACGAATCGATTCTACATAAAAAATTAGGCTTATGAGCAGTTTTTTGCCCTTTTATAATGCACCGGATAGCCATTAGGGTGGTCGGAAAAAATTATTTTTTTTAATTCTTTCATTTTAACTATTTTTTCGTATACACATTTAAAGAGGATTCTTATCTGAAAAAAATGGTATACTATACTTGTTTTGTATTAAAAAAATTATAAACTAAGTAACACTTTTAAAAGTTGTTAGAGTTCAAAAATTTTGTTATTCTTATATTATTTAAATTTTCATTGAATTAGGTTTGGAGTTTTAAGTATTCGTAATTTTAACATTATTTTATGAAATGTGTGATCTTAAGAAAATAACTGAAAAAAGAATTAGACGGATTCCAGGTAAATGCATTATATATTATTTTAATAAAATTATATAACTAGTTACGTTTTTCCGTAAGATATTCGGTCGTGTACAAAGTTAGACGTTTTACGTCGATTTTATACAATCCTTAATCCTATTGGAAAACACAATATTTTCGTAACAGCTTCTACTGTTGTATCCGAAATAGAGGAAGATGTGCAAAAGTTGAATTTATATCCCAAGCAGCGTTATTACCTGCGTAATAAAATCATTCAAATTTACAAAAACTTTAAGAATGTTCAAAAGAATTTTAAACCAAGAAGTTTAGTTCAAAAACCATACATTGTAAGATTTTACGACCAGCTCTCTGATCCATTTCCTTGTAACCAAGAACGTGAGCGAGCGACACCAAAACGAGAATTAGAACTTTGTCTTGAAAAGGAACTGGATGTTGGAGAAGCGCACGAAGAATCTGATAGTGAAACCAATGACCCAAATTGGTTGCTTGATGAAGCAAAGTCAAAAGTTTCCACGTTTGTTTTTATTAGTCCAAATATCTGTGGACTCTTGGATAGTCCGGGAATTTCTTCCACTTCTATGTCGCGCCTTTTCTTAGAACTTAAACAGCTCAATAATGTGAGAGGAAAATCATCGAAATCCACTGTATGGAATATGCGAAATAACGAACGCCAGGAATCGTTTAGAAGGCTTCACCAATTTAAATTTCCAAACCATTTAATATTGCATTGGGATGGTAAAAAAGATGCAGAACAACAGTAACGATATGGTGGAAAGATTGGTGATCAGCGTATCTGCACCAAATGGACTGCAAAAGCTAATATCCTGCAATTTCATCGAAGATGGTTCAGGTCAAACAAAACAGTGCGAAGAGTTAAAAATTACACACAATATTGTTGGGCTTTCGTATGATACAACAGCATCAAATTCCGGTAGAAAAAGTGGAGCAGCAATACTGTTTGAAAAATCCATTAGTTTGGATTCAAACCCAAAACATTTAAACCGAAGACCATGCCGTCTACATCAGAAAGAATTATGTGTAGCAAATCAATTCAAAGCTGTTGTCATGAAAAGTGTTGGTGCTGGAATTCCGATATTTGCCCAGTTTCGAAAATGGTTCAACCAAAACAGCAGTTTGAAAATTACACCGGCTTTACATTCCAAAACACTTAAACCAATACTGGAAAAAAATAAACAAGCATTGATAGATTTTTATGAAAAACAGACCAAAATTAATCATCGTAGAGCAGATCAAATCTTGTGGAGCAGATCACCATGCTAGATGGATCTCTAAGGTTATATACATTTTAAAAATTTTGCTATTTAAAGAGCATTTTAATATATCGGAAATCTTAGTAGAACAGTTCGAGTCGATGCTTATATATTTCATAACAGTATATTTAAAGTAGTGGTTTGCTTGTGAATCTACTATATATGCGCCAAAAAATGATTTAGATTTCCTAACGGAGCTTGATGAATTTTCCCAAATCGAAGGAAAATATTTTCCTTTGATCGCAAGTAGTGCTAAATCTACTCAACTACGTCATATGGATTATTTAACCGAAGAAAATGCAATATTTTCAATATTTGATGACAGAATTTCAGTGGAAGAAAAAGAAAATCTACGTGTTAAGTTGTTAGGAATTAATAGTCAAGGTCAACTAATGCAACTCATAAAAATTGATCCAAACATAAGCCTTTTTTCAAGTAATTTAGAAGAAGATAAAAATCAAATATCCACTATGTCAGTGAAGGAAAACACAGAAGATTTTATAAATTTAATTAATACAACAGACCAAATGCTTTACGAAAAAGATTTCATTGAAATCGAAGAAGTTGAGCAAGTGGTTAATAATGTTGAAGTAGATGCAATGCACAAGATGACGTATAGTGATTCATTTTTTCTAAGTCGCCGTTTGATTTTATAACTCTTCAGAGTTTAAAAACTCTAGTTAGTTTTGGAATAAACATCTCATTTATGCTTTTTAATGCAGCTGAGTGGGCAGACCAGAAAAGTTTTTTAAATGCAATTGAAACCTCCAGAAATATTCAATCAACAAGTATTTATACCGAACAACTTGTTGGTAAAATTTCACGGTTGAACACTTATGGGTTAGTAAAAAATAGAGATAATTTGAATTGTTTAGCTCTATCAGCAATTGAAAAAAGTGTAATTAATTAAATAATTCCTATTTATTGTTTCTAATAAATAAAATGTTTTATTAAATAAAATGTACTTTGCAATAAAAATTACAAAACAAAAAAATGTTGTTGATACTTGCAAATAAATTTAAGGCTTAATAACTTTTTAACGGGTAGTAACAAAAATAAGTATAGTATACCATTTTTTTCAGGAAAGAGTCCTCTTTAATTGTGTGTACTAAAAAAATAATAAAAATTAAAGAATAAAAACATCGATTTTTTCAGACCACGCTAATGGCTATCAGGTGAATTGTAAAAGCGTAAAAAAAATGCTTATAAGCCTAATTTTTCATGTGGAATAGATTCGTAAAGTCAGGTTTTAAGTATATTTAGCTGTTTTTGTTCTACAAAGTAAGGTACCCAAAATTCGCGATTTTAGCGGCCGAGAGGCGATTGAAAGAGTTGGAATTTTTTAAAAATAAAGACGCCATTATTTTTATTGACGCAAAAACCTTCTAAAAATTAATGATATCCCAAAATATAAAAATCGAAAAACACTCTAATATACATACATTGCGAGTATTTAAAACATTATCTAAGGGGTAATGTAATGAGTACAAGCGAAATATATACATACTAGAGCTTGTTTATGCTAATGTTTAACAAATATTTTAACAGGTACTTTTTGGCAATATTACTATAGTAAAAAAACATAATGCATTTACATGGTATAATCCAAAATCCACCATTAACTCACCCCAAGAGACCTATTCAGGGCTTAGAAACAACCAGCGAGCCTAGTGGTAAAGACATAATGGACCACTAGATACATTCTCTCAACAATATTTTGTACACAATTTTTTCCCTTTGACATTTTACGATTGCATGGGTAAAAATATAACACCCACTGAATATTGAAGAGTCCCTACAAAATTCAACTACGCGGTGAATGTTTACGAATAACAGAGAATCTTTTACAGCTGGTCCAACTACAAATTGCAGTAGCTGTGGGTTTTTATGTATTTAAAAAAAAAAGTTTCTAAGAGATGAAGAATTATTAAAGTATTTAAAAAATTTAACAAAAAACAAGTAAGAGTGTTAAATTCGGCTATGCCGAATCTTTGAAAATGTAATTTGATCAACTTAATACTAAATTATTGCAAATACTTTGAATTTTAAAGTGAATAAAAGATAGTAAACAAAATATATTTTTTTAATTTCGGATCTTTTTCGGAATACTTGTTCATGTCTTATTATTTAAAAGTACTAGCGTTAATCAGTTTTATTTTTCAGATCGGATTACATCAGTTTGTCATTCCGTTTGTAACGCATCAATAAATGAATTTGCGTCTATGTCTTTCATGAAAAAGATTTCTTACTTTTGTCGAATTGTAGGGATTTTTGCAAATTTTTTATAAACAACTAAATATTATATATTTTTCAATTTTAAACTTTAAAATTAAAAATATATACCATTTTTAAGTCTGCTAATAACTCTATAATATGGAGGAAGTAAGTATGTGGCTTCTTTAATAACAATGACAAGTAAAAAACACTTTTGGTACAATTTACTTGTTTTATACATCTTTTTTATACATAAGTACGCCATCTTTGTAGATCTCTTCGATTTTATTAAGTAAGTTTGTAAATAAAAAGAACATTAAAATATTATAAATTTAAATATAATTGATTTTAGAAAAATGTCTGATTCGTGTTTCGATGATGCTGAAAACACATCAGAGAAATACAGAAAACAAAGGTTTTACTCAAGTTAGTTGAGAGACGAGAAGCTAATGGGATGGAACAGGTCAAATATGACTACTTTAAATGCAAATGCAAGACTTGTGAAAAAATTTTAAATTGCGATATATCAGATCTAAGTATAACCAATGTCTTAAAAAAATATCTTTTAAAACCAAGAACCAAAATTCTGTTTGCGTTATAAGATCCCATTTGCAAGCCATTTTAATTAATTGTGTAAATTTTAAATGCACATCTAGCCATATAAAAGATAAATTGTACAGAATTGTAAAAATATTTTTTTTTAATATCTAATATTTTATGCTGTTTTTATGTAATTCTTATGATATCTTATCTTATTTTTATGTTATTTTTCTTAGTTTTTATGTTATTTTTGCATTATTGAAATTGAAAATTTACAAATTAAAAATAAAATTTTATTTTTTGAAACATTTAAAAAAGTAGTATAAGGAGAAAAAAGTGGGTGCAGGAAAAAAAAGGGATTTTTCATTAGCAAAAAGATTTTTGAAAAAATCTCCTGACATCACCTGTACCTATTAAAAAACAATGTAAGATTTCACAATACAATGCGACATACATCCGCTTTGTTCAAAAGCTTTCATAAGACTAAATGACATTGTTGCTTACTTTTACTCTATGGTGAGAATTTTCGTTTTCGTTCGGCTGTACACATATAAGAAGCCGATTAGAGTTGGGCTTACTGGTGCCACTATGGATATGTATGTGTATAAACAAAAATATACGATATCCCAGTCATCATTTCGAAGATTGTTTTAACAAAAATCACCTTACTGTGTATTCTTCGAGCACTTTTTATGATAAAAAACTGATTAATCACATGCGGTATTAGAAAAAGGCTAAAAAATGATTTTCGCTTACGCTTAAAAAGTGATTTATAGAAAAATGACATTAAATACGACTCAAAAATATTTCGGAACTGATCAGAAAATCGGATAAAAAGGCTCTCAAGAAGAGTCGGGGGTATAGTAATATTTTCTCCCGACAAAAGAATATTTTGTGATCAGCAAAAGAGCGCATTTATGACTGTTTTAATAACCAAAGGAGTCAACAAAAATGATCATTTATTGCATAAAATGCTTACTGGGATTTTATTCACTATCTGAAGAAACTGGTTTTTTAAGTTAAACAAATCTGCACACAATTCAATTCTATTTCGTTCACAATGATACAATCACTTTGTTTACTAGCTAGCAGTAAAATAAGAAAATAGTATTATAATACAGCGTAATGATGAATTGTACTTCTGAATTAGTTTATTTTTAATGTGCCATAAGGAGTTCGGTTTGCGCTAAGAAAAGCATGAGACATGTTTCCCAGGGCGAGGCTTGATCATTGAACTTTGATTGAGTTGAGCTCCGCGACTATTCCTGATGTGGATAGCTTGTGCCTATAATTTTTGGTAGTTGGGAATGGCGTTTGTGCAAAGAAAAGCATGAACACATGTTTCCCAGGGCGAGGCTTGATCATTGCCCTTTGATTGAGCTGAGCTCCGCGATTATTCCTAATGTGAATAACTCGTGCATAAAATTCTCGGTAGTCCGAGAATGGCGTTTACCTGCGCCAAACATTAAATAATAAATTTGAAAAATGTATTGTAATTAAACATTAACATTTTTTCCAAAATTTTTCGAGTTTTTTTTTAGCTTTTTTTGACATCTGACAAAAAAAATTTTTTTAAACACCAATTTTTTAGAGCGTTGATATTTTATGGTTTAACTACTACTTTTGAATGCAAGTATGTACTAAAAGTAGAACCTTTAAAACCATACTATTTTTTGCAGCCCTAAAAATTGCAGTATTTTGTATATATTAAATAATTTATATTTATATTATTTTTAATATGCGCTTATTATGGATATACATATACAGAATATATGATGTTATTTATAGTATGTTGATGTTTGTGATGTTATAAAAATCGCAGAATATTCTTATTGATTTTATATAGTTTCTTTTATTAATTAACTAACTTAAATATTACACCATAAAATATTGATATTGGTGAATTTTTATATTATTACCACAACGACCATAAAAAAACAAGTACAGCTATGACAAAATACAAAACTTAGAATAACAATATAGGAAAACATCATATTTTTTTAACTTTTCAGTGATTTCTCGGCACCTATGAAACCTATTGTCACGATTTAAAAAACGGAAACCTTCCCATGATGTTAGTGAATCATTCTCACTAACAACAAGCGCCCTAGCTGTCCTATTGAGAACGTAATCGTGACAAAAACAACATAAGCAAATCATATTTTTTCAAGACTTTTTTACTCCTTCGTTCAATTCTCGGGACCAGATAAACCGATTTCGACGATTTTAAATAGCGAACTTCTCAGGATGTTAGTGAATAATTTTATATACCAACGAGCAACCTAGTTGCCCGATTGAATCTGTCATCGTGATTTCCATAGACGGACAGACGGACATCGCTATATCAACTCCGCTTGTTATAAGGATCACAAATATATATATTTTATGGGGTCCAGATTTTTTTTCTAATTATTACAAACGGAATGACAAACTTATATATAAGTTAAGGTACGGAAGTGCAACCATGCCAAATTCCTGGCAAAATTAAAATATTTGCAAAATGAGCGCTCCACGCGCAACAAAAACATTAAAATTAAAATTATAAACTCATAGCAGACGCTATCTTGCATTTTGTTTAACATTCCGTTCACATGAAATGTGAACCCCAAAATATTTCTCTAAAAATGAGCGCTGCACGCGCAATAAAGAAATTATAAGTTAAAATATTTAACTTGCCCCAGACGCTACCTTGCATTTTTGTTGTGAATCAATTTTTCTGATAAGCAAAATTCTCTTTACTAAAATTTTCATGAAGTTGTAGACCTCTTTATTTTGTTAATGTTAGTCAGTTCAATTTCGACATCCAACTCGCATAGCGAGGTTTTATCAATAGAATAATTTTGTATAATTAAAATTAAGAGACAATGCAAATAAATACTGAATTTATTAATCTAATGAATAAAAATATAAAAGATTAATTGTGTCGGAATTGGGTAAGAATTAATTGGCGCCCAACGTGAAAATAGAAAAAGGGCACATAGTGCTCAAATAAATATTTTTTAAAAATAATAAAATTTTGGACTAAAGGCACATAGTGCTCAAATGAATATTTTTTAAATAAGGTTTTGAACTAAAAATAAAAGAACATAGTGCTCAACTAAATAATTAAAAAAAAAGGTTTTGAAAGCAAAATAAAAAAAAAAAATTGTGTTCAAAAAAATATATAAAAAAATATATAGTTTGAACAAAAATAAGCACATAGTGCTCAAATAAATATTTTTTAAAAATAATAAAGTTTTGAACTAAAGGCACATAGTGCTCAAATGGATATATTTTAAATAAAGTTTCGAACTAAAAATAAAAGAACACAGTGCTAAAAACTTAAATAAAAATTAAACAAAGAAAGTCACAAGACTGTGAAAAACCCAAAAGTTTAAAAAGCAAGCTGAAATAAAGCCGAGGTAAATCCCAACTGCCAAAGGAAGGAGCCTAATTTACTTTTATCCTACAAGTCATATTACTGCAGCTGAGGAACAACTTGAGGAATTATTTGTAAGCATTAGAATTAAAAACTTGTGTTATTTTATTATTATATTTCCTACCATTTTGTTTAAATTTTTTTTAAAAAAATTAGAATTAAAATTTATAAAAAATTGGCCTACATAGTTTGGATTTTAAAATAAATTTTAATTTTATAAATTAACAAGCAATAGTTTTCGGAATTAAAGATTTTTTTTTTGTGTGTGATCTTTGATAATTTCTCAAAAGTTTATGGACAGTGAAGAAGTGGTCAGAAGAACAGAGGAACTTTCAGCTAGGATAAGAGCGTTAGTAATTTCTGACAGGCAAGTGAAAAACACAGTAAGAAATACGGATAGTATGGACCCAGAAAATATAAGAGTACTTTTAGATACTGCTATTCAGCAGGCTGTTCAAAGAAAAAGAAAGAAGATAAGAAAAAAAAAACTTTATAAACTTTATAAATTTTTTTTTTAAATAAATTTTTAACACGGAAAATTTTTTTACAAAGAGCAAAAAATATAAACGATTATTACAAGGACGAAAAGTGCAAAGAAGGAAAAGAGTGTTATAAAAGATTACCACGTATAAAAACTTGGTTTTATTTTTTTTATTATCTTACAAAAATAAAACAAGAAGTTGTTAATAAAAAAGAACAAGCAAATTAAAGCATAACTTTTGAAGAAAAATTTTGGCATTTGATTAAGAGTATTTTTTACAGCAGAACGAAATTTACGTTGAAGATAACACTTTTCCATAGGCAAATTCGTTAACAGTAATACATCATTTTTATATTATTTTTTTTATACCACAAATTATTCAAAAATTGTTTTAAATAAATTAACTTAAAATTCTGAATTGTAAAACAAAAATAATAAATAAATAAATTAACCTAAAATTCTGAATTGTAAAGCAAAAAAAAAGAAAATTTAAAATTAAATTTGGATTCGGTGAATTCGCTAAAGGAACAAAAAATTCCCATGAACACCGAAGAACCCTTTTTTTAAAATAAAATAAACACCATTAATTATTCAAATTTATTTTTTTTTAATAAATAAATTAACCCAAAATTTTTAATTGTAAAACAAATATTAAAGCAAAAAGAAAAATGGAAAATTTATAACAACCACATTTAATTAACCTAAACTTAAACTTAGGTCAAAGGCATGAAATTAGAAACAAAAATAACAACTCACATAGTGAGGAGATGCAACAAAATAGTTGCATCCACATTAGATTAAGCAATTTTGTAATAAAAAAACCGTAGTTAAAACATACAGTCCCGGACAGAAGGTTTATGTTAAAGTAAATAAACGTCTCGGGAATAAATTTAGTAAAACGTTTGTCGGAAAAATAGTACAGCAGGATCTAGGGACAACCGTAAAGATTGATAATAAAATAGCGCAAAGGATATCATTCGCTTCCTTATTACAGCACCCTATGCTGCCATCATGGATTATTCTACCTCACGCTATATCCCGATAGCAGATGGAAATGTAGCGATCTTTGACGCTTATGAAGTTCTGGCCCATGTAACAGACCTATTAAATTTTGCAACCATAGCAGATGAGACTAGAAACCTAACAGACCTATTACCAAAGTCACACATGCGGAAACTACTAGTATCAGATGTTGACCAAATGCAAAAAGCAATAGAATCCTTGCGCATACACCACAGACATGCACGTAGCATTAATATTATTGGGACTGCCCTGAAATACGTAGCTGGCACGCCGGATCACGATGATATCGCTGAGGTGTATGACAAACAAAATGAATTAATTACAGCAAGTAACACACAATTAATTATAAACACTGAAATACAATCTAGAATAAATAACTTAACTAACATTGTCAATACACTTGTAAAAACCGTGAAAACCTCGGAAATAGATTCAGGATACCTCTATAGTCTGCTAAGCGAAAGAAATAGGGAAGTGCTTAGGGAACTAGATAATATAGCTCTGTCCATAACTCTGGGAAAAATGCAAATGATTAATCCCGTTTTGCTAGACAGCTCCGAAATAGATTTTATTTTAAAATCCAAAGTAGATTCCAGTATAAGTGTAAGCGAAATAATTGTGAATTCAAAATTAAAAGTCCTACAGAATGAGAACATTATCACATTTTTAATAAAATTTCCTAAAATTGTAAAATTTTGTAATAAAAAACTAATATTTCATGTTGTTCACCATAACATTACATTATCATTCGAGACAAATGATGTAGCAAAATGTGGCTACAAATACATTATGTTGAAAAATTGTAAAAAGAGATCTATAACTTCATTTTGTGAAATGTTGGGTCACAAAAACAATTCGTGCCTCAACAATTTATTAATCAATAGCACAGCCGGTTGCGGCACTAGTTCCGCGCAAAATATGCCACCCTTTATGGAAATTGACGATGTAATCGTCATCATAAACAACCAGCCATTCAAAGTTGTTTCCGAAAATCTAACAAAACATCTTCAAAAAGGTACATATCTCATAACTTTTGACAGTACTTTAACTGTTAATTCTACAGAGTTTAAAAATTTTCGAAAAATCGCTTTTAAAAGCCCTGAAATCCCAATAGCGCATACTGTAAACTTAACTGATCATACCACTATATTATCACTCCAGTACCTTCACGATTTAAATATTAAAAATCTGGACCATATTTCCCACCTTCACTTGAAAGTAAGAGGAACATTGTGCGCCTCTGCCTCTCTTTTTCTCCTAATCCTTATAATTTGTATTGTATACGTTTTTGCCAAAAGACAACGCAAAGTAAAAATTAACAATATCCTTCAAAATTGCGATCAGACGAGGACGTCCGATGCTTAAAGGGGGGAACAGTTAAGGTACGGAAGTGCAACCATGCCAAATTCCTGGCAAAATTAAAATATATGCAAAATGAGCGCTACACGCGCAAGAAAAAACATTAAAATTAAAATTATAAATTCATAGCAGACGCTATCTTGCATTTTGTTTAACATTCCGTTCACATGAAATGTGAACCCCAAAATATTTCTCTAAAAATGAGCGCTGCACGCGCAATAAAAAAATTATAAGTTAAAATATTTAACTTGCCCCAGACGCTACCTTGCATTTTTGTTTTTACCTTTCGTTCACATGAAATGTGAATCCATTTTGCTGATAAGCAAAATTCTCTTTACTAAAATTTTCATGAAGTTGTAGACCTCTTTATTTTGTTAATGTTAGTCAGTTCAATTTCGACATCCAACTCGCATAGCGAGGTTTTATCAATAGAATAATTTTGTATAATTAAAATTAAGAGACAATGCAAATAAATACTGAATTTATTAATCTAATGAATAAAAAATATAAATGCAAATAAATACTGAATTTATTAATCTAATGAATAAAAATATAAAAGATTAGTTGTGTCGGAATTGGGTAAGAATTATTTTATACCCTCTGCACACTGGAGTGGAGGGTATAATAATAATAAATAATTTTAAAGTGAATCCTTAATAATTAAAGTGAGTCTCTTGAATGAATTTACCTTTGTCATTTGTAACATTTTATTTCTATTTGAATAAATATATATTCTTTTTCAATAAAATTGTTTTGAAAGTATATACTTTACATCGCGCGGAATAAAATAAACTCAGCTAGACCTTTAAAAAAAATTTTCGAGTCTTCCATTGCGAATAAAAAGATTGGTATGTAATGGTTGTGAGCATGGTTTCATTTGTGACATGAATTCCATTTTGTTGGAATTATAATTTCTATCAATCCCTAGCAACACTACTAGAAGACTACTCTGGAAAAAGTGTATAATGCACTTATATTAACCATATGGAACTTTTTACCAATTAACAAGATTAATACGTATTTTCGGGGTTAACCCTAAATTTTAAAATAAAGAGCTAATATTCAAAAATAATCAAGATGACTTCTCCAAATAGTTTAGATGATTATTCATTTATTAAGAATTTTTTATAAATTTTCAGACGTCCCAAGAATAATCTAAAATTCAATTATAATTTTTTTTTAATTAAATGAAATATTTTCGATACAAATCGATTTTAAACCCTCCACAGGGGTATATATCAAAGTGTATATACAGCAGAGGGTATATATACTATATTAGATTTATTATCAATACTAAACCCGAGGTGGAGGCTATCAAAAATTCGGCACAGCCGAAATTGTAGCATACCCCACAAGTCTGTAATGCATACATAGTACATAGAATAGACAATCAATAGTATCAATTGCTAGTCAAACTGTTCTATGTACAATGTAATGTAATGCAATATGTATTTGTTTGGACAATAAGTAATACAATCCTTCATGATAACGAATAGAACAATAATATGTGTAAGCTAAGTAATATATGTATGTTAAATAAGCTAAACCAAATTTAGTATAAAAAGGGTTGAAACCTAAAAATAAAACAGATTTTAATTTAGACAACTCAATCGACAACAACTGCCTTTGTTTTCTTTTAATTAAAATTTCTATTTGCCCTTACTCTGTAAGAACGGCAAATAAAATAGATCAACCAGTGGCAAACTCTGCCGGTTGAAAAACCTTAAAAGGGACCACACATCACTACATGGCGATCCTGCCAGTTTATATATTACATACCAATATATGGCGATCCTGCTAGTTTTTATATTACATACCACAGTTTACATATCACATAGCCACTACAAATTTAACACTCTTACTTGTTTTTTTTTTTCTTTCTTAAAATGGTTGTTTGTTTATATTGTAAACACTGAATGAACTTTGATATGTTTAAAACTAGAATTCAGTATAAGAATTTAAATTAATTGTAAAGTTAGTTTTTTAAACTTTGTTTATTTAAATTGATAAAATTGCGGACTTAATAAAAACACGTCCGTTCGCTTTGAGAGATTGATTGATCTTGAATTAATTTTTAGAATCATTTGAGAAAATATTCATTTTGCCGACGCACAGTGGCGCCCGTAGAGCAAACGAGGTTGCAAAAATCAAAATTTTCATGTGCGCCGACGAAGTTTTGAATAAACCCATGTTATAGGAAACTTTTCAACGATTTCAAATATGCTACTCTTAATAATATCACATTTTTAGTTTAGAAGATATAACCGTTCAAAGTTGACCGACTTTCGTTTTTCAAAAAAACACACAATTTTTAGTCAATTTGTTGCGATTTCAGGTGTTATATCACGAAAAATAGGTAACGAATCGCCTTATTTTTTGTTTGTATTGATTGATGTATTTATTAAATATATAATGATAAAAAAAAATTAACTGTTTGCTTTGTGTTTCTCCTGGTAAATCACTATTTAAAAACTATCCGTTTTTTCACTATTTTTCAACTTTGACGGAAAATATAAAAAATCTATATTTTTCTATATTTGCCATATTTGCAAAACATGTTCTTTGATTATTTCTTTACATAATTCAAAAGGTTTTATCTGCCCGTACGTGCCCGTTTGGCTTCTAGAGGTAAAAAAGTTTAAAAAGACATGGTTGCAGAAATTGTATGGCGTGCATCCCTTACATGTTTTGACTGACAGTTGTTTGATCTAATAGTTTGAAAATTGCATTTTAAGTCGGTTGTCTACCTGTGAGCCTCTGCCAAAGTCTACTCCCAATATTCTGTTACAGACACAGGATGCACAAAAAACTACTCATTGAAATTCCCAGGTACGCACCTCACTTAAAAATTACTTTGGAGTACAAATGGTCAAGAACAATATTGACTTATGGTCCCTCCAGGTAGGCACAAATCTTATTTAGACACGAGCATAATATCAAAATTGCATAATTCAGCCTAAATCCATATGTATGCAGGACACAGGTAAATTTTTAGGCATGGTAGCATAAGCCTACATATTGCAAAATAAGCATAATGCCTGGATTAGTCTACGACTGAAAGTTGGCGCAACAAGTACTGAAACCATGGCGTTAAACAATTTAAAATTATTTGAACTGTTTAGAAGGTCAACCACACCAAAGTTTTTCACGGAAGCTGCTTTAGAAAAACTTGATAGCTTATACGGAAATATTGAGAGAAGCGAAATTATAAAAAATAATTTTTATCTGATATATGCAAATATTAAGGCAAAATGGGTGAAATCTAATCGAACCATTCAGAACTTCAACTCCAAATACGAGGACTGGCTTAATGAAGACACCATCCTGGATATATTGGCTGTAAATAAACCCACCACATCAACCAGAGGAGCAAAAGGAAGGCCAAAAAAAGTATTGAGGAGTGTTCAATTTTCACAAGAAAGAGGAATCTTGCCGATGCCACCAATGACTTGACCACGAAGCATTTATCGGACGCACTGTCTATTAAATATACAAAGGATAGTGAAAGAGTTAGGTCGCAGATTACAAAATCTGTTGCTGATGCAAGCCCACTGCGACTAAAAAGGATTAAGGAAAGCATTCCCACGCCCACAAACGCACACATTAAAAAGTATGGTTCCGAAGAAGCCTTGGCCTTGTTTATGGACTTACAACTTTCCAAAGAAAAATATGAGATACTACGGGCATCCTTGATGCGACACGGGGCTGACGTTTTACCAGGATACAAGCATATTACGCAAGCCAAAATAAATTCACGACCACTGCATACGGAGTTTACGGAAGTCTCTGTGAAAGCCAATCTGCAGGATCACATGGGCCATACAGCAAAACGGTTGTTGGAGAGTCTTCCTGAAAATGAGTTGAAAATTCTTCCAGAGAAACTGACATTGATCAGCAAATGGGGCTGCGATGGATCATACGGACAAAGTGTTTATAAGCAAAGGATATCTTCCGATGACGCTACAATATCGGACGGAAATATGTTTATGGCATCTGTTGTTCCTTTGCTGCTAAAATCTGATGTTTCCCTACACTGGAAAAATCCAACGTCCGTCATCAGTGCATTATTGCCGACCAATAATGTTTCAGTTTGCAAGGGAATCGGCAGAACTCATAAGGACCACGGTGAAGGACATTGAAGAACAAATAAGCAAGATTAAGCCTACAAAGCTGCAAATTGGAGAAGGAAAATATATTGAATGCAATTACGAGTTCCACCTGACCATGGTTGACGGAAAAGTCGTAAACGAACTGACAGGAACAACCTCAACATTGTCATGCCCGATTTGTAAAAAGAGTCAGAAGAACTTTGGTAATTTAAACGATTCTACAAACGAGGAGAATTACGAATATGGAATGTCACCATTGCACGCAAGGATAAGGTGTATGGAGTTCTTGCTAAAACTGGCGTATACCCTACCACAAGAGGAGGAAAACTTCGATGAAAATACATCAATAAAGGATAAGGAAAAGATTAGAAAGAAGCAAATACAGGATGCTTTTTTAAACAAGTTGGACTAAAAGTAGACTGTCCCAAGCACGGATACGGTAACTCAAACGATGGAAACACTTCTAGGAGATTTTTTGAAAATGATGAGGCAGTAACTAGAATCACTGGAATTGACAATCAAATCGTGAAAAGATTGGGAACGATCTTAAATGTTTTAAACTGCAAAGAAAATGTCAATTCTACAAAATATGGAGAATATGCATCCAAAACTGCATCTCTTTTAGCAGAAATGTATCCACAGAAGAAGTTGACCCCGACCGTCCATAAAATATTGGCGCATGGCAAAGATATAATTGAGTACCAGTCTTTGCCAATTGGAGAGCTTTCTGGAGAAGCACAGGAGTCTCTTAACAAATTTTATAAAAAATATAGATTGCAGAACACATTCAAAGCATCGAGGGTAAGGCAAAATGAGGACACCTTCAACATGTTGGCAGCATCTTCCGATCCACTTATTTCTTCCCTGCGGCATGTGAAGTCACGAATAGAGTTAGAAAATAATTATAGTTTTGAAATGATTAGTCTTTTAGATATACCTTCTCTTACGAATTGTGATGAATATTTTACAGAAAATTGTAAAAATAAATTTAAAAAAGAAGTATTTTTTTTTTAATTTGTTGGGTAATAATTTAAAACATAAAACCCTAAAGAAAAAAAATAAAAACAATCTAAAAATGTAAAAATATTTTTTTTAGTTACCATAAAATTGATTTTTCTACAAATTTTAACTTTGATAACCCATAAGTAGGCCCCTACAAAGCGTAGCACCCTTTCCAAACGCTCATTTCATAGGCTGGACAGTTGTCTATCATATGCTGTTTAAACTGTTCAATTACGTTATTCGGTTCAAAAGATATGATTTTTGCAACGAAAAAACTCAAATGGCGCCACTGTGCGACGGCCAAATGCAATTTTTACAATATTAGCAAATTATTGTTTTATTTTTTGAATTTACATTTTTAATATTTGTTTGTTTGAAAACATCAATGAAAAACAATCACAAACAGTATATATTTGATGAACCTTAGATCTAAATACATACATTGAATCATAAAAAAATTTTTGTCAAACAAACATTTTATAAAAACTTTAATCGTGAGTCTGTTGATTACACATTTTTTCACACCTTTTATTTTCTTAACTTTTATTTTTAATTTTTAGTTTTTTAATTTTAGTTTTTCATTTTCAATTTCTAGTTTTTTAATTTCCAATTTTTAATTTTACTTTTTTAATTAGTATAATTGACGTTTAAAAATTAATTTTTAATTTTTAGAATTTATGGAATGTATTTTCAACTGGAACAATTAGTTTTGATAATTTACTTATCATTTTCAAAAATTTTTCCAATAACACCAAGTAACACTGGCAAAGAATTTGATTTTGTAGTTGTAGTTACAACATGCTGATATCTGTTGGCAAGATATGATTTAATTAGAAGCGTAGCTGTCGATGAGAAGTCGAAAAATTTTATCAATTTATAACATAAAATGTTTTGATCAACCGTGTCAAATGCTTTAGAGTGACATTTCCATTTCCATTATCCACCTGTTTCCTTATATCTTCGGCAATATCCACTAGTGCAGATATACAGCTATATTTTTTATGAAATCCTGACTGTCGATCCGTTAGCAGATTTTTATCATTCATGAATTGACTTATTTGATTATGTATAAGCCGTTCAAAATCCTTTGAGAGAAATGGTAATATATGTAGCTATTGGACTGTAATCAATATTAGTTTTTATTATTGGAATGATTTTAGCATTCTTCCACTTAGTAGGATAAATGTTTGTTGTTAGTATCTTATTAAAAATAAAAGTTATATATGGAAGAAGTTGTGGTAGGATAATTCTAATAAATCTGGGATCTAAACCATCCACTCCAATTTTTTTTGACTTTATTGACAAGATACTGGATAAAACATAATTTTGGTTCACTCCGATAAAATAAAATTTCTCATTTGTAGGATCATCATTCGCATAGTCATCAAAGTTAAGGTAACAATGAAGATCAGCCTCAACCATGGGAATGTTAAGAAATTTCTCATTAAGGGTATCTGCATCGATGGCACAAGGTTCCAGGTTATCAGCTCTACCAATACCAATCTCACGAATCGTTTGCCACGTTTTTTTTTAACTTATAGCAGTGGAGAATTTAGAAGCGTAAGAGTCTGATTTTGCTTTTTTAATAATTTTATTGGTTTCTTTTCTTGCTGATCGATATTGTTTATGTAAATGATTAGTTTTAAATCTTTTCCATCGTGAATAGGCAAAGTCTCTTAGATATATTGCTTGTTTAATGCTAGCAGAAAATAGATTATAATAATAGATTTGAGAGGTACTGTTGGATTGAATAAGACTTTTAAAATGTGTTTCAAAAATAAGAGTTGTTCATCTGGGGGTATCATAAAAAAATCGGTTCCAATCAATTTTAGAAAATTCATCTTCAAGAATGCCGTAATTAAGATTTTTAAAATCACGTATCGTAATAGCATGCCATGAATATAAGATCATGTTTTGAAAAACAAGATGCGGAGATTTGGTCATAGAGTAATACTTTAGAGACATCATTAACACAGAAAATATCTAGTAATGTGCGATTTGATGTAAAATGAGTAGGCATATTTGTATTTGGCGTATTTAGACCAATTAATATCATATTGTTGATAAGATTACAGTCATCCAAAATTTTGGAATTAAAGTTACCTACAATCATGACGTCATCATATGAGACTGTTAACATCTCCAGAGTTGTGAAAAAACTTTCCATACGTATGCTGTTATTTGGTCAACCCACAAGTAGTTTTCTACCCTCGCAGATGACTTCGAGAAATAGGTATTCTACCAAATTATCATTATCATCATCTGTAGATTTGCTCAGTATACTAAATGTTATACCTTCTCTCACATATATTTCAACACCACCATATCCGCTTCTATAAACTCTATGTATATTGTATCCATTCAAAGCGATATAACGATCAATGACATCAGTAAACCAAGTTTCAGATACGCATATAAAGTCGATTCCGGAATTCTCAAAAATAAACCTAAATTCATCGATTATATTTTTTAAGCTTTGTGCATTATTGTGATAGATATTAATGCCTTCTCATTGTCTTCCTAAAATTCTTATCACATCCGTTTATCCTTTTTAAGACGCACAGCGGCTCGCAACATGCCAATGTTGGTCGATGTTAAATTTTCACTAACGAATAATCTGTTATCTGAGTTTTCACTAATATGTCTTGAGCAAAAGAAAAAGTCTTTATTGATTTTACGAAAATTTGCAAGTTATTTAAGAAAGAAGTTTTTATCATATGGGGACCACATTTTAACAATTATCACCGCATCTTTTGAAATAGTTTTATTTTTATTTCTTTGATTTTGTAATCGATAAATTGATTTAATTGCAGATACCAATGTATTTATTGTTGTGCATATTCTGTTAAAATTTTTGAAAAGGTTTTCATTTTCATTAAACGGAATTTTATTTAAGCTGCTATTACACGACGTGTTTTTTAGATATGTACTGCCACTTTGTTATCCATATGTTATTCCGTATGTCTGTCAAAATTGTCGTTTAACATACGATTCAGAATTTTTGCTATCACACTTGCATATGTATTTCTGTATGACATTACCTCTAAATGTAAACAACAGCTGATTTTAAAATTGTGAATTACAAAATTAATTGTTAAAAATAAAGTTTTATATTTCATATATTTTTTAATTGTTAAATAATATTAAACAATTTATTTTTCTTTTAATATTAATCTTTTTAATATACTCTGTTTTTCTTTCATCACAAGCAGTGTTGTACTTTCATATGTTTTGTCATGTCATAGTAGAAGCTGTTCTAATTTACATATGACTTTCCACGTGTATTTTACATATGCAATGTTTCATATGTATCACACGATGTGTACAACTTTTGCAGTGGGACAATTTGAGAGTACATATGTAAAAACACGTCGTGTAATAGCACCATTAGACGTAATTCACACGCCACATTTCTATTTTCTTGTTGGTTTATTTTTGTTTTTAATGTTTTAATTTCATCTTGCATACTTTTAATGTTAACCGCGACTGTTTCCAATTGTGTTACTCTTTCATTTACAACACATATATTTTTTTATTATGTTAAAACTCTTTTCTAATTCACTTAAGAGGTCTTCTTTGCATTCGTTGAATTTTTGTTGTATCATTGTTTTTAATTTTTCTGTGAGTTTATCGAATCGTTTTTCCATAATGTTTATAAATTCACTGTCGGTTAATCACGAAGTTTTGCAAGCATTACCTAGAAGAGAGTTTTGCAATACACCTCTCAATCTCGTTTGCGTGGAAGTACTTGCTGTGTTTCTTTCCGTTGTTTTTCGTAAAATGGTTTATTAGTAATGTTTCTCTTTTTTTTTTTTTTTTGAAAAAGGATGTTTGTTTATATTGTAAACACTGACTAACTTTAATATGTTTTGAACTACGAATTCAGTATAAGAATTAAAATTAATTGTAAAGTTAGTTTTTGAAACTTTGTTTATTTATATTGATAAAATTGCGGACTTAATAAAAAACACGTCCGTTCGCTTTGAGAGATTGATTCATCTTGAATTGAATTTTTAGAATCATTTGAGAAAATATTCGTTTCGCCGAAGGCCAAATGCAATTTTTACAATATTAACAAATTATTGATTTATTTTTTAAATTTACATTTTAATATTTGTTTGTTTGAAAACATCAATGAAAAACAATCACAAACAGTATACATATATTTGATGAACCTTAGATCTAAATACGTTCATTGAATCATAAACTAATGTTTTTCAAACAAACATTTTATAAAATCATTATCGTAAGTCTATTGATTACACATATTTTTACACCTTTTGTTTTCTTAACTTTTATTTTTAATTATTAGTTTTTTGACTTTCAATTTTTAATTTTTAGTTTTTTAATTTTAGTTTTTGATTTCCAATTTTTAATTTTAGTTTTTTAATTTAAAATTTTTTATTTTAGTTTTTTAATTAGTATAATTGACTTTAAAAAACTAATTTTTAATTTTTAGAATTTATCAAATGTATTTCATCTAGAACAAATAGTTTTGATAATTTACTTATCATTTTCAAAAATTTTTCCAATAACACCATTTAAAACTGAGGAAATAATTATTGGTTGAATTCCTCCTTTTTGAATAAGATGTTTTCTCGTAAAAATTTTCCTACAAAATATCTACCAACTTAATTAAAATTACTAAAATTTTAACGTATTTCACTAATAATTCAATAAAATATTGAAAACTTACTCTATTCTTATGAAATTTTTTCATATTAACAAAATTCATATGAAATTATTATATAATTTTGCTCTTCTCAAATGAAATTAGAATCGATTTATTTATTGGTTTTACAAAAAAAATTAAATATTAAGCTGTATTTTAATCAAAATATGGACAATTAAAAAATTAAATTTTTATAATATTAACAAAATATTGTTTTTATTTTGAAACTTACATTGTTAATACTTGTTTGTTTGAAAACGTCAATGAGAAGTATATTGATGCAAATAATTATATAATGCTGCATATAGTAAGACTATGAAAAAAAAGATGTTAAAATAGTGTATGCATGAGAGAATAGAGGTATGAAGTTGGGAGCTTATAGCTAAACCCAATTTTCATAGTTTGTTGAAAATTCATTATTAAATGATTACAACTGAAATGTGTAGAGTGCGAACTAAATTTAATAAACCTATTCATATTGGATTTTGTTTTTGTAAAAACAATAAATAAATCCATTCTAATTTTATTTGTGAAGAGCAAAATTATGTAATAACTTTATATGAATTTTGTTGATCTGAAAAAAATTTCATAATAGAGTAAGTTTTCAATATTTTATTAAATTATTAGAGAAATACGTTCAAATTTAAATTTGGTAAATATTTTTTAGGATAATTCTTGCGAGAAAATATCTTATTCAAAAAGGAGGAATTCTACCAATAATTATTTCTTCAGTTTTAAATGATGTTATTGGAAAAATTTTAGAAAACGATAAGTTAATTATCAAAACTATTTATTCTAGATGAAAATTCATTTGATAAATTCTAAAAATTAAAAACTAATTTTAAAAAACTAACATTTAAAATTTAAAATTGAAAATTTAAAATTGAGAATCAAAAACTGAAATTAAAAAACTAAAACTTAAAAATTGAATATCAAAAAAATAAAAACTAGAAATTAAAAAATAAAAATCGAAAATTAAAAATAAAAGTTAAGAAAATAAAAGATGTACAAAAACATGTATAATCAATAGACTTACGATTAAAGATTTTATAACAGTCTCCGACTAACTTTTGCGTCGTGCGGTTGATCTTATTAGTCTCTCTGATAGTCAGTTTTTGTTTTCATACACTATTCAAATAATTTTTTTTTCTACAGTGCCTTAAAAAATTTATCGGTTTATAGTGATACTTTTTTAAAATAACACCAGTTTGTGGTAATGCCGGGTCCGCCCAACTTGGGGGACAACCGCTATTCAATATTAGCGGAAACCCCCGTCGTTCAAAAAAAAATACGACCAAATCAAAACTTATATGAAGCTTTTCCTGAACTTCCAGTTATTCAAAAAAAAATTATCCCAAATACGTTGTTATCTCTGCTATTGGTGACAAAAACCTACAGCAATATTCTTGCTTTTCTGTCCATCGATCATTAAAACTTATCTGCTCAGAAATAATTTCGGTATCCGAACTCAGAGATGGCAATCTTCTACTACATATTGGAAATAAACAAACGCCGATAAAATAATAGCAGCAGAAGAACTAGCTGGTATCTGCAAAATTAAATCCGAGTTCCACTCAAAGGCACAATATACGCTCCTTATCTAAATAACCTACCTGAAACCGAAATTGTGAGAGAATTGAACTCCCAAGGCGTAGTGGAGGTTTACAAGTTTCAAGAGACAAATACCGCAAACAAACAAGTTCTCTCTGGTTCTACTCTTAACTTTCGACAGATATTCTACCCCAGAAAAATTAAAGATTTCATGGCAAAAAGTTAATGTAATGTATTGGAACACAAAAAGTAGACACGTGTGTTTAGTTTTAATCCAAGTACAAAAGTGTTTTTTTATTCAACGTTTCTTTGTTATATTCGTACAGCAATATCTAATAACCGCTACTTAATAGAGTGACCATATGAACCGTTATAATTATTAAAAGACAAATGCTCTACACGCCCCTTCTTGAGCTGATTCATATATAAAATTCATAAACTTATTATTAAATAAAAGTTAATTAACATGTATAAAACATTAATTATATTTTAATCGATTTAAATATTTGTTGATTTTTTTTACTACTCTACCCTCTTCTCTAGGTCTCAGTACTCTATCTGATATAGGTGTAGCTAAGTTGTATATGTTGCTATTGACATCGATGTTTGATGCTGCATTTTGTGACTCTGGAATAGATTTCTCGTTATTTATAATTTGTTCAGAAATAAAATTTTTTTGCAAGTCTATTTTTCTTATTTGATCAGTATGTCGTTTAATAACACGGTTATTGTGTGAGATGATGCAACGATATGATCGTGGGCCCAACTGTTCTTTTATTGTGGCTTTTTGCCAGCTTGGTTTGTTGACATTTCTATAATCTCGAATGAGAACTTGTTGGCCCTTAAAAAATTTCACTATTCTTTTGCCTTTGTAGTCACTCACATTTCTTGTTTGAGAATTAACAATCATGTCTCTAGTCATAGGAGGTTTGAGCATGCTAAACCGAGTCTTCAAAGTGCGACCGAAAAATAACTTGGCTGGTGGTTTTCCAGTGCAACAATGGTCTGTATTACGATAATCAATCAGAAATCTGTTGTCTAGATTAGTTTCACTTTTAAAATTGGCAAAAATTGATTTTTTTAAAGTTTTATAAAATTTTCAGCCTGACCATTGGTAGCAGGATGCCCTGGAGATGTTAAGATATGTTTGATCCCATTTGCTTTAAAAAAAAAATTAAAATTTTCCGATGTAAATTGCCTCCCATTATCAGTAACAACTACATCTACAAGGCCATAACGGCAAAAGGTTTCTCTTAATTTATCAACAGTAAAATTACTTGTAATGTCCTTAGTATTGAAGACTTCAACCCATTTTGAAAAGGAATCAATGGCAATCAAAAGAAAAAATCCATTAATCGGTCCAGAAAAATCTAAGTGAATTCGACTCCACACGGTGTTTGGGGGGTTCCAAGGTATAAGTGGACTTTTCTCAGGGTTGTTAAGTAATTCCTGACAAGTTACGAACAAGTTCCTCAATGTCCTTATCTAAATTCGGCTACCACACATAAGATCGAGCCAATGTCTTTGTTTTAACAATGCCTAAATGAGATCTGTGTAACTCTTTTAAAATGGTCGGTCTTAACTTTGATGGTACTGCCACCCTATAACCCCACAAAATGCAATTCTGATCAACTGATAGCTCACAGAGCCTATTACGAAAAGGCGCAAATTCATCGTTGTCCAAATTCAAAACAACTCCTCTTGATATTGCATCACATAACCTAGACAAGATTCTATCTCTTCGGGTTTCCCGCGCTATATCTTTAAAGTTTAAATTTAATCCATTATCAGATTCTATAACGCTATTGGCTTAAGACCATCCGAAAACTCATGCGATAGAACACCAGCTACTGCATGACTACTTGCATCGGTTGACAAAATGATTGGCAAGTCAGCATTGAAATGAACCAATGTTTGATCAGATGTAATTTCATGTTTTATTGTCTCATATGACTTTTGACACTGTTTGGTCCATTTAAATGTAACATCCTTTTGTAAAAGATTATATAATGGTGACATAACTTGAGCAAAATTTGGTATAAATTTTGAATAATAATTTACCATTCCTATGAATGCTCTCACTTCGGATACATTTTGCGGTATTGGTGCTGAAACTACACTAGATATTCTTTCAAAATTTTTTGTTAAGCCATGCTTATTAATGGTAAATCCTAAGTAAGAAATTTCTTCCTGAAAGAACATACATTTTCGTATGTTTAATTTTAAACCAGCTGATTTTAATTTGTTCAAAACGGTCTTTAATATTTTTACATGCACTTTCATGTCTTTTCCCGTAACAGTTATGTCATCCTGATAAACGACAACATTAGGTATACATTAGGTATACCTTGCAATAAACTTTCCATAGTTTTTTGGAATATGCCAAATGGCAAACGTTTAACTTTGAATATACCCATGTGTGTACTCCAGGTACATATAAGTTGGGATTTTTCATCTAACACTAATTGATTGTACGCATTTGACAAATCAAGTTTGGTGAATAATTCACCGCCCTGGAGAGATGTAAATATCTCATCAATCCTTAATAATGGATATTTAAAATCTTCTAAATATTTGTTAATTGTTACTTTGTAGTCGCCACAAATGCGAATTTCCCCATTTGGTTTTAGAATTGGTACCAGTGGCGTAGCCCAGTCTGAGTTGTCAACTTGTTCTATAACACCTATTTTTATTAAATTATTTAATTGATTTTCAACTTTTGATTTCCAAGCGAACGGTATAGGTTGCGGTTTAAAAAAAATTGGTTTAGCACACTCATTTATTTTAAGAGATATTTCTGTTCCATTATAAATGCCAAGACTATCTTCAAAAATTTTTCTAAACTCTCTCTCTATTTCTTCCACTATGACCGAGAATTTATTCTGCTCTCTTGCGAAACCGATTTGTACTAATTAAAATTTAAATGTTCTTAGAAATGAACGACCGAGTAAAGGGGGACTCTTTGATTTAGAAACAACAACAACAACATTTTTCGTTACACCACAACAACCAATTGATGCATCATACTCACCCAACACACAAATTCGCGAACCATTGTAATCAACATATGGAATCTTACAAGGTCTTAAATATTTATAGATGTTTTTATTTTTATAAAATGAGATGGGAATCAGTGTACATGGTGCTCCAGTATCACATACAGCATCTAGCTTAACTCCATCAATAGTAACTGAAACATTATATAAATCATTAGAAGTATTATTTATTAAACTAAAAATCGATTTTTTTTGGTGCTCATTGTCCGAATTGTTTGATACATAGTTTACATTGGTCCGATTTTTTTTGCGACACACAACTGATAAATGTCCAATGATGCCACAAGCATGACAAGTGCTATTTTTAAACTTGCAGTATTGAGACTCATGAGTGCGCCAGCCACAATGCTTGCAAGGCCCAAGCCGCTTCCTCTCAACGTTGTGTTGGCCCGATGGTTTGTTTGGATACCTGTTTTTGTTGACGTAATTAACACAGTCTGTAGCATTTTTTTCTGGGAATATTCTGGTTTCAATAATCATAGCCTTCTTAAGGGCAACTTGAAGAGTCAGTTTTTCATCTTCATCACAAAGTTTTTCAAAGAAAATATCTGGTAAACCCATTATGAACTGGTCTAGTACAAACGCATCTAAGCTTTCACCATATTTACAATTAAGGGCTAGTTGCTTAACTCTAGCGAACCATTCAGCAACTGTTTCTGATTCAGTCTTTGTAGACGAGTGGAATTGTTTTCTCTCCCTAAAAACTTTGCAGGTGGAGTATAATGTAAGTTTAAAATGTTACACAATTCCTTGTATGTCTTCCTAACTGGTGAACATGGACTACAGAGACTGTGCAAAGTGTTGTAAGCTACAGCCCCAATAGATTTTAACATGATTGCCTTCTTCTTGTTGTCATCGTTGCAATCTATTTCGCAGAAATGAATGTCTAATCTCTCTTTCCACACATACCAAGGCTCAATGTTCGGAGTAAATTCCGGGACACTCGATCTAATAACCGCTACTTAATAGAGTGACCATATGAACCGTTATAATTATTAAAAGACAAATGCTCTACACGCCCCTTCTTGAGCTGATTCATATATAAAATTCATAAACTTATTATTAAATAAAAGTTAATTAACATGTATAAAACATTAATTATATTTTAATCGATTTAAATATTTGTTGATTTGTTTTACTACTCTACCCTCTTCTCTAGGTCTCAGTACTCTATCTGATATAGGTGTAGCTAAGTTGTATATGTTGCTATTGACATCGATGTTTGATGCTGCATTTTGTGACTCTGGAATAGATTTCTCGTTATTTATAATTTGTTCAGAAATAAAATTTTTTTGCAAGTCTATTTTTCTTATTTGATCAGTATGTCGTTTAATAACACGGTTATTGTGTGAGATGATGCAACGATATGATCGTGGGCCCAACTGTTCTTTTATTGTGGCTTTTTGCCAGCTTGGTTTGTTGACATTTCTATAATCTCGAATGAGAACTTGTTGGCCCTTAAAAAATTTCACTATTCTTTTGCCTTTGTAGTCACTCACATTTCTTGTTTGAGAATTAACAATCATGTCTCTAGTCATAGGAGGTTTGAGCATGCTAAACCGAGTCTTCAAAGTGCGACCGAAAAATAACTTGGCTGGTGGTTGTCCAGTGCAACAATGGTCTGTATTACGATAATCAATCAGAAATCTGTTGTCTAGATTAGTTTCACTTTTAAAATTGGCAAAAATTGATTTTTTTAAAGTTTTATAAAATTTTCAGCCTGACCATTGGTAGCAGGATGCCCTGGAGATGTTAAGATATGTTTGATCCCATTTGCTTTAAAAAAAAAATTAAAATTTTCCGATGTAAATTGCCTCCCATTATCAGTAACAACTACATCTACAAGGCCATAACGGCAAAAGGTTTCTCTTAATTTATCAACAGTAAAATTACTTGTAATGTCCTTAGTATTGAAGACTTCAACCCATTTTGAAAAGGAATCAATGGCAATCAAAAGAAAAAATCCATTAATCGGTCCAGAAAAATCTAAGTGAATTCGACTCCACACGGTGTTTGGGGGGTTCCAAGGTATAAGTGGACTTTTCTCAGGGTTGTTAAGTAATTCCTGACAAGCATTGCAGTTACGAACAAGTTCCTCAATGTCCTTATCTAAATTGGGCTACCACACATAAGATCGAGCCAATGTCTTTGTTTTAACAATGCCTAAATGAGATCTGTGTAACTCTTTTAAAATGGTCGGTCTTAACTTTGATGGTACTGCCACCCTATAACCCCACAAAATGCAATTCTGATCAACTGATAGCTCACAGAGCCTATTACGAAAAGGCGCAAATTCATCGTTGTCCAAATTCAAAACAACTCCTCTTGATATTGCATCACATAACCTAGACAAGATTCTATCTCTTCGGGTTTCCCGCGCTATATTTTTAAAGTTTAAATTTAATCCATTATCAGATTCTATAACGCTATTGGCTTAAGACCATCCGAAAACTCATGCGATAGAACACCAGCTACTGCATGACTACTTGCATCGGTTGACAAAATGATTGGCAAGTCAGCATTGAAATGAACCAATGTTTGATCAGATGTAATTTCATGTTTTATTGTCTCATATGACTTCTGACACTGTTTGGTCCATTTAAATGTAACATCCTTTTGTAAAAGATTATATAATGGTGACATAACTTGAGCAAAATTTGGTATAAATTTTGAATAATAATTTACCATTCCTATGAATGCTCTCACTTCGGATACATTTTGCGGTATTGGTGCTGAAACTACACTAGATATTCTTTCAAAATTTTTTGTTAAGCCATGCTTATTAATGGTAAATCCTAAGTAAGAAATTTCTTCCTGAAAGAACATACATTTTCGTATGTTTAATTTTAAACCAGCTGATTTTAATTTGTTCAAAACGGTCTTTAATATTTTTACATGCACTTTCATGTCTTTTCCCGTAACAGTTATGTCATCCTGATAAACGACAACATTAGGTATACATTAGGTATACCTTGCAATAAACTTTCCATAGTTTTTTGGAATATGCCAAATGGCAAACGTTTAACTTTGAATATACCCATGTGTGTACTCCAGGTACATATAAGTTGGGATTTTTCATCTAACACTAATTGATTGTACGCATTTGACAAATCAAGTTTGGTGAATAATTCACCGCCCTGGAGAGATGTAAATATCTCATCAATCCTTAATAATGGATATTTAAAATCTTCTAAATATTTGTTAATTGTTACTTTGTAGTCGCCACAAATGCGAATTTCCCCATTTGGTTTTAGAATTGGTACCAGTGGCGTAGCCCAGTCTGAGTTGTCAACTTGTTCTATAACACCTATTTTTATTAAATTATTTAATTGATTTTCAACTTTTGATTTCCAAGCGAACGGTATAGGTTGCGGTTTAAAAAAAATTGGTTTAGCACACTCATTTATTTTAAGAGATATTTCTGTTCCATTATAAATGCCAAGACTATCTTCAAAAATTTTTCTAAACTCTCTCTCTATTTCTTCCACTATGACCGAGAATTTATTCTGCTCTCTTGCGAAACCGATTTGTACTAATTAAAATTTAAATGTTCTTAGAAATGAACGACCGAGTAAAGGGGGACTCTTTGATTTAGAAACAACAACAACAACATTGTTCGTTACACCACAACAACCAATTGATGCATCATACTCACCCAACACACAAATTCGCGAACCATTGTAATCAACATATGGAATCTTACAAGGTCTTAAATATTTATAGATGTTTTTATTTTTATAAAATGAGATGGGAATCAGTGTACATGGTGCTCCAGTATCACATACAGCATCTAGCTTAACTCCATCAATAGTAACTGAAACATTATATAAATCATTAGAAGTATTATTTATTAAACTAAAAATCGATTTTTTTTGGTGCTCATTGTCCGAATTGTTTGATACATAGTTTACATTGGTCCGATTTTTTTTTGCGACACACAACTGATAAATGTCCAATGATGCCACAAGCATGACAAGTGCTATTTTTAAACTTGCAGTATTGAGACTCATGAGTGCGCCAGCCACAATGCTTGCAAGGCCCAAGCCGCTTCCTCTCAACGTTGTGTTGGCCCGATGGTTTGTTTGGATACCTGTTTTTGTTGACGTAATTAACACAGTCTGTAGCATTTTTTTCTGGGAATATTCTGGTTTCAATAATCATAGCCTTCTTAAGGGCAACTTGAAGAGTCAGTTTTTCATCTTCATCACAAAGTTTTTCAAAGAAAATATCTGGTAAACCCATTATGAACTGGTCTAGTACAAACGCATCTAAGCTTTCACCATATTTACAATTAAGGGCTAGTTGCTTAACTCTAGCGAACCATTCAGCAACTGTTTCTGATTCAGTCTTTGTAGACGAGTGGAATTGTTTTCTCTCCCTAAAAACTTTGCAGGTGGAGTATAATGTAAGTTTAAAATGTTACACAATTCCTTGTATGTCTTCCTAAGTGGTGAACATGGACTACAGAGACTGTGCAAAGTGTTGTAAGCTACAGCCCCAATAGATTTTAACATGATTGCCTTCTTCTTGTTGTCATCGTTGCAATCTATTTCGCAGAAATGAATGTCTAATCTCTCTTTCCACACATACCAAGGCTCAATGTTCGGAGTAAATTCCGGGACACTCGATGTTTGAAAAACTGTAACTGGTGCAGCTGTAGTCATATTTAATAGTGTTGTCTTTATCACGAGGAGAAATAAATACAAAAAAAAAATCACTTCATATTAAACAAATTATTCTATTCTCTAATGGGTATTTTTATTCGACCTTATGTTTTAATTTTAATTAAATAATTTCTTCCAGCTCGAGGTCTGTTTTTATTAATTTTATTTTTATTAATTTATTTTTCAATATTTGGCCAACCTCCGGTTGGCATCTTCAGGATCTTAAATTATAAGAATAATAAAACATAATTACACCACTGTTCAACAGAGACAATAACAAACATAAAAATATATATAAATATACAAATTAAACTCACAAAAAAGGCGCGTAACAATAATTAAACATACATGACGTGTTAACAAGTTAACATCTAATATTGCACTAATTGATCTTATTTTATTTTTCTAATTATATGTCTATAGCTATGTGCACAATTTTCTGTGTCCGTTTTATAATTTATTCTCTTCTCCTTTGGTATGTTAATTATGTGTAGCATTTCCAATGTAAAGCGTCTCTTATAATTCTCTTCGGTATGTAAAATCTCCACATTTTCAGTCTGGTGTATGTCCTCTCTCCGCACAGTGGGCCGCAAGTGCTGTTTTCTGTGTCGTAAAATTTTTCCTATTTCTCAGGTCTGATTTATGTCCTGCTAATCTACTTTTTAATTTATTCTTGGTTGTTCCAACATATACCTGATTGCATATGTTGCTTTTGTCACCTTCGCATTTTATTTTATAAATTAGATTTGATTTATCAAGTTTGTTTATTTTGCTCTTCGTGTTGGAGAAAAGTTGTCTTAATGTGTTACCAGCTTTTGGTGCTATTTTGTATTTTTCTTTGTTGTATATGTCCGATTTCTCAATTCGCTCCGAGATTCTGGGTACGTAGGTTACCGATTTGTATGATTTTGTAGGTTTCTCTTTAATGATGTTAGTATTATTTCTATTTATTTTAACAAGTTTTTTAATTATATTGCCTCGGAATGAGTTCTTTTTTAATATGTCTTGTGTCCTCTTCACGATATCGTTATGAAACTGTTTATACTGATCGTTAGTACCCTCGTAATAAAATTGTTTGCTGTATTCATGATAATATTTCTTGGCTGGCATGAGTGATAATTGATTATTCTCCCTGATGATGTTGGTTTTTGGTACCAATCTATCTTAATTTGGTTTCCTTTCCTTATAACTAATGTATCTAGATAAGGCAATCTTCCGCCTTCTTCCTCCTCGATGGTAAATTTGATATTGTAGTGGAAATTGTTTAGATGCCTGAGTATATTATCAATCTCACTTGTATTTATGATGCAAAATAAATCGTCCACGTATTTCGTAAGAAGTCTAGGTTTCTTGTCAAGTTTATTCATTATTTTTCGCAATAGTTCCTCCATCACAATATCCGCTACTATTGGCGACGCTGGTGCTCCCATAGGTAATCCACTACATTGGTTATATATTCTTTCTCCATATTTAAAATAACGATTATCCTTTATGCAGAATTTTAATATTTTCATAAATAATTCTTTCGGCATTGTCGTATGTTTTTGTATCTCATCCCACTTATCTTTGATGACGTCTATTGCATAATCCACCGGAATACTTGGGAATAATGACACCACATCGAAAGAAACTAGTTTCTCGTCATTATATATCACACTGTTGTTAATATTGTTTTTAAATTCTATAGCGTCCTTTACATTATACTCTGAGTCTTTAGTTATATTCTTTAAAATATTAGTCAGAAATTTACAGAGTTCATTTGACGGTGAGTTAATTGATGAACATATTGGCCTTAACGGAAGACTATCTTTATTGATTTTTGGCAGTCCATAAATTCTTGGCGCAAATGCCGCGTCTTTTCTAAACTTTCGCTTTTCTATCACAGATATTATATTGTATTTGTGAAGATCTTCTACAAGTTCGTTGTTTTTCTTCTGTAATGAAGATGTGGGATCCTTTTTTAATCTTCTGTATATCTTTATGTCACTGAGTATGTTATTCATCTTGTGGAGTTGCCAATGAAATTGGGCAAAATGTAGAAAGAATGGTATAATGCCCAATTTCATTGGCAACTCCACAAAAAACGTACAAAATATATTTCAAACTAAGGAATTTCTGTATACAGATATTAACAAATAACTGAACACAATATTGCATAATTTTCATGCCAAAATATTAAATTTGTTGACAAAACAAAAACATGAAGTTACAAAACATAATGACAAACTAGTGAAAGAACTGGAGACCAAAATAGATAAGCAATTAAATTCTGACGAACGTGAACAATTTTGGGACAGCGAAAGAGTTATTTCAAAAACCAAAAACACGGAGATTATTAACCGCCATAAGAGAAAATTTGATAAGCTAAGAGATGAACAAAGGAAAGAGCTAGGAATATTAAAAAACGACAAGTGGTTTGTTAATAAGACGAATGTAAATATTCCCGATGATATACAGTGGATTATTTCGCTAGGACAAAAACATGCTATACCTACTAAAAAAGAAAAATTTCCCATGTTTAAGTATATCGCAGACGGAGAGGACTGCATTCAAACATTAGAGGATAAAGAAGAGCAAGAAATTGCAAGAACAAAATTAACATCAATGCTGGACAATCACACGAATAAACAGAACTTAAATAGAAGAGAACGTTTTGTTCTTAGCACAGTGGAACAAACGAAAAAGTTTTTAAATAAAAATAAAAATATTTTAATTCTAAATGCCGATAAGGGAAATGTAACAGTGGCAATGGAGAAAACGGACTATGAGACCAAGATGAATAACATACTCAGTGACATAAAGATATACAGAAGATTAAAAAAGGATCCCACATCTTCATTACAGAAGAAAAACAACGAACTGGTAGAAGATCTTCACAAATACAATATAATATCTGTGATAGAAAAGCGAAAGTTTAAAAAAGACGCGGCATTTGCGCCAATAATTTATGGACTGCCAAAAATCCATAAAGATAGTCTTCCGTTAAGGCCAATATGTTCATCAATTAACTCACCGTCAAATGAACTCTGTTAATTTCTGACTAATATTTTAAAGAATATAACTAAAGACTCAGAGTATAATGTAAAGGACGCTATAGAATTTAAAAACAATATTAACAACAGTGTGATATATAATGACGAGAAACTCGTTTCTTTCGATGTGGTGTCATTATTCCCAAGTATTCCGGTGGATTATGCAATAGACGTCATCAAAGATAAGTGGGATGAGATACAAAAACATACGACAATGCCGAAAGAATTATTTATGAAAATATTAAAATTCTGCATAAAAGATAATCGTTATTTTAAATATGGAGAAAGAATATATAACCAATGTAGTGGATTACCTATGGGAGCACCAGCGTCGCCAATAGTAGCGGATATTGTGATGGAGGAACTATTGCGAAAAACAATGAATAAACTTGACAAGAAACCTAGACTTCTTACGAAATACGTGGACGATTTATTTTGCATCATAAATACAAGTGAGATTGATAATATACTCAGGCATCTAAACAATTTCCACTACAATATCAAATTTACCATCGAGGAGGAAGAAGGCGGAAGATTGCCTTATCTAGATACATTAGTCATAAGGAAAGGAAACCAAATTAAGATAGATTGGTACCAAAAACCAACATCATCAGGGAGAATAATCAATTATCACTCATGCCAGCCAAGAAATATTATCATGAATACAGCAAACAATTTTATTAAGAGGGTACTAACGATCAGTGACAAACAGTTTCATAACGATAACGTGAAGAGGATACAAGACATATTAAAAAAGAACTCATTCCCAGGCAATATAATTAAAAAACTTGTTAAAATAAATAGAAATAATACTAACATCATTAAAGAGAAACCTACAAAATCATACAAATCGGTAACCTACGTACCCAGAATCTCGGAGCGAATTGAGAAATCGGGCATATACAACAAAGAAAAATACAAAATAGCACCAAAAGCTGGTAACACATTAAGACAACTTTTCTCCAACACGAAGAGCAAAATAAACAAACTTGATAAATCAAATCTAATTTATAAAATAAAATGCGAAGGTGACAAAAGCAACATATGCAATCAGGTATATGTTGGAACAACCAAGAATAAATTAAAAACTAGATTAGCAGGACATAAATCAGACCTGAGAAATAGGAAAAATTTTACGACACAGAAAACAGCACTTGCGGCCCACTGTGCGGAGAGAGGACATACACCAGACTTTGAAAATATGGAGATTTTACATACCGAAGAGAATTATAAGAGACGCTTTACATTGGAAATGTTACACATAATTAACATACCAAAGGAGAAGAGAATAAATTATAAAACGGACACAGAAAATTGTGCAAGTTACTTTTATGTGGGTTTTCTATTAAAAACGTTCACTTTATTTATTTTATATTTTTACTTAAATTAATGCTTATTTACTAAACTTAATTACTACTCTTCTTGAGTTTTATTTCTTAACTGCCAAACAAAAGAAAAATGCAATCTACTTAAAGCGAGCCCATTCCATGTCTTGTTCGTTGTTTACTTGCTGACAATGCAACGTGTGTGTGGAATTGTATTACTATGTGAAACAAACAAACAAACGTAAGCATAAAGCTTGAGAACGTTTTGTTCGAATTGGTAGACATGGCGTAAGCATTTAGTGTATTATTTAGGTATCACCTCATATGTCACACGTGCCATCGTTAACTCCTCCCTCACTCAAGTGAGAGCCGTCCTCGGTTCTCTTAAAGCTGTCAATAGTAACCTGGATGGCATGATCCTGGCGTTTCTTCATTTGAATCTGACGCACTTTAGAAACTAAGCAATAGGTTAGTAGAATACCAATTATAACAACCGTGGAGATCGTTGGGCCAATGATAAGTTTATCTTCGACCTCCCCAATGTATTGTAGGTTTTTTATTCCCAATTTCCGGAGGTTTGGGAGGCTCAGTATTTCCTGGTGCCCAGTGATATTTAAAGTTGCCATACTAGCTGAGCTTGGTATTTTTTTCAGATTTTGTTTCAAATTTTTATAAATGGACCCATTCACCTGGATCTCGTCATCGAAGGTAATTAAGTATGTACCGGTGACTGTTTTTATAGAGTGATCAGTCATCTTTATTACGGCTGAGTCGTCGTTGATGATAATAATACCGTCATCAATTACAACCAAAGGATTAAGATGACTGGGCCGAGTATCGCATCGAGCTATGCCACCAGAGTGCAGTTGTTTAGCACATGTGGGATGTAATAGCTCCTTACAGAAAGTTGTCGTAAGTGTTGCGCTGCAATTTCCAATAGCGATTATTTTATTTTCACAGTCAGCTACGATGTTGTTTTTGTCAAGGTGCAATATTGTTCCGTTATGTTGGACAGGAAATAAGCTCACCTTCTTACATTCTATTCTAGGCTTAGGATACTTAATGATAAAATGCAAAAAATTATTATCTAATAAGACTTTAATAAATGATACCTCCATTATATCAGCCACAGTAGTGTTTGTAGAGCGCGCGTTTACAATTTTTGTTAAATCTTCGGAATCCAGAATTACAGGGTTAATTATTCCTATCTTTGCAAGGGTTATGGACAGCATTAAAGTTTCAAGTTCTGACACCATTATTCTATTTCTTGCCAGTAGCGTTTTGTTTGTCTTTGGAATTTTTAATAATAACATTAACGGCTTCCGTAATTTTGTTTATTTGATCCTGTGTTTTTGTGTTTACTAGTATTTGTCTATTTTCTGATTTAATGATCTCATGTAGCTTGAATTTTACATTCTCAAAATCGTCAAAATCCGGTGTACCAGCAACTACCTTAAGGGCAGTGCCTAAAATATTAATGCTTCTAGCATGTCTGTGGTGGATGTCAAATGATGCTAAAATTGCTCTTATTCGGGTAACATCCAATTTCAAAACTTTCAACATATGAGACAAAGGAGAATGTTTTGTAAGTTGTTCGGTTTCGTCAGCCATTTCTGAGTACATTGTCAGGTTCGTAGTATGCCTAAGGTAATCAAAATCCTGCCATATGATTACTTCCCCGTCCATAATAGGAATATAGTCGGAATTAGAATAGTCCATTAATTTTGCGGTCACTGCCTGCAGTGGAAATATCATCATAAGTAAAATCCTATAAGCAAAAAAAAATATAAACAGGACAAAATAAAAGTGGAGCGATTGCATGTGGTTGAGAAATTAGTTTTATCTTAAATTGTCCTTATGGACCACCCTCCCTTTAACAAGAACTGTAGTTCCTAAGTCGGCCTCTACTCTCTCCTCCGTATATAAAGGGGTTAACTTGTTTCCTAATCTTTTATTATTCCTTACGAGCACACGCTCCCCAATGTCAAAAGTCCTATTCCGTCTTGAATTATTGTCCCTATCAAGCTGAATTCGCTGAGCCTTCATGATTTTTTCCTTTATTGCTTCCCTTATTTCTTCCGATGTACTGTGAACCACTTCTATAGGTCTTTTGTTGGTCACTGAGTGAATAGTTTTATTATATTGTGCTGTAGCCAACATTATGAGCTCGATAGTATCCTCGATTTTCCTTTCGAGTTTGAGACATCTTGCAATCTCTGCCAAAGTGCTATGAAAACGTTCGACCTGACCATTCGAAGTGCTATGAAGCGGAGGAGCATTTGCAACCACCACGCCAAACTGGTCTTCCAGCATAGCCGTAATGGTCTCAGATTTAAGCGCTGGTTCGTTGTCGCAATAAATATTCTTTGTGTCCGGAAAAATGTTCATTAGCTGAATAATTGGGATTTTTAAGTCTATGATCGTACGGGATGGGATTGGTTGAACCACAGCGAATTTCGAAAACTTATCGACACATGTGAGGAAGTATTTTCTGTCCGTAGAAAATATATCAATGTGCAACATTTCTCCTGTATAAGATAGTACTGGTGTCTCACCCATCTCATGCCTAATCGGATGCCTATCGTACTTGGCCCTGTTACAGATCCTACAGTTCGCTACAATCTCGCTTGCCAATTTTGCCATTTTTGGGAAATAATAATCATCAAGAATTTGTTTTACGTTTTCTTGAGCCGCCCTATGAGCTCGATTGTGTTCGGTATTAATTATCTCCGATTGTTCGTTTTTATCAAAAATATTTTTCTACAATGCCAAAATCTGGTAGCTGGAAAGAACCTAACTAATTCATGTTGAATACAAGCTAAGGTTGGTAAATCGCAGTATATTGCATTCACCACTCCTGGGTTTACTGCTAATTTAACTTCTTCGATAAGCACGTTCCTATCAGTAAATTCAATCACATGACGAGTTTTTTCACCAAAAAGTATGAAATTCCGTTTTCGCGCGAAGCGCGCTTCCTCCAAAACAATCTGATTTCGGTAGCAGTTAATTGGTTTATCCGTCGCTTCAATCGTGTAGGTAAGTGACATCTCACTGTGTACCGTCGCAATATCAGAGCGAGCCTCTTTTTCCAAGGTATGAATGTGCTGCCGCGACAATGCGTCGCTGACGTAATTCTCTTTACCTGGTTTGTAGAAAGTTTTTGCGTTGTGTTCGTCCACAAAAGCCTTCCAACGTTTTATCTTAGCGTTAGGGTTTCGATCTGAAACAGCAAATGTAAGTGGTTTGTGGTCTGTGTAAATATTTAAATTGTTTACGCCATAGAGATAGTTTCTAAGTTTTTGCAGAGCCCATACTATGGCCAGTAGCTCGCGTTCGTTCGTTGCGAAGTTCAGTTCCCTGCCTTTCAGAGTCCTTGAAATCATTGTAATAGGTCTACTAAATCGAATGGCATCTGTTACTAAATCGATTGGCAAAGTGAAGTCCGCGTAAAACAACATGACCTCCTCTGAAGCCAATATTTCCTTTAGTTTGACAAAAGCTTGAACTTGTCTCTCGTCCAAGTTCACCTTTATCTTTTTTGATTGATGGGCACTGACCTTGCCATTCTCACCCTTTAGAATATCAGTCAGAGGTTTTGCTATCGAAGCAAAATCCTTAATGAAACATCGATAATAGCTCGCTAATCCCAAAAAGGATCTGATGTTAAATAATGTAGTGGGCTGTTCGTAGTTGCGGATCGCATGTACCTTATCGGGGCTTGTCTTTATACCATTTCGAGATACAACGAAGCCGAGGTATTCTACACTTTCCTTAAAAAAGTGTGATTTCTCACGAGAGACTCTCATGTTTGCTTCATACAGCCTACTCAGTACCCATGCAATGTGGTTAACATGGGCCTCCTCATTTTCTGAAAAGATTATTACGTCATCTATATAAACATAGCATGACTTTCCAATCTGTTCCCTTAGTACGTCATCAATGGCCCTTTGAAAAATGCTGGGGGCATTCTTCAAACCGAAAGGGAGCCTGTAGAATTCATATTTGCCATTTCCTACTGAGAAAGCCGTTTTCTCCCTATCTTTCTCCGCTAGCGATATTTGGTGGAAACCCGATTTTAGATCGAGCGTCGTAAAATATCTCGCTTTACCCAAGTTTGCTAAAATCACTGTCACGTCCGGGATAGGATACCTGTCGTCGACAGTCTTCTCGTTCAATTTTCTGAAGTCAATAACGAGACGTTTCAAAATATTTCCGAGTTCGTCTTTTCCCTTCTTGTCGACAACCCAAATGGGGTTGTTATATGGGCCTGATTATTCCGTTCTTTAATAAATTACGTATCTCGTTATTTACGAATTCGGCCACACCCATCGGGTAAGGGTAAAGCTTTGAATATACCGGGTCGTTGCTATTAGTGCGGATGGTGGCGACGATGTTTGTGTTGAAGGGAAGAGATTCATTAGGGTTTGCAAAAACTCCTAATAGACTCTTCATCATATTCTGAAATTTCTTAAGAACTATGTGGGGTACCACTATATCTTCCACTTGTGTGAAATTTACATTTGCACACTTTAAAAATTTTATTTTCTCCGAGCCGTTTTGAGTCTGGAGTTCACTATTTTTGAAATCTAGTTTTGCACTTATCTGCGTTAGCAGATCTAGGCCTAGTATACCATCAAATGTTGACAGTGATGGCAATATGAAAAATGTACTATTCGTGCTGAATAGGTTAAGTGTGCACTTCTTATCAATGGAGTTAAAGCCGTGGATCGATTTTACTAAAAAGGGGTTATTAACTGGTACTATGTTCCTCAGTTCGCTCAGGTGTTTTATGTAATTCTTAGAAGCTCCCGTATCTATTAATAATCTAATATTTCTCTAATAAAATGTTCTAGAATTTTGTCCTTTCTTTAACAATGTTATGATCTTAAAATATTTTGTAAAATGAAATGTTTTTAGGATTTCTTATACTAAATGTTTTTAGAAATGTTTCTAGAATTTTAGAATGTTTTCCTCTTCAAAAAAAATTTTTTACCATAAAAATGTTTTAGGAATTGTTTTTATAACAAGTGCCTTTCTACTATGTAGAATTGTTCCACAATCAATGTTCTTCTACTATGTCGAATGGTCCCATTAATTGATTATTTTTGGTTTACAAAAGATTTTTTGTTTCAAAATTTTACAAGTTAATTTTCTTGTAGAACGTAATTAATGTTTTTCTACTATGTAGAATTGATTAAAAATTTTTTCATTTTGGAATATTTTTATTTCAAAATTTTACAATTTAATTTTCTTGTAGAACGTAATTAATGTTTTTCTACTATGTAGAATTGAATATTTTCGGTTTTAGAATATTTTCAATTTTACAACCCAATTTCCAATCTTCTGCCACGTAAGTCATACAGGAAATGTCTGCGTTCCCTTGTCAGTCGTAGTGTTCTTCTAACTATGGTCCTGTGTCCATCGTATCCTATTCCTGAGTCACCCGATGAAGTCATCCAAGCCAATTCCTCTGTGCTGGATCCGTTAGTCTCGAAGTCGGTAGTGTAGCTGTCACTCATTATGGTTAGTTAATGGGACGCAAATAATTTCAAACAAAATGATCAAGAAAATGTATCTATCGCGGTTCGATAAGTCACGCACAAAAGTTTACTCGATACTTAAAAAAAAAATTCAATCTGATCGCGGTTCGATTCGCGCACAAAAAATTTAACAAACGTTTACTCGATAATTAATTTAATTTAAAAAGAAAAATTTAATTTTAATTTTATCTTATCACGGTTCGATAAGTCACGCACAAAAATAAAATAATTTACCAAAGATTTAACAACCCGTGCAAAGATTCACAATTTTTTCTAGTTTTTTGTTTTACAAAAATAAAAAATTTATCGCTAAATTTCTACACTCTACTTACAGATATTCATATACCATCTTAATTTTTACAGTTGTGTTGTTGCAATTTGATGTTTCCAGTTGTTGGTATAATTTGTTGACGTTTCTGCTGTGCTGCGAACTTCGGTAGTTGTTACAATTTTGTTGATGTTTCTAGCTGTCGATTTGTTGATATAATTTGTTGATGTTTCTGCTGTGCTGCGAACTTCGGTAGTTTTTGGATTGTTGTGGCAATTTTGTTGATGTTTCCAGCTGTTGGTTTGTTCTTCACGCAGCCCAGGCTATTTCGAAGCTCTGGTGACTATAGCTATGATCCAATTTCCCAATTGCTTTTGTTGAATAAGTTTTTGATATTTACTTGTTGATTTTTATTTTTTAATTTCAAAAAAATTTGTTTAAAAAATTTATATTTTATACAGTTGTTGAATTTTTTAATTTCACTTGTTGAATTTAAAAAAAATTTTCCGCTTGTTGAACTTTTGAATTTTTAGTAGTTAAAAAAAAAAATTTGTTTAAAAAATTTATATTTTTATTCACTTCTTGAATTTTATTGTTGTTTGCTCCGAATATTTTCTTGTTAAAAAAAATTTCTTCGCAAGCCCCACGTTGGTCGCCAGTTACTTTTATGTGGGTTTTCTATTAAAAAGGTTCACTTTATTTATTTTATATTTTTACTTAAATTAATGCTTATTTACTAAACTTAATTACTACTCTTCTTGAGTTTATTTCTTAACTGCCAAACAAAAGAAAAATGCAATCTACTTAAAGCGAGCCCATTCCATGTCTTGTTCGTTGTTTACTTGCTGACAATGCAACGTGTGTGTGGAATTGTATTACTATGTGAAACAAACAAACAAACGTAAGCATAAAGCTTGAGAATGTTTTGTTCGAATTGGTAGACATGGCGTAAGCATTTAGTGTATTATTTAGGTATCACCTCATATGTCACACGTGCCATCGTTAACTTGCACATAGCTTTAGACATATAATTAGAAAAATAAAATAAGATCAATTAGTGCAATATTAGATGTTAACTTGTTAACACGTCATGTATGTTTAATTATTGTTACGCGCCTTTTTTGTGAGTTTAATTTGTATATTTATATATATTTTTATGTTTGTTATTGTCTCTGTGGAACAGTGGTGTAATTATGTTTTATTATTCTTATAATGTAAGATCCTGAAGATGCCAACCGGAGGTTGGCGAAATATTGAAAAATAAATTAATAAAAATAAAATTAATAAAAACAGACCTCGAGCTGGAAGAAATTATTTAATCAAATTATTCTATTTTCCTCGTCGCCAAATTATGTAATGTATTGGAACACAAAAAGTAGACACGTGTGTTTAGTTTTAATCCAAGTACAAAAGTGTTTTTTTATTCAACGTTTCTTTGTTATATTCGTAGAGCAATATCTAATAACCGCTCCTTAATAGAGTGACCATATGAATCGTTATAATTATTAAAAGACAAATACTCTACAGTTAATGTCAGACCGTACTTTCCTAACCCCATGCGGTGTAAAACCTGTCATATGCTCGGCCACACAAAAAAATGGTGCGAAAACGATCCTTTATGCGATAACTGTTCTCTACCACCACACAATCCCGATAAGTGTACACGTACATTTTGTATTAACTGTTCGGAACAACACCCTTCCTCACCTCGCGTCTGTAAAGTATTTAAGCAGCAAAAGGAAACACTTAAAATCAAAACAAAAGAGAAATGATCACTTAAATTTTCAAAAGAAAAGAACCAATCCCAACTACAAACACAGACGTTAGTACAATCGTTTTCCAACATAACAAATAACAACAAACCTACAACCAACATCAATTCAACTACCATAAACACTAAATAAATAAACTAAGAAGTAAATAACATGCCATCTACTACAAAAACAATGCCTCCTCAACAAAACAACGAAACAGAAACAACAACAAACAACAGTGACAATTCTATTGTTACTGCAAAAAAAAATATAATTAAAAAAGAAAAAACAACGCAAAAAACAACAACAAACAGTAATCAACACAATACTATTTTAACCCGTGCAATGACAAAATCCCCGTCTAGCACATCTAAAACAGTAAATACTGATAAAAAATTAGAGACACTTAACTTAACACAAAACAAAAACATCTCTTTGTCTAAAACAGCAACAACACGCACACGCAATGATTCTTGCAATGAACATGATATAATGTTTGTTGACGAAGAATAATTTACACACTATTTTCTTCACGATGGATTTTAAAATTTTACAGTGGAACATTAATGGTTTTATTAACAACTACCACGAACTACAACTAATATTAAAAGATCACAATCAAGACATTATATCCATTCAAGAGACTCATATAACTATTAACCATCACATCATAATTCATCCCAGCCAATACAACGGTTTCTTCCACAACTTAGCCTGCAACACAACTTCTAAACAGGGAATCGGTATCCTTGTTAAAAAGACAATACCACACAAATTAATATATACGGACCACGTAACTTCCTCTATTGCTGTTCAAATAGACACTCCTGCAAAATTCACTGTAGTATGTAAATATATCCACCCCAACCAACAGATCTCAGTAAACAACTTAACATCGATCATTAGCAATATCAACACCCCTTTTTTAATGACCACGGACTTCAACTCACTTTCACTTCACTTTGAAGCTCTTCAAAATCCAACACACGAGGAAAAATACTTGAAAACTTTATAATAAATGAGGACTTAATCATCCTTAACAATGGGACCCCAACTCATTTCTCCACTCACAACACCTTCTCCAACGTCGATGTATCGAGATGCTATACCCAACTTGCACCTCTCTGTACATGGAAAACCCTTCCTAACCTTCATGGCAGCGACCATTACCCAATTTTAGTTGTAATCAAAACTAGTGTTTCCCATAATATATCAAAGTTAAAAGCAAAATACAAAACTGATTATGCTAACTGGAGCCTGTGCCAAGATAAGTGCGACGAAAATATTGGTAAAACCAAGACTGCCTCAAACATCAACCAAAGCGCAGCGTCGCTTATAAAATACATTACAATTAATCAAGTAACATTCAACGTAACTGGTGTTTGTTTTTTTCTTTTAATACTATTAACTAAATAAAAATGTTAGAGTATATCATCGACAATTTATAGTTCTTTATGGCGATCCTGCCAGGAGCAGGAAAAGAATTAAAAAAAGAGACTTCAATTGTACGTGCAGTGAAAATTTGTATAAAAAAAAATAAATTAATTTCTTTAAATAGTTTGAATACATATGTTCATAAAATCTTCACCATATATTCAACAAAAGTTACTGGAGTGTATATTATTTTAAAAGTGAAACCAAAAATTTTACACAATAGTCAGAAAATAAGTTTTTGCAAATGTAAACGTGCACTGAAGAATTTGTACGTACTACGTATTGTTCAATGGACCTAAGTGAAATGGGTTTTGAGCCAAAAATTACAATGTGCCAATAATTACATATAGAAAACAAAGAAAGTAAGCAGAGCCGTATAAGAAGAGAGCTGTAACGGGTGTGGCTAATACACCCGCAACGGTATCAGTAGCATCTACAACAGCCACAACGATTGCAACTATGACTGCCACATTAGAGGAGAAGAAAATTTGATGCAGCCCACAATGAGTGGATTTTATTTATTTTAAAACAATTTATTTATTTAAAAAATATATATATATAACTTTATGAACCTATACATATATTATTTCATTTAGCAAGGAAGGTCGCAACCAAAAGTGCTGCAATCAACCTATATTTTTTTGTACAAAGGATGATAGCGGCCACAAGTGCTGCAATCTACCTATTTTGTTTTTTGTGTGGATAATATTGCTTGAAAGTTTGGAAACATATATACATAAAAAAACAGAGAGATGAATAACTATGTAATATCAAATTTTTTTTTTTAATAATATACTAATGTATGAAATATTGTAGTTTGAAGAGAATTTGTAATTTTTTTTTTTTTTGTGTTTAAATAAATTAGCCAATTTATAGAACTTGTTTTTTGTATTGTTGGGAAGATGTGAAAGCCTCAATCAAACATTAACTAACAGACCGAATACTAATGTAGTAAACGAGATAGAATTGACGCAAGCCTCATCGAACACGGACGTTTACGTAATAATACTTATAGTGATTACATCAGCACAGTTAGCTACAATTCTGTATCAGTTACACAAAAAATCTTTGAAGAAAAACTATTATAAGGGTGCATCAATGGCTAACAACTTAGATAAAAACTAATTTTTAGCAAAAAAGTAAGGAAAATTAATTTTATTTCCGGAGAATGGATCAGACTAAAGCCGGAAGGAAAAAATAACCACACAGGAATATAGGAAAAGACAACCAGAATACAGGAAACTAAGTGAAGCAAAGGAAAGACTAAAAATATCCCCAAAATAGGTTTCCCAGCAATAAAGAAAATTATAGACTCAAATAGAGAACTGGCAGACAATAGTAAAGTTAGCTTTTGTGTGGATAACCCCAGGGACTTCATAGACATCGACATAAATAGTCCGACAATTGGAATTAATGAGAACCAAGCTGAGAATGAGCATACCCCTATAGAGGAAGATACAAGAAAAAAGAAAAGGAAAAATAAAACAGGTGGAGTTATAAAACGCATGAGGAGCGAGTCTATTAAATGAAGGCAGAAAATCGAACAACTGCCAGTAGGAACTCCTGAGTATTCTAAGGTACAGGAAGAGCACCTATTATTGAATTTAGAACTTAAAAGGACTAGGGAAATAAGACAAATTTCCAGCAATGCCTAGACGGAAAAGACAACATATACAGGCCAAATGGGATAGAGCATACCCGGAATTTATACCATTGACCAAGGAGGAACATGATAACAATTCAAGAATATTAGATATAGTAGATAAGGAAATATTAAGGTTAGCCCAGGAAGGATAATTTACCAACGGGGTGGAAGATTTCAGACCACCGGAATATAGACGCGAAAGATATAGACCCAAGGGAGCAGAGTCTAAAGGAGGCAATTAAAATTATTCTTGCATAAATTATTAATGGGGACTAATTAAATATATATATAGGACCTAGAATTACGGATAAAATATCATTAATAGGGGATTATGAATGACAAATGGGAACTAATTATAGGCAACATACAATTTGTTCATTAGGATTTCAAGAAGTCGTACAAATGTATTAATAAGAATTCCTACATAAAGGATGAAACTATAAGGAAACACTTGAAAGCATTAATAGAAAATTATAATAAAATATCAAGGCTAGTTTTGAAATATAAACTAGATTATACGAGGGAGCATTTAAAAATAGTAGTTGACATATATTGGGATGTTAGAGATAGACTAGTAAAAATATACGAGAAATATGGCATAAGGGAAAATATACCACACGATTATACAGAACAAATTAGATTGAACGTGTATAAAATAATCATAATAAGTGCCAAATTAGGTCCCGAACAATTGAGGAGGAAGATTCAAACGATAAGGGCGACCAGAAACGGAAGGAGAACAAGTAAAGGAAGGAGAACAAGTAAAGGATTTTATAGAAGAAGTAATCAATAAAATAGTGACAAAAGAAGAACTAAATATGGCTCAAACATTGGAAAAATTCGTGGATACAGCATCCAAATTCATTTCAGACTACGATGGAAGCGTGGGAAACTGACAAAGTTTCATCGATGGTCTGATAACGATCGACCAATTAAAAGGAGCTCACGAAATGATAGCAATTTCACTGATCAAGACAAAGCTAAAGGGAACTGCCCGACAATTGATCACAGATGAAACAACTACAGTACAAATTAAAGAAATATTACAAAGATCAATAAAAGGCGAACCTGTTGGTGGACTAATTGCCAAACTAATGTACATACAGCAAAAAAGTAAAACGGCCAACGCATACACTAGTGAAGTTGAAGATTTGGCAAAAAAAATCCATAATGCTTACATTTCAGATGGAGTACCACCAGCAGCAGCCAAGGAGTATACCACAAAAGCAACTGTAAATGCGATAGTAACAAATTGTAATAATGACAACGTGAGACTAATCATGAAAGCGGGTCAGTTTACTTCTTTAAACCAAGCCATACAAAAATTTGTTGAGACATGCACTGAAACAACGGGAAGCAAAGATACTGTGCTGTACTATAGACAGCAAAGTAAATCGTATAATGGCAATAACAATAGAAATCCCCGAAATAATAATAGTTGGCACCAGAGTCGTCAAGGTAACTATAAGGAAATCAAGAAATCCCAGAGGTAAAAATAGAAACAACTACATAAAGAATGGAAAACGAGGACAACAGGAAAATACAGAACATAACTATCAATTTACGAACCACTATAGAGGTCGGGACCGGCAAGTCCGACCAATAGAGAGTACAATCAATACGGGTTCGGAAAACCAGGAATAGCCTCTGACGGAAAAAGAAAAATATATATATATATATAAATTAAACTTAAGCCTTGGTGTGTTTGTAAAATTTTACAATTATCATACAAATCAAATTCTTGTTTTACTTGTGGGTACAGGAGCAGACATATGTCTGATAAAAAAAATAAAATCTTGGGGAAAATAATTTTATCAACAAACGGAAAATAACAACGATTAGTGGCATAGGCGAAGGAATCATTAAGTCAATAGGTACAACTGATCTGGAAATTTGCAGGAAGGATTTCATAGTACCTCATAAATTTCATGTGGTACACAATGACTTCCCAATACCATGTAGCGGAATCATAGGGATGGATTATTTGAAAACTTTTAATTGCAGCATTGATTTCATGGAGAACAAAGAGTGTTTTGTTATGAGACCTTAAAAATTTACGAACCCTAACAATTCCGATACACCACACATACGATAATGATTACGTCGTTATACCAGCAAGGGCTCAGGTAATACGCAAAATACCATTTAATACACAGCATGAGGAACTACTGGTGTTGAACCAAGAAATAAGACCAGGCGTATACATTGCAAATACATTGACTCAAGGCAATAACGCATATGTCAGAATTCTTAATACTAACAAAGAAAACATGACGATAAATATTAAAAACATCCAAACAGAGAATTTAAACGAGTATGATGTTATATATCCAGTTACTGACCAAAAGAGAGACAATAGGATGGATAAAATTTTGGAAAAATTATCAAAAAATTTCCCTAAGGAATTCGAATGTGAACTGACAACATTATGCTCAGATTATTCTGCTATATTTGCTTTAGAAACAGAAATGAGTGATAACACACCAACAAATATAAAAAATTATAGAATCCCACATTCACAAAAATTAGAAGTAGGAAAACAAGTAAGAAAGTTAATAGACGATGATATTGTAGAACCCTCAACGTCAGAGTACAACAGCCCATTGCTAATTGTACCAAAAAAAGGCACTCCCAAATTCAACGGAGAAAAGGTGGAGATTAGTCGTAGATTACCGCCAGGTAAATGAAATATTATAAGCTGATAAGTTCCCACTCCCAAGAATAGAGGACATTCTTGAGCAATTGGGTAGAGCAAAATACTTTTCGTACCTTGACTTAATGTCAGGCTTCCATCAAATTGAGTTACATGAAGATTGAAGAGACATTACATCATTTTCAACTGAAAATGACTCTTATCGCTTCGAACGACTTCCAGACGGGCTAAAGATAGCTCCAAATTCGTTTCAGCGTATGACTATAGCATTTACTGGATTGAGACCATCCCAGGCGTTTCTATATATGGATGATTTAGTTGTGTTAGGCTGCAAAACATATGTTGAACAACTTAACAGACGTTTTCAATCTTTGCCGAAAACACAATCTAAAGTTGCATCCTGAAAAATGTACGTTTTTCATGCACGAGGTTACTTACCTAGGGCATAAGTGCACCAATGAGGGCATTCTACCGGATGATGGAAAGTACTCAGCAATTAAACATTACCCAGTACCATCGAATGCGGATGAAGCTAGAAGATTCATTGCTTTCTGTAACTATTATAGAAGGTTTATTAGCAATTTTGCTGATTACTCCTGTCATATAACAGGACTTACGAAAAAAGGTATAGTATTCCGTTTGACGGCCGAATGCCAACAAGCTTTTGAATATTTGAAAAACGCTCTACTAAGTCCACAGATATTACAGTACCCAGACTTCACAAAGGAATTTTGTATAACAACGGATGCCAGTAAACATGCATGCGGTGCAGTTTTGACACAAGAGTATAATGGTAGACAGACCCCAGCTCAAAGTTGACCCGAATGAGATTAGATTTAGAGGAATACGACTTTACAGTCGAATACCTCAGAAGCAAAAATAATTATGTAGCAGATGCACTATCACGAATATCGATAGATGATCTGAAAAATATTAATATGACTAAAGCAATTCTCAGGATGACGACGAGATCAGCTACAACAAAAATGGAACTAAATAAGAATGATAATGAAAATGATCAACATTTAACGTACAAGAAGCCCAATACATACGAAGTCATAAACCCATCTGACGTCAGGCGATATTATAAGTTCGAGATTACTTCAGACCATTGTTCATTGAAACATGGCAAAATGAAAATGGAGAAAATATTAATAAATGATTTATTTGCTAAAAAAAAAAAAATTATTCCCCAGGTTAGAATCACTAACCGGCAAGGTACGAGTGGCACCTAATGCGAAAATTTTCGAATTTGTCTCAATACCAGATTTTAAGGCCAAGGGCAATATATTTTTGGATAAATTAAGAGTAGCGCTACTGCCAAAGGTGACCAAGCTGAATAATAAAAATGAAATAAACAAAATATTGAAACAATATCATGATGACCCCATACAAGGAGGTCATTCAGGCATAACAAGGACAATTGGAAAGATTATACGATATTTCTACTGGCCGAAAATGATCAACTCGGTTTCTGATTACATAAGATCTTGTAGGAAATGTCAAGAATCCAAAACTACTAGACATACAAAAATATCAATGACTATAACGGATACTCCGATCGATGCTTTCGATACGGTCTTGGTAGATACGATTGGACCACTCCCAAGGACGAAAGATGGTTTTGAATAAGCAGTCACCATAATATGTGACATGACAAAATATCTGGTAACAGTGCCAGTACGCGATAAAAGCGCGAAAACAGTACCCAAAGCTATATTTGATTCATTTATCTTGGCTTATGGCCCTATGAGGACGCTCATTACGGACATGGGTACAGAATACAACAACAGTATTTTGAATGAGATATGCAAATATATGAAAATTAAGAAGGTAACTTCTACGGCACACCACCATCAAACGCTAGGAACGGTAGAAAGAAGCCATAGAACTTTCAACGAATATGTACGTTCCTACATATCTGTTGAAAGGGATGATTGGGATGAATGGCTAAAGTACTTTACGTACTGTTTTAACACAACACCTTCAGAGGCCCACGGATACTGCCCACTTGAATTAGTGTTCGGAAGAATCCCATATGGATTCAATAGACTTAACAATATAGATAGAATAGATCCCTTATATAATATAGAAGACTACAGTAAGGAAATAAAATATAGGTTAGAAGTAGCACGTAAGAGAGCTAGGGATAAACCTATTAGAAGAAAAGAATATAATAAGAATAATTATGATAAAGGTATAAATGAATTAGATATAAAGATAGGAGATAAGGTATTACTTAGGAATGACGTGGGACATAAACGAGATAGTAAATATACCGGTCCTCATCTCGTGGAAAGTTTAGAAATAATGTGAATATAGCGATAAAATCGCAAAAGGTCAAAAAACAAGTAGTACACAAAAATAGATTAAAAATATTTTATGAAAAATAAATTCTGACAAGAATACTTGATAAAAATTATCTCATAAATTTTCATTCGTTTTTCTTCTAAAAATTGATTTGACTAAATAAAATTAATCATATATTTTTGTATCATTTACTGAATTACTATAAGAATACATCCACAAAATTAATATGAAATAATTAAATACTGTCAATTAAATTAATTATTGAAATTAATAATATATTTTTGTATCAGTTACTAAATTACTATAACAATACATCTACAAAATTTGAAATAATTAACTACTGTAAATAAAATTAACTTAACTTTTGAAATTAATAATATATTTTTGTATCATTTACTAAATTACTATAAGAATGCATCCAAAAAAAATTATTGAAATAATTAACTACTGTAAATTAAATTAACTCAACGTTTGAAATTAATCATATATTTTTGTATTATTTACTAAGTTACTATAAAAATAAATCCACAAAATTAATATACTTTTGAAATTAATAATGAATATTGCAGACAACAAATAGTTTATTAAAATGAATGATAAGATCATTCTAATTAAAAAGGGAGGTGGCATAGCCATCCCATAATATATGTTAATTAAATTATCTTAAAATATAATAAATAGTCATTTTAAATACATGTTAATTAAATATTCATGAAATATATAATAAAATAAATAACCATTAAAATAATTATTTTACCACTAAATAATCTTATTATTTTACTATATTTTTATTGAAAAACAATAACGCAAATTTAATAATCCTATTGTAATTATTTCTAAGCAAAACAATAAATATATTCATTTTCAAAGGAACCAGACATGTCTATAATCCTATACTAAATTCAAATCAAATTACTCAGTTTTAATTTTTAAAAAATAATATATATATATATATATATATATATATCTTTAATTTTAGTAGTAAATAAGACAAGAAAATACACAATCATGTAAATTTATATATCATTATCATTTTGAACATATGTTTAACTCCTGAATGTATTAAGCACAGAAATCCAGAAAATACGACAAATAACTCTATGAGTGACAAGATCATTCAAATTAAAAAGGGAGGTGTAGCGTGATTGCATTCATGAGGTGGACGATAACTTTATTTAGTCACTAATAAATGTCGTTGTCCAAAATATGTGCATTCTCAAACATTCGCTGACGCGGAACTACAATTGCCGATACAGCGAATGTATTGTGCAATAAACATTAATCCCATACCACGCAATTGTTGTTGCGTATTGTCTTGATTTCTGCTGTGTTATGAATTCGGAGTATAATACAGAGAAATCAAATAATCATATGTATGTATGCTATCAGGTATATTTTCTTAACTAAGAATTTAAGAATGTGAAAATAAAACAATTTAAAATAATGAATTTCAATAAAGAATAATCAATTAATCAAGTAACATTCAACGCAACTGGTGTTTGTTTAAGTTAAATTTTTATTAAGCTAATTAGACCTGATATTGTTTTGTAATTAAAAAGGCATTCTTTTATTACAATTTTTGCGACGTTTCGTAGATTTTTGTCTACTTCTTCAGGGGTTGTAATGTGTATTTGAAGTAACAGTCATATAAAACATGAAAACACAAAAAACGCAAAAACATTTAAACACATCTTATTACTTCACACCACTATTTCACTAACTGGTGTTTGTTTTTTTCTTATAATACTATTAACTAAATAAAAATGTTAAAGTATATCATCGACAATTTATAGTTCTTTAGTGTAAGAAGTGACTCTAATTTGATTTTATACAAAAAACATAATGCCATATTTAGGAGAGCAGTCAAAATAAGTAAAGCAGTATGTCTTCAAAACTTCACATCCAATATCAACCCCGGCTCCTCTCCCCATCGAATCTGGAATGATATTAAACGATTAACTGATGGATATTGTGCAAATAACATAGGTCACCTAACATCAGGTGATACTATTCTTTCAACCCCCACTGATATAGCTAACTGCTTTACAAAACATTGGTCAGAACAATCTGAAACCAAACACTTCTCTACAATCTTTCAACAAAATAAACTAATTTACGCAAATTATATCTACAATCCCCAAGCGTTAACAAATATGCCAGTAAAATTGAAAACCCAATCAACTTCATAGAACTCGAAAACGCTCCAAGTTCAGCAAAGGGCAAAACTCCAGGTTAAGACCGTATCTCATACCCTTTGTTGAAAAATTTCTCTATCCCTACTAAAAAAACTACTGCTCGCATTATAAAGGGTCCGCCAAATAACTTTTTTTTTTTTGAAAATGCTATAAAAAAACTACTGAATATTATCTCAAATTTCTTTTTTTATTTGAAAGTACAATCCTTCCGGTTAATAATGAAAAATAAATTCATTCAAATGGCTGCCCCAAATGCGACAATTTTGTTTGAAAAGATGATTATTTTTGGCAAAATCGGCATCTTCTGTAAGTCGATCGCAGGTCCACTTAGCGAAGCGAAAACGCATTGGATGGTCAGTTGGCTTCAACTCCTGAACCAATTGGACTTTGTATGGCATCATACCAAGGTCTTTATGCAAAATTCGTCTCAATGATGCCTCCGAAATGTTCAATTCTTGAGAACGACGGTGAATTGATGTTGATGGCGCTTCACGTACATTTTCTGCCACAGCAGCAATATTCTCGGGTGTACGCACTGTTTTTGGCTTTTCACGCTTTGGTTTATCGATGAGGATGCCAGTTTCTTTCACTTTTTTTCACAAGATAACGAACATACGGAGCTGACCATGATTTTCAAAGTAATGTCGCAATATTTCCCAGCGTTGTTCAAGCGTATACACAACCATATTCGTTCAGCGGAAGGATAAAACTAATTATCTGTCAAATCAGACATGAGCTAAGTGTTACCATTCACGAAATAAGCAATAGTTGAAAAAAAAACGTTAGATGGCGGACCCTTTACAATAACATTTTCTCATCCAATGTTTTTCCACAAGATTGGAAAACTGCTGTGGTCATCCCAATCCCAAAACCCAATAAGGATCACCAGACAGTATCTGGTTTTAGACCCATTTCCCTCTTACCATGCATCAGTAAAATCTTAGAAAAATAGTAGCCAGGCGATTAATGTGGTTCTTGAAGGTCAATAACTTCGTCACCCCCAACCAGGTTGCTTTTATGAAAAAACAAGGGACAGTTTGACGTACTCCTATATCTTCAGCACTATATATCTTCAGCACATTATTAACTAGAAATCACATTAGTCTACTTTCCACTGATTTTGAAAAAGCTTTCGATAGGATTGGCACTCATGTAATCCTAAAACAACTCACTGACTGGAAAATCGGTAAAAACATGTATCCTGTTATCAAGAGTTTTTTAACCAGCAGGAAAACACAGATCAATGGCCACCATTCTTCCACCCTACCTCTACATAACGGAATTCCCCAAGGCTCTCCTCTTTGTGTCGTCCTATTTATAGTTGCATTTAACCAATTTATTCAGATACTATCCAGTGAAAAACAGATTGAACACGGCATGTATGCCGACGACGCTGTAATTTTCACAAAAATCCGAGACAACAATAAGGTTAAAGAGATATTCTCTACAATTTAAAAAAAAATATGGATTGGTGCTTAACATCTGGAGCAAAATTATCTATCGATAAATGTAGCCTGCTCCATATTTGTAAAAAAACACAATTGCAGAACTATCGACGTTGAATACAATAATATAAAAATAAAACGAGTTGACAAATTACGTATCCTCGGGATCATCTTTGATAAAAGTTTCGCATTTGAAGAACATTTTCTAATGTTGAGAAAAAAAAAACTTAAATTCGAGACTAAACATTATTAAGTACCTCACCTCGAAAAACTTTGGGATTCATATTTCAACAATGATAAATATAACCCGGTCAATTATACTATCTAAAATTGACTATGCACTTCCAATATAAGGATGGTGCGCCCCCTTATATATTAAATTACCCCCAAGGTTCATACAATGCAGCAGATCGACTCAGCATCGGTGCCTTCCGTACAAGACCTATAACCAATATATTGGCGGAAGCTGGTATGCCATCTACAGAAAATCGTACTTCGTATCCAATATTCAAACAAGTTCCTATGCTTTTCATATCTCGAAATAAACTACTATCCCAGGAATTCAAAAAAGCTAACAACAACACCCGAACACCTAGGCTGGAATCCACTATAATCAGATGTTTAAAACTCGCTCGTTTAATCGGATTAGATACTCGATCAATACAAATTAACTATCCATCCCAGCCCCCATGGCTTCTGGATAAATCAATCCTTATATTGTCAATGAGTAACCTTCCAAAAACAACTGCACCAGAAGTTTATAGACAAATCTTCAGAAACTTAACTAACGACCTTCTGGAATATAACTGGAAGTTACTATTCACAGATGGATCTAAATGTAGTAATTTCACAACTTTTGCAGCAGTAGACATAGATGATAACACCATTAACACTGGCTTTTTAGAGAAATATTGTTCTAATTTTGCAGCAGAGGCATTTGCAATACTAGCTGCTATAACATTTGCAGTTAATACGGAATCAAAACACATCATCTGCACCGAAAGTCTACTTTCAATTCTCGCTGTTAAAAACTCCTCCTACGACTCCCCACTAATAAATCAAATCCGAAATCTTTGCATCCAATTTTGAAACAAAATTAAAATAATGTGGGCACCATCCCATGTTGGCATACTTGGTAATGAACTCACCGTTTTCGCAGCCGAAGAGGCTAAACGTAGACCACTGTTAAAATACTCCACTTGGGAATTAAGTGACTTAACTAACTACATAACATGAAGATGTCAAACGCCTACAAATGGGATACCTATCAGCATAACTACAACACCCGAAGAGAAGCCAATACAATCGTTCGTCTCCGTATTGGGCACTGCAAATTCTCTCACAAACATCTAATTGAAAAATCCTCAGCTCCAATTTGTTCTGCCTGCAACACAGACCTTAACGCCACCCATATCTTAGACGAATACATCAGCTACAGCTCTTCCAGGAGCACAATATCTGGTTCAAATATACCATCAGATCTCTTAAAAAATATATGTCTTATTAATAAAAAATTATATTATAAATTCATATCGGAAAATAGTCTACAGACCCAAATTTAAGTTTATATTTTCATTTAGAGTCGAAAGCCACTGTTGCTAGTACTCCATCTGTATTATAGTTGCAATAATTATATTATGTAATTAATAAATTAATAAATAAATAAAATAGATTTTATAAAATGTTTGTTGAAAAAAAATTTTTTTTTATTCAATGTATGTATTTAGAACTAAGGTTCATCAAATATACATATACTCTTTGTGATTGTCTTTCATTGATGTTTTCAAACAAACAAATATAAATTAAAAAAACAAAATAATATTTTGCTAATATTGTAAAAATTGCATTTTTCCGTCGGCAAAACAAGCATTTTCTCAACTGATTCTTAAGTGGCTGATACACAACATCAATCTGCCGGCAAACTATTTGATTGTGTACGTAAAATCAAAATCGTTTTGATTTTTGTCAAAATTTGATGCGGTTTGATGCAGTTTGATGTCGTCTATTAGCAAAAGTCGTCAATATTCATTTTGTGTTTCATTGCGTGGCGTCAACATTGCACGGAAAAATGGAGAAGCAGAATTTTATTTTAGAACTGCTGGAAGTGTATCGTTCCTTACCTGCGTTGTGGGATACAAAATGTATGGAATATGCTAACAAAGATGTGAAAAATGAGCAATACGAATTTTTTTTTTATTGCTATTGCTAAGACAATAGCAACACAACATTTTTTTTATTATTCATTATTTTTTCTCTATCTTCCGCGTGTTGACACTTCGAAGACCGATTAAAAATTAATATTGATGAGCAAGTTTGACAGCGTCTATCACCTCCATCAAACCAAAACACGCACACAATCAAATAGTTTGACGGCAGTTTGATGTCGTGTATCAGGCACTTTAAAATTCAATTACATTTTTTGCTGAGATTTACGACCTTGAGGCTGATTTCAATTGGTCAGATACAAATTACTTGTCCCCAGTGGGCATAATTTCATATGGCACAAGCTCACCGAATCCAGACTCATGTCAACAACCAGAGTTTTACCAGAAAACTTCCCCAAGAAACCAACGAAGGTTGAGTTCCACCGGGTATGCAGTCATTATAATTAAAACTTTCATCTGCACCCATCTTTTTTTAATCTAATTTTCACCAATAATTGGTGATTTAGTTTAACCCATTAATTGTTAAAATTCTGTGATAACTTATCTTTTTATATACAACATTCTGTTCAACAGTTATTGTTAAGTGTTAATTAGTTTTAAAAAAAAAATTTTTTTCTTGTTATTGTTATCAGATCTACTCTGAAAGATACTGTCAATGTCGGGAGCAAACATTGTAATCTATATATTTGAAAGATACAACAGTACATTCGAAATTTTCTTATTTCTAATTAGCAAGTAGCATTTTCATTTAATGTGTATTGGAGTAAAACATTTATAACTATGTGATTTTGACTATTGTATCCATCGTTATCGAAAAAAAGGCTCAAATAAAAGTTTACTTAGTTACTTACTTACTGAAATACATTTATTTATTTATTTATTTGTTAGCCTGTGTAACAAGACTGAAGTCTTAAAACAACACAAGGGTACATTAAGGGCAAATATGATAATTTGACATTGCTTTTGATTCACAGAAGAAATTAATACATTAAAATAATAAAAATTAAAAATAAAAAAATAACAAGTAAGAGTGTTAAATTCGGCTGTGCCGAGTCTTTGATACCCTCCACCTCGGTTTGAGTCTTGATAATAAATGTAAATGAAAAAGTAAACAATTTGTTAAACTTAATACCAAATTATTTCAGCAAATTCTTTGGGTTGGTTTTCGTCTTTTCTATTATTTCGGATTTATTTCGGTGTTTGCTTTTTGGTCATCGTGGTTGCTGATCGGCATGCATTTTGGTTATATACCTATATGCATGCGTTTCCGGTTATATGACATAACTTCTCTTTTAATTTAGTTTTTGCTAATAAAATAGCTCGCCCAAACCTCCATTGCAAAGGTAATGGTTGTGTCGGGTGGCTATATGCATTAAATCGTGCTAATTGGAGATGGCTGTATAGTTTCTTTTAACTGGCGAAATATTTTTTCATTGCGGTCATGTAGGTCGGATGGAGTAACAAACAAGTAAGAGTGTTAAATTCGGCTGTGCCGAATCTTTGATTCCCTCCACCTCGGTTTGAGTCTTGATAATAAATGTAAATGAAAAAGTAAACAATTTTTTAAACTTAATACCAAATTATTTCAGTAAATTCTTTGGGTTGGTTTTCGTCTTTTCTATTATTTCGGATTTATTTCGGTGTTTGCTTTTTGGTCATTGTGGTTGCTGATCGGCATGCATTTAGGTTATTTACCTATATGCATGCGTTTCCGGTTATATGACATAACTTCTCGTTTAATTTAGTTTTTGCTAATTAAATAGCTCGCCCTAAACTCCAATGCAAAGGTAATGGTTGTGTCGGGTGGCTATATGCATTAAATCGTGCTAATTGGAGATGGCTGTATAGTTTCTTTTAACTGGCCAAATATTTCTTCATTGTGGCCATATAGGTCGGATCGAGTAACAAAATAATAACCAAAAAAAGCTCTCTCAACTTTTTTTATTAAAATATTGCCATATTTTGAAAACATAGAGAATAAATTTATAATAATAAATAATCAAATTAGAGATGCCAAACGCAAAAAACCAAAAGTCCCAAACATTTTAAATAAAATAATTTGTTATCTTTATTTTCTGAAAAACTTCAAATTTTCATCCAAAAAAAATTGTGAAAATTTATATATACATAAATACCATTCTCATCAAATTGTGTTTATTTATGTAACAGTTTTTATGTTCGCAATTCTTAAATATCATTCGACGTTTTCTAAAATTCATTGAATTTAAATTAATGTTTTCTGTAGTGTGATTCTGTAAATTTTAACGATCCGACAAACGCAAAATATATCGACAGCTATTGTTGTTTGCACTAAGGATTAAGTGATTCACTAAGTACATACATCTTAACGACAGTCGACAAATATATTTTTCTATTTATTTAAATTGTAAACGAGTGGCATCTCTTTCAAAATAAGCGAAAAACACAAAGAAGAATAGAAAAAAACAAATTACTTCGTGTTTGGCAGGATGATTTTATGTTGATGTGTATTTATTTGAAAATGAAATGCTATGCTATTTAATTTTTTTATTTATATAAAAAAGTTTTTTTAATTAAAGCAAAATATTTTCACTATTTGATGATTTTTATTTGTGTATGACGAATTTCAACCTAAAAACTTAAGTTTTTATCGATTGAATAAATAACACAAAAATGTTTGTCGTTTAGATAACAACAACAGTTGACTTTAACAATAGCGAACATCGTTTAAAAATTTTACTGATAATTTTGCTATTTTATTTTTTTTTAACGATTCGACTATCGTTAAAAGAAGTTACTGAATCGCGGTACTGAAAGCTATTAATTTCTCCTGAATGTCAATATTTTTTTTAAATGTAAAAATTTTTCAAATGTAAACACAGGTATTTGGTTTTTTTTTTTTGAAATTTCAATTTGTGTTTAACGAATAAAATTTATATATTAAAGATGTGATTTCTCGTAAAATATTTCCCAGAAAAAGTATATAAGAATGAAAAACAATCGGAATTAGGTTTTTTCTTAAACGTTATAAACAAAGGTATTTTATTTATTTTTTATAAATATACAGATATGTATGTATACGGGGGTTAAAAACGTACCTTTTGCTACGGGTGACACACAAGTAGTAGTTTGTTGGCTTAACAAAACATCCTCTCAAAGGCATCTCAAAAGGCAACGATAAACCTTTTGAGCTAAAGAGGGTTGTTTCGTTAAGCCAACAATCGGCGTGTTCACGCACTGTACGCGTAAACATCCCGCCGCCCTTGCACGAGTGCAACAAGAGGAGCTAAGGAGTTGGTGCGAAGTCGGTATTAATATAAAAATAAAATGCAATTCATTATACTTAAACTATGATAAAAAAAGTAATAATAACAATATTATTCATAACAATTCATTTTTTATAAATACGTGGGTAAAAAGAAAAAATAAAAATTTTTTATATAAACCAAAAAATAAAAAATTTTTTATACAAATCAAAAAAAAAATTAAATTTATTTAAACAATTTGTCCCGAATGGACATTAATGACAATCGTCGCTGGCTGGGTTGTTGTACTATTGTAGTTTCTGGGGGTCTGTTGGTGACAACAATGATGTCGACCTCGAGGTTGAAGTTGTCGTTGTTGTTGATGTTGTTGCTGATATTGTGGCCGATGTTGACGTTGCCTCCACCGAGGTTGCTGTTTTTTGGGATTTGTTCTCCGGTTTTTCCCTTGTGGATGAGGTGCACGGGTATGCTAAGATTGTGACGACGGTTGCCGGCTTCGATGAAGAAGGGTATGATGCTCCTATAAGCACTCTCCACATCGCTCCCGACTGTCGCAATTTCTTAACAAGTGGGTTGTCGCAAAACAGTTGTAGCAGTACTTCAAGCTCTTTACTGCCTTTATGCGGTCGTCCACCGACATGCGCTTAAAACGGAAACATTTCCGTAATGGATGGCTTTGCTTACATAGCCTACAAGCTGGTCCTCGCTCTGGGGTTTCGGCCGAATTGCCTGCGGGTGCCTTGACTTCGAGGGCTTCAACTGGTCGGTGGACTTCAAGACGACGTGCTGCGGTAGACATGGTAAAACTGTGAAGAAAACGTAAACGAAAAACGGGTTAATTCTGTTCGGATACGGGTAAAATAACAAGCTTCACGATAGGTCGATTAAAAACGCCAAACGCCGTTCTAACATCGCAAACGCGAACTTTTCCATCTGGGCCCTGAAATACTTTCTCTACGTGCCCTAATCTCCATTCGTTTGGAGGTAAATTATCTCGCCGTATAACAACTATATCTCCTACCTGAAATTCTCTCATAGGATATTTCCACCTTACGCGCCTGTGAAGTTCCTTCAAGTACTCTTCCTTCCACCTCAAGGAAAATTTATGGTGAAGCACTTTTAATTTCTGCCACCTATTGGCATGACTGAGGGACAAGTCAGACATATTGGGTTCAGGAGGAGCTAATAATGGCGCACCAATTAGAAAGTGACCCGGTATTAATGAAACGATCTCAATCGAGTTTTCGTACATAGGAGATAAAGGTCTAGAGTTTAAACATGCCTCAATTCGGGTAAGCATGGTACAAAACTCTTCGTACGTAAATTTCTGCGCATATGAAATCTCTTTTAAATGGGTCTTAAAACTTTTAACACCTGCCTCCCAAAGACCGCCCATGTGGGGAGCGCCAGGAGGTATGAAATGCCACTGCACAATTTGGGCGCTGTTTTGGGAAAGAATTTTGTTTTAAATTGGATAGAAAATGCTTTCTATCCGTATCGAGTAAATTCGAAGCACCGACAAATACGGTCCCATTATCTGAATACAAATGAGATGGACAACCTCGTCGGGAGAAAAAACGAGTGAAGGCGGCCAAAAACGTTTCAGACGTCATATCACTAGTGGCCTCCAAATGTATTGCTTTTGTTGCAAAGCATACGAACACTACAACGTAGCCCTTTGTTATTCTACATCCCCTGCCAATATACGATTTTATATCGAAGGGACCTGCAAAATCGAGGCCAGTATGAGTAAAAGGTCTAGACAGAGATGTTCTTTCGGGGGGTAAAGCAGCCATGATTTGTTGACCAGTCTTTTTTTGATGTAGCACACATATTGTGCAGTTACGAATGGTCCCTCGAATAAGGTTCTTTAGATTTGGAACCCAGAACTCCATTCTGATAACGCGTAGCATTAAAGACTGTCCGCCATGCACTGTACATTTATGAACGTGCTTTACAAATAATTTCGTGAAAATACCCTCATAAGGTAATATTTTCGGAAGCCTTTCATCGTACGTCAATCCTGGGGAGTGAACGAGTCGACCATTCATTCTCATCAATCCGTTTGAGTCGATAAAAGGATTTAAAGCTAAAAGTCTACACTTCGGGGGAATGGGTAGTCCTTTCGACAAATACGAATATTCCGAAAAGTATGTTTTCTGACAAATGAGGACAAGGCGATCTCTAACAAATTTAGTTTCAGAGTGAGAAATATCTAGACTTTCGTGCGAACAACTATTTTTCCTCATAAAATTAAGACAACGGAACCAAAACGCAATAACTCTCATTGCTCGAAGAAGATCCGAAAAACGCTTAAGAATGTCTTCGGGTTCTCCTCTTTCTTTACGTGACTCTATACATTCGAAATGAGAATGAATATTAATTGATTTCGCCGGCCATCTATCCTTTGACATTGTTAGCCACTTAGGACCATGCCACCATAAGGAATTATCAATTAAATCACGAGCTAGAGATCCACGACTTGCCAAGTCGGCGGGGTTGTCTTTGGAACTAACATGAGACCAATTCTCATTTCCAACTTTTCTCTCAATGAGTGCAACTCTATTCGCAACAAAAGTGGGCAAATGGCACGGGGTTTTTGAAGCCAAGTCAAAACAATGGTAGAATCAGTCCACAGAAAAATCTTCCCCTTCCCAAGATTTAATTCACCACACAGAGATTCTACCATATTTGCCATTAGCACTGCTCCACAGAGCTCTAATCGGGGTAACGTCTTAAATTTAACGGGAGCTAACGGGTGATTTTTTAAGAGCTTGATAACTTTTTTTAAAAAAAAAACGCATAAAATTTGCAAAATCTCATCGGTTCTTTATTTGAAACGTTAGATTGGTCCATGACATTTACTTTTTGAAGATAATTTCATTTAAATGTTGACCGCGGCTGCGTCTTAGGTGGTCCATTCGGAAAGTCCGATTTTGGGCAACTTTTTCGAGCATTTCGGCCGGAATAGCCCGAATTTCTTCGGAAATGTTGTCTTCCAAAGCTGGAATAGTTGCTGGCTTATTTCTGTAGACTTTAGACTTGACGTAGCCCCACAAAAAATAGTCTAAAGGCGTCAAATCGCATGATCTTGGTGGCCAACTTACCGGTCCATTTCTTGAGATGAATTGTTCTCCGAAGTTTTCCCTCAAAATGGCCATAGAATCGCGAGCTGTGTGGCATGTAGCGCCATCTTGTTGAAACCACATGTCAACCAAGTTCAGTTCTTCCATTTTTGGCAACAAAAAGTTTGTTAGCATCGAACGATAGCGATCGCCATTCACCGTAACGTTGCGTCCAACAGCATCTTTGAAAAAATACGGTCCAATGATTCCACCAGCGTACAAACCACACCAAACAGTGCATTTTTCGGGATGCATGGGCAGTTCTTGAACGGCTTCTGGTTGCTCTTCACTCCAAATACGGCAATTTTGCTTATTTACGAAGCCATTCAACCAGAAATGAGCCTCATCGCTGAACAAAATTTGTCGATAAAAAAGCGGATTTTCTGCCAACTTTTCTAGGGCCCATTCACTGAAAATTAGACGTTGTGGCAGATCGTTCGGCTTCAGTTCTTGCACGAGCTGTATTTTATACGGTTTTACACCAAGATCTTTGCGTAAAATCTTCCATGTGGTCGAATAACACAAACCCAATTGCTGCGAACGGCGACGAATCGACATTTCACGGTCTTCAGTAATACTCTCAGAAACAGACGCAATATTCTCTTCTGTACGCACTGTACGCATTCGTGTGGTTGGTTTAATGTCCAATAAAGTAAACTGAGTGCGAAACTTGGTCACAATCGCATTAATTGTTTGCTCACTTGGTCGATTATGTAGACCATAAATCGGACGTAAAGCGCGAAACACATTTCGAACCGAACACTGAATTTGGTAATAAAATTCAATGATTTGCAAGCGTTGCTCGTTAGTAAGTCTATTCATGATGAAATGTCAAAGCATACTGAGCATCTTTCTCTTTGACACCATGTCTGAAATCCCACGTGATCTGTCAAATACTAATGCATGAAAATCCTAACCTCAAAAAAATCACCCGTTACTTTTGTTTTGGACGCAAGTAAATGCGAAGTTATCTTAAACGGGTAAGAGATGGAGCGAACATAGAGTGTTGCAGCATATGCTTTTTCAGAAGCATCACAAAATCCATGAAGCTCAATATTCTTATCGGGGGTAAAATTCTCCCATCGGGGTATTTCAATTTTCTCAATATTCGGGTAATCATCGAGAAAAGAGTGCTATTGAATCAACGTGGAAGAATTCAAGCACTCATCCCAATCTGTCTTGTCTTTCCATATTTGTTGCATTATCATCTTGGCAACAATAATTTTCGGAGAAAGCCAACCGGCAGGATCAAACTTAGCAATTTCTGACAAGACAGCACGCTTAGTGACTACATTTCTACCTGGCTGCGAAACGAGTTTAAAATAGAAGCTGTCTTTTATAGCATTCCACCGCAAACCTAGGGTTTTCGTTGTGCTTGCGTCTGAGAATTTTAAGAAATCTGTGTCATGATGAGGCATATTATAACTAGACGTCTCTGAAATCGGGGGGTTTTATTTCACGAACATGACCTAAATCTATATATTCGTTAATCACATTATCATATTGTGATTTTAGATCGGGGGTTTTTAGGAGTCTAGTTTCGTTTCTCATAAATTGAGACAGCGCAACATTACGAGAATTTCCTAACGATAAATTATTCGGGAACTCAGGTTTAAATGGGAGTGAAACTACATATCGACCGTCCGAATTTTTATATGTAGTGGATCGATAAAGTTTTTCGCAAAAATCTTCGGCCTCGGATAATCGTGATACTGGTGGAACTTCTTCCAGTTCCCAAAATCGAGCCAGTCGAGTATTTAACTCCACACGGTTGAAAAACGATACAACTGACTGAAGTGGCTCAGAGTTACTCACTTTACCAGTAACAATCCAACCGAAGACCGTTTTTTGGGCAACCAGGTTGCCACTCGGGTGCTTTTTAACATCGGATAATAATATTTTCGGATAAACATCTCCCCCAAGAAGGAGATCCATTCGGATGCTATTGACGTCAGCCATATTAATTTCGGGAAAATCTGCGCTAATAACATCCGCAAGTGAACACGAGGGTAAACGACCTGTCAGTCCCTCAACAACATAGGCTTCAGTTCGAATATTAAAATCGGTGTCAATTGGAGAACCAATGGATATCCAACAAATTTTTGACGATGTAGCAGCTATACTACCACTAAAGCCTGAAATTTCGATATAAAAGTGGCTTGAGAAGCGGGGTCAATTAAAGCTCGAGCTGAACTAAAAACATCTTTACTGCCAATTTTGCAAGTTGCAGTTCCTAAGAGCACAGTAGACTGCGAGTTAGAGTCTATCTGTGTACTAAAGGTTTGATATGATCGTACTCCTGTTGAAGTAGTTGGTATCTCATCTGAGTTTATGGGGTTGGTCGAGTTATTTTGATAATTATTCGGAGGATTTTGTTGTACAAAATTACCAGAATTTACTCTACCCGGGTGATTCTCCCTATGAAGTAATGAATGAAGTTTTTGTTTGCACATAAAACAAACGTGAATGCTTTTGCAAGCTTTATATTCATGGAAGGTAGCAAGACAAATTGTACAACATTTACTTTTTGACTGTTGATAACCGCTCATCAACATTTTGTTTTAAAAAGGTGGGACATAATCGTAACGGATGCTGTTCTTGACAAAGACGCAACGAGTGACCGATTGACTAGCACTTGTCTTAGTCGCAAAACTGTTTACCCTTTTCGAGTCATTAAAGGATCTTCTAACATTACTTACACTTTTGTTTACATTTCTCGGGGGATAATTCGGGGTATTGGTATGAGCACCTTTTATATCGTATACAGTTTCAAGTGTTTGGTAACGTGTGGTTAAAAACTTATCCATTTCGTCCCACATTGGCATAATATTGTCGCGATTCATCGATTATTCCCAAAGACTTAGCGTATTTTCGGGTAATTTTGTTGAACAAATATAAACAAATATAACATGCCAACTGTCGGTGTTCACGTTAAGTAATGAAAGGTTCGTAATACAATCATTTATGGTTCTTTGCAAATTTTTTAAGCTAGGGCCTGTTTCACGAGTTACGGGAGAAATATTGAAAAGAATTTTCAATTGCGCATTTATGAGAACTCGCTTATTCTCATACCTGTCCATCAAATTCTGCTAAGCGAGGGCAAAACCATCATTGGTTAAAGGACAAGTTCGGATAATATTATGCGCCTCGCCTTTAGTTTTTTGCAACAAATAGTACAATTTTTCAACGGAGCTTAACCGGGGGTTATTCTTGTACAAAGCCGAAAACATGTCTCTAAAAGTTGGCCAATTTACATAATCCCCATAGAAAATTTCAGTATCGCACGGAGGTAAATGAATCGCAGGGGCGGACAATTGTAAATTTTCATTCGTCTTTTCTTTTAGAGACTTTGTTTTTAACCGCTCTAAATTGTCGGAGACAAACGAAATACCGCGGATATATGTCGTGTAAGAGCTCATATATCTCTGTTTTATCTCCTTAATGAGCTTCTTATTTGTTTCCGATTCTAGCGGTATGGACTCGTAGGATCCGCGAAGGGCTTCCCACAGACGATTTTATTCCTTCTCGTGAACACCTAATGAACCGATACTATGATCCGCTGGAGCAATACAAGCAATAAATGCTTCGAATTTGGTTAAGCGGTTTTTGGATACCTTACACGCGAATTAACAAAGTAAAAAAACGGAACAATTTTTGTAAAAAAAAAATAAAAATAAATAAAATATATCAGACTTGCGAAGGTTCTAGCAAACTTTTATATGAAAAAATTTCAGAAATCGACCAATTAATAAATTTTCAGCAAACGTGTAACAATTGCCGAAAAATTTTTTAAAAAGTATATCGAAAAAAATCCAAAATAACTTGCCGCAGAATATATGAACAATTTAATTAATAAAGAAAAAATATGCGCAAATATGTATATAAATCTTAAAAATGTTTTACACTAACTATTGTTTGTTCGTAAAAGTTCAAACTCGGATAAAAAAAACTCGATTTTTTATATAAAACTCACTTTCGAACAATGCCAAGCAACAATCTTTCTCAGTGTAAATCACTTTTCTTAAAAACAAGGTATAAAAAAATCAATTTACAAAAGTGTTGCAAAGTATCACTTCGGGTATTCACTTCGTGCACAAAACGGGTAAATAAATTTACCAAAAAAAAATCGGTTAATTAAACATTTCCCGCAAATGAATCGAATAATTTTACTGCAAATTATAGCCGTGTTTTTACTTTACTCCGAAAAGTCGAGAAAAAACTCGTGTTTCTATTAAAAATTTATTACAAAACACTTTGTACCCGATTATTCGTTCGATTAAAACGTTGCAACACTAATGTAATGTGTGTAACAACATACACAAAACAAAATATAACCAATTGTTTTTAGTAGCACTTCCAACTTAACACACGGCACAATACCTTTCAATTTATTTAATTTATTATAAAAAAAACGAGTTATTATAATTTAGTATTTTATCGCGAATAAAACACAATTAAATAAATTAATACCACAAATATTTTTTCGTTAGTTTACCAAATTAACAACGAGTAAAATGTCATTTTGTATTCTCTTTTACTCTTTGTTCTTTTAATTTGTCATACACCACCGAGTGATTGAGTGGGTTTTGTTTGTATAAAAGAGTAATAAACGAATACTTGTATTTTAAGAGAACAAACGAAGATCAATTTTTTCTCTATTTTTATTTATTTTAAAATGCTACTAAAGAAGTTACCAAAAATTTTGCAGAAAATATAGCGGGTGTTGTTAAACTTAACAAAAGAAACGAAAACAAAACCGCTTTGTATATACCGAGAAAAAAAATGAAAAAGGTTCTGAAAATTTTAGCGGTTGTTGTTGGTAACTTTTAAAAGGTTCACTTTCAATTAGTTTTGTTGGTGTATATTTATTTTTTATTATCACAAAAAGGGATCACTTTTTAACTTGTTACACTATTCACTTTTTATTTTTATATGTAAATTCAAAAAAAAAAAAAAAAAAAACACATACCTTTTTTTATATATGTATATATATATATATATATATTATAAAATAAAATTGGGTGTAATTTTACGAAATACTTTAATTTCCGATGTAAACTTTAATCTTCCGCAGGCAATCTGACGCTAGTATTTACCTGAAAATAAAATAATTTTTCAGGGAAATTATTTTACGTGAACGGAGTTTTCGTTAGTTTATCTGGTTCGATTGGACCAAATGATTTCTCGTAAAATATTTCCCAGAAAAAGTATATAAGAATGAAAAACAATCGGAATTAGGTTTTTTCTTAAACGTTATAAACAAAGGTATTTTATTTATTTTTTATAAATATGCAGCTATGTATGTATACGGGGGTTAAAAACGTACCTTTTGCTACGGGTGACACACAAGTAGTAGTTTGTTGGCTTAACAAAACACCCTCTCAAAGGCATCTCAAAAGGCAACGATAAACCTTTTGAGCTAAAGAGAGTTGTTTCGTTAAGCCAACAATCGGCGTGTTCACGCACTGTACGCGTAAACAGATGCAATTGATGTCTGCTAAATTTAAAATTATAATTTCCGACGTTTTGATATGATTTTCTGAAATCCAATTAATTGTAATTTATAATTGGAAATTTTTAATTCTAGTTTTTAGAATTGATATTTTCTTAAATTTGAATGGAAAATTTAATAAGTGCAATTTTGTATTTATGTGAATAATAATGCTTTAGTAATTATAAAAAATTTTTAAAAATTAGATGTAATCGCACTCAGATATTTTGTAGGTAAAGCAGAATAATAATACTATATAACTATGTAGAACTGTTTTGAAAGCAAAAAACTCATTGATGAACTCGGTAACTCTATTTTGTAAAAACAACAAAAAGTTAATATGCCAAACTTATGTTCATATTTGTAAAAGAATAATGAAAATACGTATGAAATAAAAGACCAGCCCGTGTATACTCTTAACATTGTTCTGTATGATATCTAGTTGAAAATATTAACATTCATGTTAAAATAGAAATAACTATTGCAAAGCTAATTAGAACAAACAAAAATTGTGGAACCATCTACTGTGGCATAGTCACGTTGAGCAAAATGAAGTGACACTCTGTTAATGCAAAAGAAATGTTTTTTCCCCACAACAAAATATTGCAGAATTTTATGTAAATAAAAGAATATACCGATTTATTTCTAACATGCAGTTGTTATGGATATATGTACATATATAGAATATGTGTATATTATTTGTGTTATTTAATATGTTCAAGTATGTATATGTAAATATTACACACACAAAATACAACATCAAACGTTATTTTTGTGTTTTTCTCTTTAAATATATATATACATAAAATTTGTTTTTGCTAAATTTACATTGTTTTTTTTTTTTATTAACAACTAGGTATTTTAGCATTATTTGCTTTAGATGCTGGTGAATTTTTACTCCCTTTACATATATTAACTCGTAGTGTCTGCTTGTTGAAAAAATTTTGGATCGATTTTAACCCCTTTCCCGTGACCCATTCGATCTGAAATTTTGCAGACAGGCTCGTGGTAATAACAGAAATGATCTAACAAATTTTTTTAGTAATGCCAAAACAATGGAAACTTTTAAAATTTTCTACCAGAGTTAATAAAAAAAATGTACAAAGGGTTAGTTTTTATTATATTATTACCACAACGACCACAAAAACAAGTCCAGCTATGACAACAACACAACATTTAGAATAACAACAAGAACAATATAGAAACATCATATTTTTAATTTTTTTTTTTTTTACTTTTTCAGAGATTTTCCTGGACCTGTTCCACCGATTTTAATGATTTTTGAAACAGAAATCTTCCCATGAATTTGGTGAATCATTCTCACTAAAAATGATCACTGTAGCTGCACTATTGAGGGCGTGATCGTGACAAGAACAAAATAGAAAATTATATTTTTTCAAGACTTTTTTTAGTTATTCATTCAAATCTCGGGCCCTAATCGACCGATTTAAAAATTTAAAAATTAAGAATTAAAAACTAAAAATAAAAAATCAAAAATTAAACAATTAAAAATCGAAAATTAAAAAGCAAAATTTAAAGATTAAAAATTAAAAATAAAAATTAAAAACCAAAAATTAATAATTAAGAATTAAAAATAAAAAATATAATATAAAATGCATTAATTAAAATTTATATCAATAAGTTTAGTTAAATAAACAAAAACAGTATTGAAATTTTAATAATACAAAAAATAGAAAAAAAAAGAAAAACAATACATATATTACTTTTACGAGTATAGCTCAAATAATTTTTTCTTAAAAAAACGTGCGTTGCTTATATCTTTAATGTTTACTGGTAGCATGTTCCAAAGACGAATAGCATTAATATAAAATTTCCATTCTGATGTTAATCTATGATGCCTGATTTGAATTATATTTTTGGTTCTATTAAATCTACTGAATTTTAATCTATTAAATAGTCAGGCTCTCGAGCGATAATAATTTTATGTAAAAAGATTAAAATACGTATTTTCAATAGGTCCTCAAATTGTACACCATATAGTTTTTTCGAATACGATGAAATACTGTCAAATCTCCGCAGTCCAAATACATATCTAGTAATGTTATTGTAAACAACATTTAATCTTCGTTTACTTTCTGAGTCGCAACAGGAGAAAACCTCACATCCATACATCAGAATCGGTAGCAAATATGTTTTCGCGAGTAAAATTCAAATTTTTATAGGTGTATAGCATTGTGTGAGCCAGAGTGTTCTAAGCCACATGCTGCATTTACATGATCAGACCAAGTAAGCGTATTATTGAAGATAACTCCTAAATTCTTTGCGCTTTCAACAATTTCAATCGGCTGATTATTTATAAGTATGTTTGGCCTAATTATAATTTTGCTAGTCCTTTTGCGTATAACAATACATTTAGATTTTCGTGGATTTAAACTTAATCCATTTGCTGAGGCCCAAAGAAAAACTCTGTTAAGATCCTCATTCAATTTTCTGGTACAATCCTCAACACCTTCATTTATGTTGCTTATATATAATTGTGCATCGTCAGCATACAAGCGAATCTTACTATGCAACAACTGGTTGGGAAGATCATTAGGGTAAATTGAAAAAAGAAGAGGTCCAAGAATTGACCCTTGCGGAACTCCTCGTTTTACATAAAGTAAATTTGACATTCCAGACTGGGTTTCCACACACTGCATTCTGTTTTTAAGATAAGATGACATTAAGCTGACGGATGTTCAAGAAAAATTCATCATTTTCTGTAATTTCTGAATTAATATGTTCTGGTCTACAGTGCAAATGCTTTCGAATGGTCCAACAATACTAACATGGTAAAAAACCATCATCAACTTATTTTCTTAAATCTTCGGATACATCAGTAAGAGCAGATGCAGCTATGCCCTGCCCGAAAACCAGATTGTATGTTAGTAAGTAGCCGATTATCATTAACGTATGAAGTAATTTGATTATGTAGTATTTTTTTCAATGCCTTAGAGAGGAATGGTTGGATTGTTATGGGTCGATATTCAGTGGGTGATTTTGGTATTGGCAAAATTTTAGCTTCTTTCCATCGTGAAGGAAAAGTGCTGGTAGTAATAATGTTATTAAAAATATAAGTAATTTGAGGCAAAAGTGACGGAAGTATCGTCTTCAAAAACTTTGGATTTATACCATCAATGCCTGTAGCATTGGATTTTATGGATATGCAACTTCTATATACATCGTTCTGTGTGACACAGTTAAAAGAAAAAAGGCGTGTTGGGAGAGAATTCACGTGGAAATCATCATCAAATTTATTATCCGCTTCCTGCATATTTACATTGATAAATTTCTTGTTTAAATCGTCCGGATTTTTGATTTTACCAATTCCAATCTCTTGTATTGATTTTCACTTTTTTTTGTGTCTATAATGTTGTTGAATGTTTCGACGTAATAGCTAGATTTAGCATCTTTTATTTTTTTGGTTACTATTCTCCTAGCTAAACGATAATTTTCATGTAACTCTGTAGTTTTATAGCGTTTCCACCGAGAATATGCAAAGTCACGTTGTTCTATTAGACGACAAAAATTAATTTTGTAAACAAAATATTTTATTACTTCCTTTAAAAAATATCATAAATAACCAAAGGAAACTTTTTAGCTGATCCTTTTTCTTATTTTTGAAATTTTTAGCCGATCCTTTTTCTTATTTATTACTTTTCTTCAACTTTTTTTTTGCTAACTTTTATTTATTATTTTTTTTAATGTTTTATTTTGATTTTTGATTTTTATTTTAATTTATTTTTATTTTTATTTTTTTAATTAATTGATTTATTAATTTTGTATTAAAATTTTTTGTAATAATTTGTTATTTTTCTGTAAAATTTTTTAATATTTTTATACTTACATTTATTGTTCAAATTAAATTAATTAAATGCAAAAACTCCTATATTTTAATTATAAAATAATAAATCTTGTTGTATGGGAAATCATAAATAAGGAAATAAGTAAACAAGTCATCGTATAAATTGGATCTAATAATTTTTTGAGGAATAAAACAAATGTTTGATTTGAGAAAAATTAATTTTATGATTTTGTATTTTACTTTACTCGTATTTGGGACTTCGATTCCCTTTATGATATACTTACATATTAACATATATTATGTGTTTCAGCTAACGGAACCTGTCTATTTAAAAATAATGAACCCAATGTTGTGAGTTTCTATAATGATTTAGAAATACGAGAAGATATTGTGGAATTTCCTCCAGGCGCAATGATAACATCCAGGTACATAATCGATTCATTTATAAACATTTCAAAGAAACCTAATGTGAACCGAGTTATATTTTAGATGTATCGATATAGGGAAATTTGAATTGATTGGCAGTATCGAACGAACGTGCGTTCACTCTGAATGGACCGGAACGAAACCTCAGTGTTTTGGTTTAAATCAGGAAAACGATTATGCCAGTAAGTAAATGCTTACAAATACTCCAAACATAAATATCATTAGATTTATTTGAGATGGACTTTCCAACAAAATAACTCAAAGTTGATGTACATATTTGAATATGATTGCTATGAGCCTCATTGAGGGTTGGTACGTCCATTTTCATTTCAGCATAGGATATTTGCCCATACATATATATATTTAAAAATTAATATGAAATAAACTTTAGTGGAAAAGGCACCCACAATATTATTTCGTCGCCAAAATGGACCTATTGCCCAGAGCAATGATGGCAAGTTAATTGTATATCCGGGCACAACTTTACACATGGAGTGTTTGTGGATGAGGCGTTTCGGTAATCCAAAATGGTCCGTTAGTCACGACTTTAAGTAAGTAAGATCCCAATGTCTGGTATATGATTATATTGTTTGGAACAATGTAAATAATTGTACTTAATCATTTTAATGTAGAAACTATTCTGAGGGATGGGTAACTGATGAAGGCCGTGATGCCACGCTAGAGTATCGCTTTACTATAGCCGAAGCTCAAACAGATGATTCAGGAATATATTCATGTGAAACTCCAGCCAGACACAAACACTCAGTCGAGGTGGTAGTGAAAAGTATTAATTGCCCAGAAATTCCAACAAGGCGTGGCTTAATCGTTAGCACGAATGAAACGAAACTTAGCACTCGAGTTTTACTTTCGTGTTCAAATGGCAATTCGCTAATAGGATCATCCGAGCTATTTTGTCTTCCCAGCGGTAATTGGAGTGCTCCATTGCCGGTCTGTGAGAGTGTAGAGTGCGGCGATATACCATTGCCGAACAACATCAGCTCGCCTCGTGTGTCTGTCTTATCACGTGAAGTTGGAGGACGAGCCGCTTTTTCTTGTTCATCCGGTTATGGCTTGCGAGGGCCGTCGGAAGCCATATGCACGCCATCAGGTGAATGGGCGACACCGTTCCCCACATGCGTAGAAGTACAGTGCGAGAATCCAGGTGCACCACAAAGTGGCTACGCTCAAGGACAAGCACCATATCGAGCAGGAGACGTTGTTCAATTTAACTGCAATCCGGAGTATATGATGCAAGGCCAACCGATTATTGCTTGTCAAGATAATGGTCGATGGTCGGGTGGCCTTCCAAAATGTGTGCAGGCATGCTCCTATCCGGGCACAGCGATCAGTGGACACATGTCATCTGTACAGTTTTATTACGCCATTGGCGAGAGTATAACGTTCACATGTGATGCTGGTCTCGACTTACGAGGACCCAAAATGGTGAAATGTCTCAAAAATGGCAAATGGTCAGGAGCCATTCCTCAATGTGTTGCTACTGATTAAACCCATTTTTCCTTTAGGCCATTACTTTAATAGTATTTATCTATGTACGATATTTCTTTTTAAATGAAAACACAAACAATGTATCAATTGAATAAGGTCGTTAAATACAAAAAAACGAATTATACAGGAGATAAGAAACGTGCGAATAAGACCTTTTGTTATACTTGTTTTATTTATTTTCTTCAAAGTAGTTTTATATAAATTTAAAAAATCTTTCTTTTTTATATGGGTAAACACAGTTTTTCTAAGTTTACAATTTACTTGTAAATATTTCCCTCCGCAGCACTATGCAACGGGTATTTATAAGTTATCATTCCGTTTGTAATAAAAAAAATCTGGACCCCATAATATATATATATTCTTGGAAAAGCGAAGGGGATATAGCGATGACCGTCTATGGAAGTCACGATTACGCTCTCAATTGGTCTACAGTTTGTTTGATTAATTTCCTTTTTTTTTTAATTTTTAGGCACAAATATATAATTTAAAGTTTTCACGAGCACAAAAAATATTTTGAAAATTTCCATGGGGAAAAACCGTTTATAATAAAAAAAATTCAAAATGTTGCCAAATTTTTGCATTACATATTTGAATTTCAAAAGTTGCCACATTTTCCGACATGAATAGAAACCCTACAAGAACAGTGACGGTCATTTGACCGGTGATATGACCGTCACTACTGACTGAAGTACCGGTCATCGCGTAGAACAAAGTTTCTATCATTTTATTAAGGCAAAAATGCCAAAACTGACCGAAACTTTTGTGTACATGTGATTTTGCATCTTACTCTAACCTATGAATGTATGTAAACCATAGAATATATATCTGAACTGCTCACTCTACCGCTGTTTAGTAGTCAACGATGATAGATATATCCATCATCGCTGACCGGTCATACTTGATGGCTATATACATCATCATTGACCGGTCACGCTTGATTATAATGAAACACGACTTATTATTTTTTATTTATATTTATTTATTGTATTAAAAATCAAAAATTCAAATATAGAAATAAACATTAATATATTAAAAACACAACAATATCACCAATTCCGAAACGTGTCGATAACTTTGAGACAATGTTTGCTGACTTTTCACTCGAACCATCCCTCAAAGCGGTTCGTAACTTAGCACTGAATAAATTGACTAAACGCAATAGAAATTTCCGGTAATGGGCCTTAGTGCAATCAGTAGGTTCTTAAAGAAAACAATATATTATAACACATATATATCAACAATTTATATTAAAGCTCACCTTTTGTGTGTTGTGAAATAACAATTTCGGCCAAAACTGATACACTCCATTTGGAAAATTGTTTGTACAGAACGGTGTGTGAGATATTGTGATAATACCTCCATAAATCAATTTGTTCAATATTTTTAGATCTTTATTCTTTTGAAAACTAATTTCATTATGGATGAATTTACGGATACTGCACATTCCTTAATATTCATATTATCAACATTATATTCCACACTATATTCCAGAATGGCATAAATTAAAACATTCGAGCCAAATATTAAAAAAAACATATCCATGTTATGGCAACAGACTGAAAGATAGATATAAGGATTAATGTAAAATTCTGCAAGGAAGATTTACTTTGTTTCTAGCTAGAATTTTTAATAAAATGTCAGTACATTACCTTAATAAGTTCATTTGGTGATTGCGCATCTATTAACAATATATTTATGCGATTCCTAAGAGGTATAAAAGTTCTAGATTGAAAGTTTGTGAAGATTCTACAGCAATATCTTAAGTTAACGATCCAACAGGAATAGGCCACAAGCGAGCAAAAAATATATTGTGGAAGGGTATAATGGAGGGACGTGCCACCACAATTGAGAATTGCACTAACGAATCCACTGACATATTTTGAAGAATCCTAAAGAAACAACAAAAATTAACTTGAACTTTTTAATTTAATTTTAATTTAATTAATTACTTACCTTTCCTAAACCTTAACAACAGCAACAATGACAGTCATATGTTTTTAAATAGAAAAAAACTGCAAATGTGTTAGTACAAAAATTGTTTATGTGTTAGTTTCAGTCATTCATTTATTGTAGGGAACCCTACAAGAAATGAATGACTTAAACTAACACATAAACAATTTTTGTACTTACACACTTGCAGTTTTTTTCTATTTAAAAACATATGACTCATTGTTGCTGTTGTAGAGTTGTTTTTGTTTAGGTTTAGGAAAGGTAAGTAATTAATTAAATTAAAAAGTTCAAGTTAATTTTTGTTGTTTCTTTAGGATTCTTCAAAATATGTCAGTGAATTCGTTAGTGCCATTCTCACAATTATTTTTTCCACAATTTATTTTTTGCTTGCTTCTTGTGGCCTATTCCTGTTGGATCGTTAACTTAAAGATATTGCTGTAGAATCTTCACAAACTTTCAATCTAGAACTTTTATAACTCTTAGGAAACGCATTTGTGTAAAGAATTATATTGTGCGACAATATGTTATGGATTTCGATTGTGAATGCTGTGCCAGAAAATAATATGGTTATCTATTTGATATTATTGATGGATTTTTTATGATGTTGTAAGATAATACACAAGAAATATAATTCTGTGAAACAACGCTGACACAGTTTATTAAATCGATTCGTAATGATTCCAGTTAAGTGCGCATGGAGGACGCTATAAATATATTGTTAATACATGCGCAATCACCAAATGAACTTATTAAGGTAATGTACTGACATTTTATTAAAAATTGTAGCTAGAAACAAAGTAAATCTTCCTTGCAGCATTTTACACTAATCCTTATATCTATCTTTCAGTCTGTTGCCATAACATGGATATGGGAGTTTGTTTTAATATTTGAATGTTTTAATTTATGCCATTCTGGAATATAGTGTCTGGAATATGATGTTGATATGAAATGAAATTAGTTTCTTCAAAGGAACAAAGATCTCAGAATATTGAACAAATTGATTTATGGAGGTATTACCACAATATCTCACACATCGTTCTGTACAAAGGTAGCAGTATTTGAATGGGTACATCATTTACTCATCAATTTTCCAAATGAATTGTATCAGGTTTGGCCGAAATTGTTAATTAACAACACTCAAAAGGTAAGCTTTAATATAAATTGTTGATATATATGTAAGTGTTATAATAAATTGTTTTCTTTTAGAAACTACTGATTGCACTAAGGCCCATTACCTATTGAGTTTAGGGATGTTTCGAGTGAAAAGTCAGCAAAGTTGTTTAAATATCTGTTTAAGGTAAGCCCATTGTCCCGTTTCAACATTGTCTCAAAGTTATCACCACGTTTCGGAATTAGTATTGTTGTGTTTTTAATATTTAATGTTTATTTTTAATTTTGAATTTGATTTTTAATACAATAAATAAATAAAAATAATAAGTCGTGTTTCATTATAATCAAGCGTGACCGGTCAATGATGATGTATATATCCATCAAATGTGACCGGTCAACGAAGATATATATATCTATCATCGTTGACTACTAAGCAGCGGTAGAGTGAGCAGTTCAGATATATATAATATGGTTTACATACTTTCATAGGTTAGAGTAAGATGCAAAATCACATGTACACAAAAGTTTCGGTCAGTTTTGGCATATTTGCCTTAATAAAATGATAGAAACTTTGTTCTACGCGATGACCGCTCTTCAGTCAGTAGTGACGGTCATATCACCGGTCAAATGACCGTCACTGTTCTTGTAGGTAAATTGTAGCCATTATTAAAAAAAAGATATGAAACATTTGAAATACCGTAAAAAAAGGAATATATATTTCGAAAAAACTAAAACGTGTACGTAAAATCCCTAATATATCCGGTCCGGTAGGGTTAACAGGTCAAAATATATATCAAAATGAAGCTAATGGACCAAGCTTTTATTCAGTTTACGTAAAAGCACACATGATGTACGTCTGTTTACGAGATAATTCCATTTGTAACAAAAAACTCTATTACAAAAATACAATATTTGAAATAGGTTCATAATGGGTTAATAGATTTTAAATTTACAAATACCAAATAAGAGGCACTCAAGTAAGCTTTCAAATGATATATATATCGCTGAAATTCGATAGTAAATAGCAAAGTTATATACAAGTCCATACCAAAACTTCGGAAGTCCATAACTCGGGAAGTAGGCTAGACCGATAAAAAAAAATATTTTCCTAGAACCGCAATAAAATGTTTTATAAGTGGTGAAAATTTGAAACCGATCGGGGAGTTGCTCGTAAACTCAACTTAAGCATTTTCATTAATATCTGCTCTTATTGTAGTATTTGTAACAAATATAAAGAAAATATTTGAAAAAGTAAACTATTTGACAACCTTAAACTAAAAAATTATTATAACACTCTAATTAATCGACAATATTATGTAGCACACATGGCTACCAGATTTTATTTACTAACAATCGCCAAAATTCTTGAAAAATAAGCTTAAAAGTTTCGGAATAACAATTTTTAGCAATTAAAAATTTTGAACATAGTTTTTATTAAAACTAACAAACACAACGCTAATATTATTAGGAATAATTGTTTTTTTTTTTAATTTCAGAAAGCTTTATCTTAAAAGATATTGCATATTGCAGAAGACAATTTTTTAAATTTTCAAATGTATTATTACAAAATCTGATAGTTAAAACCTCCACTAACAAGGAAGGTCTACTAGGGGCACCCGCGGAAATATTTAGTTTTTTCGTTTTTTTTTTCAGATTTCATCTAATGAAACCATATTATAATTGGACATCATATAAAATTGTTGGATAAAAGTGGTCAATATTATTACAGATAAGTACAAAGATCAGGAATAAAATTTTGAGAGCAAAAATAAACAATGTATTCAAATTATTTGTATTTTTATACCCTCCACTCAAGTATGCAGAGGGTGTATATAAGTTTGTCATTCCGTTTGTAATAATTAGTAATTAATAACAGATAAATGCTTTCATAACATTATAATATATATAAAAAGTCAATGTTTTCTACCAATCAGTTCAAATTTGTTTTCGTCTTTCACTTACATGTATAAAATTCTGCAATATTTTGTTTTAGGGTAAATACAATTTTTTGGTATTAACTGAGTTGCACTTCATTTGGCTCTAGAGCATTCATGGGCATTTAGTTAAACAATTGTTAAATACCTATACACATGCATTCTTATGCTCTTGTGTTTAGTCGTCTGTGAGATCTTGACGAATGCACATGTTCAACGGAAGCTTTAGTAGTTTTTTTCAAGTTTAGAGAAAATAAATTAATGATGACACTCAAACAATATTGTATGTTGAAAAATGCATTTGGTCAGGTACAATGCCTTTTATGTTATCAAACATTTAAGGAATATAGACAACAAGTAATTAAAAGGCATTATGATTGTTTTCATAGTAATATGAATAAACTAAAGGAGGAGGAAAAAGAAGAGCTTTTTAATAGAAATAAGCAAATTTTTTTTGATAAATTAAAGGGTTTTTTGTTAGAAGAGGAAGTAAAAGAAAAAAAGGTAGACAATAAATTAAAAATGGAAATTTCTAGCTCAGTAAGCTTAGATATTGTCAGACACGGCAGACCTTTTACGGATGGTATTTTCGTTAAAGAAATACTGAAAAAAACTATGCAAAAACTTAATTATAATGCTAATTTTATGGAATCTGTTCCCTTGTCCCGTAGAACTTTAGCTCGGCGAACGGTTAAATTAGGAACATCTATTGAATTTGCGGTTAGGGAAAAATTAAGTAATTGCGAATTTTTTTCTATTTGTTTAGATGAAAGCACCGACATTAACGATCTCTGCCAATTAGTAATTTGCGTTCGATGTGTAGACATAGAATATAATGTTTATGAAGCAATGTTTTCTCTTGAAACATTTCATGGAAATGTGACAGGTAAGTTGTTGTTTGATGTTGTCAACGAAAAACTGCTTACCGTTATAGACTGTAACAAATTCGCTGGCGTTTGCACAGATGGAGCAAATGTTATGAAGGGTAAGTACGAAGGTTTTGTAGGACAGTTGGAAAAACATTACTTTGGAATTAATAGCTTTCACTGCATAATTCATCAGGCCGCTCTTGCCTCTAAATTTATAAGTACCCACCCAGCTATGAAGACTGCAGAGCAGATAATAAATAAAATACGAGGCGGACATCACTCGCTTACTCACAGAAAATTTGTAAACTTTTTAAAAATAAAAAATGCTCCACACAATGATTTGAAAATGTTTACAGAAGTTCGGTGGCTAAGCCGAGGTGATTGTTTAAACAGACTGTTTAATTTAAGGGAAGAAGTGAAACAGTTTCTAGAAGCAGAGGGTTTAGATAAATGCTTATTACAGTATTTAAAAGATAACAAATTTATTTTAGATTTAGCTTTTTTAGCTGATACAACTATGCTTTTAAATGAATTTAATCTACAATTACAAGGAAAAGAAAAAAGCATATGTGATTTGTCTAAAATCCTTTTCGATTTTAAAACGAAACTATTTTTACTCCTTTGCCAAATTCAGGACGGAGATTTCTCAAACTTTCCAAAAACTCTACTTATTATTGGAAATCAGGAAAATGCTGAAATAATTGAATATATAGAAATATTTGAAACACTTTTCCATAATTTTCAAGATAGGTTTAAGGATTTTGAAAATTTTCAACCTCTTCTAAATATTTTTGAAAACCCTTTTAGTTGCGATGTAATAAACTCTGAGTTTCAAATACAATCTGAACTTATAATACTTCGAAGCGAAGTAAATGTTCAAGAAAATATTAATGTTTTAGAGTTCTGGAAAAATTTGGACGGCAAAGTATATCCCGAACTTAAAAAAATTTCTCTTATTTGTTTATCTTTATTTCCCTCAACTTATCTCTGCGAACAAATTTTTTCCGATTTGAAATTCATTTGTTCTAAACAACGGAATAAATTGTCTTCATCACAATTAAAAAACATTTTACTACTTCGAAACTGCCATAAAAGTACAAATGTGGAAGATTTTATTTAATTATTATTATTATTATTATTATTTTTATTTTTATTATTATTATTATTATTATTATTATTAAAAATCAAAACATTTGTAGAACTAAAAGCTTTTACTCTGTGCCTTAAATATTCAGTGATATTTTTTTTTTTTAATAAAATTATTTATTTGTTAATTTTTGTGATTCATGTGTAGTAATAATTTTTTTTATGATTTATATTTCTCTAAAATATGGCAAACGAAATTTGCCGAAATATCGATAAAAATTAAACATTATTATATTGTACACCATGCCTTATACTACTAACTGTCATTTATGAGTGTACTAAAATAATTTTTTACTCTCTCTTGCTTACTAACACAATTGACAAAATTGTGTGCCCATCAATGCTCTAGAGCATTCATGGGCATTTAGTTAAACAATTGTTAAATACCTATACACATGCATTCTTATGCTCTTGTGTTTAGTCGTCTGTGAGATCTTGACGAATGCACATGTTCAACGGAAGCTTTAGTAGTTTTTTTCAAGTTTAGAGAAAATAAATTAATGATGACACTCAAACAATATTGTATGTTGAAAAATGCATTTGGTCAGGTACAATGCCTTTTATGTTATCAAACATTTAAGGAATATAGACAACAAGTAATTAAAAGGCATTATGATTGTTTTCATAGTAATATGAATAAACTAAAGGAGGAGGAAAAAGAAGAGCTTTTTAATAGAAATAAGCAAATTTTTTTTGATAAATTAAAGGGTTTTTTGTTAGAAGAGGAAGTAAAAGAAAAAAAGGTAGACAATAAATTAAAAATGGAAATTTCTAGCTCAGTAAGCTTAGATATTGTCAGACACGGCAGACCTTTTACGGATGGTATTTTCGTTAAAGAAATACTGAAAAAAACTATGCAAAAACTTAATTATAATGCTAATTTTATGGAATCTGTTCCCTTGTCCCGTAGAACTTTAGCTCGGCGAACGGTTAAATTAGGAACATCTATTGAATTTGCGGTTAGGGAAAAATTAAGTAATTGCGAATTTTTTTCTATTTGTTTAGATGAAAGCACCGACATTAACGATCTCTGCCAATTAGTAATTTGCGTTCGATGTGTAGACATAGAATATAATGTTTATGAAGCAATGTTTTCTCTTGAAACATTTCATGGAAATGTGACAGGTAAGTTGTTGTTTGATGTTGTCAACGAAAAACTGCTTACCGTTATAGACTGTAACAAATTCGCTGGCGTTTGCACAGATGGAGCAAATGTTATGAAGGGTAAGTACGAAGGTTTTGTAGGACAGTTGGAAAAACATTACTTTGGAATTAATAGCTTTCACTGCATAATTCATCAGGCCGCTCTTGCCTCTAAATTTATAAGTACCCACCCAGCTATGAAGACTGCAGAGCAGATAATAAATAAAATACGAGGCGGACATCACTCGCTTACTCACAGAAAATTTGTAAACTTTTTAAAAATAAAAAATGCTCCACACAATGATTTGAAAATGTTTACAGAAGTTCGGTGGCTAAGCCGAGGTGATTGTTTAAACAGACTGTTTAATTTAAGGGAAGAAGTGAAACAGTTTCTAGAAGCAGAGGGTTTAGATAAATGCTTATTACAGTATTTAAAAGATAACAAATTTATTTTAGATTTAGCTTTTTTAGCTGATACAACTATGCTTTTAAATGAATTTAATCTACAATTACAAGGAAAAGAAAAAAGCATATGTGATTTGTCTAAAATCCTATTCGATTTTAAAACGAAACTATTTTTACTCCTTTGCCAAATTCAGGACGGAGATTTCTCAAACTTTCCAAAAACTCTACTTATTATTGGAAATCAGGAAAATGTTGAAATAATTGAATATATAGAAATATTTGAAACACTTTTCCATAATTTTCAAGATAGGTTTAAGGATTTTGAAAATTTTCAACCTCTTCTAAATATTTTTGAAAACCCTTTTAGTTGCGATGTAATAAACTCTGAGTTTCAAATACAATCTGAACTTATAATACTTCGAAGCGAAGTAAATGTTCAAGAAAATATTAATGTTTTAGAGTTTTGGAAAAATTTGGACGGCAAAGTATATCCCGAACTTAAAAAAATTTCTCTTATTTGTTTATCTTTATTTCCCTCAACTTATCTCTGCGAACAAATTTTTTCCGATTTGAAATTCATTTGTTCTAAACAACGGAATAAATTGTCTTCATCACAATTAAAAAACATTTTACTACTTCGAAACTGCCATAAAAGTACAAATGTGGAAGATTTTATTTAATTATTATTATTATTATTATTATTTTTATTTTTATTATTATTATTATTATTATTATTAAAAATCAAAACATTTGTAGAACTAAAAGCTTTTACTCTGTGCCTTAAATATTCAGTGATATTTTTTTTTTTTTAATAAAATTATTTATTTGTTAATTTTTGTGATTCATGTGTAGTAATAATTTTTTTTATGATTTATATTTCTCTAAAATATGGCAAACGAAATTTGCCGAAATATCGATAAAAATTAAACATTATTATATTGTACACCATGCCTTATACTACTAACTGTCATTTATGAGTGTACTAAAATAATTTTTTACTCTCTCTTGCTTACTAACACAATTGACAAAATTGTGTGCCCATCAATGCTCTAGAGCAGTGAAGGCCGTGCCAAACAAACTGGTGCTCGGCTTCTTATATGTATACAGCCGAACGAAAACAAAAATACTCACCAAAGAGTAAAAGTAAACAACAATTTCATTCAGTTTTATGAAAGCTTTTGAACAAAGCAGGTCTATGTCGCATTGCCTTTTGAAATTCATATATATATTTTTTTTAATAGGTACACAGAGAATATTTGTTTAAAAGAAACCAAAAATGTTGAGAAAATTTCGAAGACTACTTGATAAACTATAAATTAAACATTTTCTATAAATTACATACGTCGCCTCCATTTGACAACATTATAGCTGTCTTTAATGCATTTTTTTTTAATTTTAAAAAATATCCAGTTTCTGCAGGCTGGTAAGTTTTTTTTTAGTTTTTGGTAATAACCTTTGAAATTTCTTATCTTTTTAAGTTTTGCTATTTTGATTTTTTTTTGTTTTTAAAGAAATGAATTACTTATTATTACTTATTTGATTTAATAAACTTCAAACTTATGTATAAAAGAGATTAAATGTTTTTCACATTTTGTTTACATTTTCAGAATGTAAGATTTAAAATTTTAAAACAACAAAATATGTATATTTAAAATTTTACCATATTCTTCGTTAACTCAACTATTTTCCCTTTTATGCATTCATATAAACATTCATACAAAATCTACACAAAACCCATTACGTCCATGGATTTCGATCAGTGTAGTACAACTGACACATACTCATAAACACTATTACTAAAGGTGCTATTACATGATGTGTTTTTTACATATGTACTGTCAAATTTTCCCACGACAAAAGTTGTACACATCGTGTGATACATATGAAACATTGTTTATGTACAATACATGAGGAAAGTCACATGTACATTTTTCAATTAGAACAGGTTCTATTTTTGCATGACAAACATATGAAAATACAACACTGCTTGTGGCGAAAGAAAAACAGAGTAAATTTTAAAGATTAATATTGAAAAAAAAATAAATTTTTTAGTATTATTTAACAATTAACAAATATATAACCTTTTTTTAACAATAAATTTTTTTAAATTCACAAATTAAATCAGCTGTTGTTTACATTTAGAGGTTATGTCATACGGAAATGCATATGCACGTGTGATAGCAAAAATTATGAATCGTATGTAAAATACAATTTTGACAGACATGAGGAATTTCATATTGATAAAAAAAGTGACAGTACATATTAGGGTGGGTCAATTTGTTCGGGTGAGAAAAAACGTGACAAGCGTATAGCAAAATCGAAATCTACACAAAATTCTAAGAAAATTACCCAAAGAAAGTATGGGTCTAAAATGAAAACCTAGCTCCCGCCGAGAGACATGAAAATTTATTTGATTACAAATAAATTATTATGTTCCCACTAAGTATGGTTCAAGAAATATGGCATATTGGTCTTGCATCGATATTATGTTTAATTTTTTATACAAATTACGTAGCTTTAAAAAGAGAATGATTTTGTTAAGCTCCACTCTTCCCTTTTAAAAAGTATAATTTAGTAATGTGCTTTTGAAGTTATCAACAAAGAGTAATTAGAATCCAATATTATTAATAGTTCTAGTCATTGTAGAAATTTACCGTTAATGCATTTTATAAAAACGTGGTGTTAAACATTTGTTTTGATTGATTTATGCACTTGATAGTTAACTTTCAAAAAGTAAGCGTGTGTTAATTTCTCTTTTAAAAAAAAATTTTCACCTTAAATTATGGAATCATCAGCAATGTCAATTGACTCTTCCGAATCAAGTTTTCTGACTAATCAGAACGCTAGTATCATTGGCATGCCAAGTGAATTTAGTGAATTAAATTTGCCAAGTTATCGTGATGTTCTAAAGTATTATTTTTTATTAAGTGAGCGCGAAAAAGAAAAATCAAAAAAACAACAATCGTATGCCAGATTTTCTTCGATAATTGCAAACAAAATAAACTGAAATTTGTCAATGCTTTCACAAATAAGACCAGCTATACATATTAAGAAAATTTTAAAAAAGTTGTGTTTTTTAGAATTGATAATAATAAAAAAAAAATTGTTTTATTATAATAATGAAATTTTATTATGAGATCTAAAAAAAAAAAAAATTTAATTCTCAAGTGAATTTTCTTCATGTCTCTCGGCGGGAGCTAGGTTTTGATTTTAGACCCCTAGTTTCTTAGGGTAATTTTCTTAGAATTTTACGTAGATTACATTTTTGCTATACGCCTTTTGAAGAAAAAATTTGACCCACCCTAGTACATATGTAAAAAACATTTCGTGTAATAGCACCTTAACTCAATTCTCTCGATGGCCACCACTGCTCTAGAGTGCAAGAATAATAGAATAAAGGCCCAATTAGGCACACGTAACCGTAACATAACGTGTCAGCTGTTTTTTTACATGAAAATAATTTAAGGGCACTATACACTTGTCAAAATTACATCAAGCGTTTTGGTGGCATTAGTGAAAATTTGTTTGTAAGTGTGTCACCGACAAAATCTAAATTTTTTGATTTTCCATCAAGCACCGTCGGAATATATTTTTCGAAAAAAAAACTGAAAAACACTTGTTTGTGCAGTTTATTTGTTTTGTGCATCTTACGTACGCCATCTTACGTACGCCATCTTTGTAGGTCTCTTCGATTTAAATAAGTAAGTTTGTAAATAAAAAGAACATAAAAATAGTATAAATTTAAACATAATTGATTTTAGAAACAGTCCGATTCGTTTTTCGATGATGCTAAAAACACATCAAAGAAATGCAGAGAACAAAGATTTTGCTCAAGTTGGCTGAGAGACGAGAAGCTAATGGGAGGTCATAGATGACGACATTAAATCCAGAGGCAAGGCTTGTTGTGACGGTGATCTGTTTTGCGCTTTACTGTAACAAAAGAATTTCTGTTACAAGCAGAATAAGAAAGAAGAAAAAAATAATAACCTTGATCTTGAAATTATTTTCAAGTTCAAGTATGTACATATAAACAACACCTTTTATGGTAATAGGTTGATGGCATTTTTTTTAGCAAACTGATTTATGGCGTTTTGTTCTCTTCATTTTGTTGTATTAAATCATGAACACATTCATATGCAATCATGCTGGTCAAACCACGTATTTTCTTGTATTGATCTCACTTGCTCTCATAGTCATATATGAGTGGGAGTGTTATAAATACTAGAGAATATTATGAATGCATATGAATGTTCTCAATGAATTGGTGGTGATTTTGTTTTTAATAAACAGGTTTTTATCTGGACATGAGTGAATGAAGATGAGAAGGTTAATGTAGTAAAATTAAATTTAAATCGGAGGAGTTAAATTTTGTTTTTTGAATTAGATGGTTGAGGAAAAACCTCTTAAAATTAAAAAAAATGTAGTGTTAATTTTAGAAACTTTAAGATAATAAAAAACTTTAGATTTTAGTGAAATGTGAATTTAGAAAAAGAAGAAAGCGTTCTGAGCAAAATTTTAAGTCAATTTAAATAAAAAAAATAAAAAAAAGACAATAATGTTAAGAAAAGAACAGAATGTTTAAAAAAAAAAATTATTAATGTTTAAGAACTAAAGAAATGGTGGAAGAACCTTTTTAAAGAAACTAAAATCAAATTATATTTAAGAACTTAAATACTGGTTTACTGGTTTAAAAAAAAATAAATAATTGAAAAATAATATACAAATATAAAACAACACAAGTTGATTAAACAAATTTTGTATTGAAATCAACTACAATATCATCATTAATCATCATATTGCGAGACACAACCACGGCGTCTGGCGGCAGCAGCTCCATCCTCAACAACTACAACCCTATGGCGGTAATTAAAAGAAACTAATTAAAATGTTTTCTTAAATCTAAATTAAAAAAAAAAAAATTCCTAAGATTTGTCTAATGATAAATTAAAATTATTTTTAAAGATTTTTCTAATTATAAATCAAAAATTTTTTCTAATTATAAATTTAAACTAAATATCAAATATTTTTTTTTGCTAAAATTAAAATTGTACTAGAATTAAAATCTTTCTACTCTTAAAAATTTTTCCTAAAAATTAAGAATTTTCCCAAAATTAAAAAAAATTGTCCTAGAATTAAACTTTTCCTAAATCTTACTAATTATGGTATAAAATTAAATAAAAAAAAAAAGAGAAAAAAAGGAAAACAAAAATTTTCTAAGATTTATCTAACTATAAATAGAATCTTTTTCTAAAGATTTTTCTAATTAGAATTTAAAAATTTTCTATATATGAAATTTTTCTAATTAAAGCAAATTTTTGTAAGTAAAAATTAGCTAAATATAAAATATTCTAAATATAAAAATTTACCTAAATACAAAATTTATCTAAAATTACATCAAAGTCTTCTAATTATAAGATTTAAATTAAAATTTTCCTAATTCTACACTTAAGCTGAAATTAAAATTAAGCTAAATTTAAAATTTCCCTAAATTTAAAATTTCCCTAAATTTAAAATTTTCCTAAAACAGAATTTTGCTAAAATTTAAAAATTCTTCTAAAATTAAAATTGAGCTATATTTAAAGATTTTTGTTTAAGTACAATTTAATATTTTCTTTGTACTTTTCCGCCTTTGAGTCAATTAGCCATTTTTGGGTTAATTCTGGGTTAAAATCTATTAAACTCCTTTTTTTATACATCGTTGAAAGGAGTGTTTACATAGATTTTAACTAGTAAAACCGTTAACGGTACTTAGATATTGCTCGCCACCTTCTCTCTTTTATTTTTTAACTTATAAAATCAATCGTTTTGGTACCTTCGTACAATTCGTACACATAGACACCATCCGCTGTGCATATTTTTAAAAAAAGGTAATACATCTTGTATACATTTGTATATGCAAATAAAATAGAGATCTTATTTTCTCTACGTATCAAACCTAAAATTAAATTGTGTTTTATTTCTTTTTTGCTACATACGCAAACATTTGGTCCTTCGAACCGGATCCTGAGGAAAAATTTGGAAAATTTTTAAAAATTATTAATTTCAACATTCCCACAGCCTTCATCTTGTCAACACCAGCAAGAACCTGCAAAAACAACCCTTCGCTGCAACTACAATTTACATCAAATTTAAACTAAAGGTGCGTATAGTTCAGTTTTTTTTTATGTGTGAGCAAATCAAAAAATTTAAAATTTAAAAAGTGTATAATAAAAATTAATTTAAAAATAAAAAAGTCCATTATTAAAATACTATTTTTTTTTCGTACTTTTCTTTTTACAACCCTACGCGTTACGTTACATTACGTATATATTCTTTACGTGGACGGTGATATTAATTATATCGTGTTTGTTTTAATCGAAAATAAAAAGAAAAAGCCGTCGGGATTTTTAAAAAAGTGTTTAGTGCAAGTAATAATATAAATAATCATATCGTGTTTGTTTTAATCGAAGGAAAGAGAAAAAGCCGTCGGGATAGTTTAAAAAAAGTGTTTAGTGCAAATAATAATAATTTAAACAGATTTACATTTAAACAGATATACATTACAATAAAGATTAGAACTAAATCGGTTTTTCTCCTTTGTGTTATACATATACGCTCACGCGAACGTTTTTTTTCGTGCTTAAGCTGCTTAAGCTGAATAGTTTTTATTTCTCTATACGTTCACGCGTTGGTTTTTTTTTTTGTGTTTATGCTCAAGAGTGTGTTCATTTCTCTTCACACTAATCTATACGCACACGCATTGTGTTGGCTTGTTTTTTCTATAACATTGTTAGTCACCCTACTGTCCGTTTTAGTCGCGACATATCCAGTGTGTTTTTTATTAATTTTTTTTTTGCAAATTTTGGTTTTGCTTCTAATTAATTAAAATAATACCACATATTAAGAAAATAAAATTTTTTAATATAGTTTTATATTATTAGTTTATAATATATTATTATTTTTTCGGATTTTTTTTTTTTAACGAATTTTTATATTGTTATTTAAATTAAATTAACTTATTTTAAAATAAATTCGAACCAAAATGCCGGGAACTGCACTTGATATTTTTATTCGCGATTCGGATACGCTCATTAAATTTGAGGCGAAATTCAACGATATTCGTGAGGAGTTACATTCGGTATTTAATCTTGAAATTCGTGGAAAAGAATTGGACTTGCTTTGGGAACAAGTAAAATCGACATATCGTACTTGTTTATCATATTTAGAAAATTCGGATGACGCGGAACCGGCGGATTTTGACGCGGCTGAATCGAAATATGAAGCCACTTTTAACGCGTACGTTAATTGTTTATCTAGGATTAATGAACGATTACATCATTTTAAATCCAACGCGACACCGAAAGAGCAGTCTCAGTCTCCGAGTGTAAACCTCAATTCAGCTGACAACTTTTGTCATAATTTAACGCTTCCGCCATGCGATACCGACGTTTTTGAGGGCGATTACATTTCTTGGCCCACTTTTAGGGATCTTTTTACAGCGGTTTATATCAATAACTCTCGACTTAGCAATATTGAGCGGCTATGCCATCTAGTTCGGAAAACTAGTGGCGAAGCTCGGGAAATTGTTTCGAAATGCCCTCTCACTAATCAAGGTTTTGATGTTGCGTGGCGCAACTTGAGGGACGCATATGATAATCCGCGTATGCTGGTTAATAACCAGTTAAAATCGCTATTTATCCTTCCCTTTCTTGATAAGGAAACCTCGTCGGGATTAAAAACTTTACAACGCGGAATAAACGGTTGCCTTACGGCTATGTCAATTTATAATATTTCGACGCACAGCTGGGATCCTATTATTGTATTTCTTTGTATTCAACGGTTACCTTCGCAAACTGTTAGTCTGTGGGAACAGAGTATAAAGGACAAATCAGCTTTGTCACTCTGGAAGGATTTGGACCTCTTTCTGACAGAAAGAGTTTTTTTTTTTTTTTTTTTTTTTTTTTTTTTTTTTTTTTTTTTTTTTTTTTTTTTTTTTTTTTTTTTTTTTTTAAGCCTAGTTCCGCGAAGCCGATGGCTTGTCTGCAGATTCTAATTCTGGCTAGTTTTTTTTTTTTTCAAAGCGCATCATACCAATGCTGCTTCAACTTCAAGTGCTTCTTGTGTTCTTTGTAAGAATCAAGTTCACTTTTTACGCTCTTGTCATCGATTCAAAAGTTTGTCTGTTGCGGATCGATTTTCTACGGTAAAAAAGTTTCACTGTTGTGTCAATTGTCTTGCAAGGACACATGAAGCTAAAAATTGTAGCAGTTCGTATAATTGCTCCATTTGTAACAAGAGACATCATACTATGTTACACCGTGAATTACCATCTTCTGAAGTTTCTAGGGATACTAATCGGTCGAATTCGGGTGTTAGTTCGGTTTCTGTTTCTCGAGTTTCAAACTCCGTACCTGCCATCGCATCATCTTCGAATGCCAATCATGCCACAGCTCCTACAAATCGTCAAGTATTTCATACAGCACAAAGTAGGACTGTACTTTTAGGGACGGCTATGGTGAATCTTATTCATCAGGGTACTACGTACCCAGCCCGGGCCCTTATTGACCCTGCTTCTGAAGCATCGTTCATTTCTGAACGTTTGCAAAATCGCCTGAAAATTTCGACGCATTCGACGAATGCTCAAATTTCAGGAGTTAATCAGGCAGTTACGGCAATGTCTAGAAAACTTTGTTCATTAAAAATTGGCTCCACCCTCGATTCATCCCTTGTATTGGAAACATTGGCACTTGTTTTGCCAAATATTTCGGGTAATTTACCCTCATTTACAGTCCACTCGTATTTAAAGGAAAATTTGCCAAACCTTCGTTTGGCCGATATTAATTTTGATGACAGTCGACCTGTTGATCTTTTGCTTGGCGCGGATTTATATCCAAGAATTCTATCGGGAGAAATCCGTCGCAATATTTTGGGCTCTTTACTAGCTCAGAACACTATTTTTGGCTGGATTATTACTGGTCCAGTTGTACAACCTCAAGTTCAGGTATATTCTACGAATGTCGAATTTTCAGAGGAAGATTGCCTTAACAAAAACCTTTTGAGATTCTGGGAACTTGAGGAAACTCCTAAAAGAAAAATTCTGTCTCCATTTGACAAATTTTGTGAGGAAAATTATAAAGCGACTACTCGTCACGAATCTGATGGTCGATATGTAGTGACTCTCCCATTTAAGCCTGAATTTCCTGAAAAATTGTCTTTAGGGACTTCAAGACCTGGTGTTATGGGACAATATCTTAGGACCGAACCATCTTTACTACGTAGACCTGCAATTAAGGAGATGTACGATGACGTCGTTAGGGAGTATTTGGACATAGGACATATGAGACCGGTATTACCAAATTTTTCATCTCATACCTCTTTTTGTTATTTACCTCATCATCCGGTGGAAAAACTAGAAGGTAAGACAACTAAATTGAGAGTTGTTTTCAACGCTTCAAATAGAACTTCTAAGGGAATTGGTTTAAACGATTGCCTTTACGTAGGACCTTCCTTACAAGCAGACTTAGTTCTACTTATTCTTAGGTGGCGTCTGTTTAAATTCGTCTTCAATTGTGATATTACTCAAATGTATAGGCAGATTCGAGTTGATCCGTCGCATACCCCTTTTCAACGAATTTTGTTTAGGGATTCTCAGAGGGACTATGAATTACAGACAGTGACTTTTGGCGTTAACTGCGCCCCATACCTTGCCATTAGGACGTTATTACAACTCGCGGACGATTCTGAGGCTGAGTTCCCTCTCGCAGCACATATTCTACGAAAGTGCATGTACGTTGACGACGTTTTGACAGGGACTCAGGACATTTCGACTGCATTAATGGCTCGTGATCAACTCGTCGGTGTTTTGGCCTCTGCTAAGTTTCAGCTAAGAAAATGGACTTCAAACGAACGGAGTATTTTGAAAGACATACCTTTGGACCATTTAGTTGACGCTAAATTATTGACCTTTATAGAATCGAGTACTTCAAAGACTTTAGGAATTCAATGGAACGCTCAGTTGGACTCGTTTTATTTTAGTGTGACTCCTATTTCATTAAAATCTGGGTATACTAAGAGGGAAGTCTTATCGACTATCGCGAAATTGTTTGATCCTGTAGGTTGGTTAGGTCCTGTCATTGTGGTTGCTAAAATTATCATGCAAAAAATTTGGCTTGATAATATAAATTGGGATGATATGCTTCCAATTTCGACGGAAGATGAATGGAAAAGATTTGTAACTTCTTATCATGAGGTAAATACTATTCGTATTCCAAGATGGGTTAATTATTCGCCGGGAAATTCTGTTGAGCTTCATGTTTTTTCTAATGCATCGGAAAAGGCATACGCGGGGGTGATTTATATTCGAATTCAGGCCTCTAACGGCGAAATTCATACTCACCTACTTTCATCGAAAACCAAAGTAGCCCCCATCAAATCAATTTCTCTACCTCGTTTAGAACTGTGCGGGGCGGTGTTAGCCTCTGAACTTTTGAAGACGGTAATAGGTGAAATTGATATTAAAATTGATCAAATTTACTGTTGGACTGATTCGACGATAGTCCTTTCTTGGTTAAGGAAAACGCCGTGTTCCTGGACCACATTTGTAGCGAACAGAGTATGCCGCATTCAAGAAAATGTAGGAAACCATAATTGGTATCATGTACGTTCTGAGGAAAATCCTGCAGATTTAGGTAGTCGTAGTATTTCTCCCACTGAGCTGGAAAATAATGAGCTTTGGTGGCATGGTCCAAGATGGCTGGGTCAAGATTAGGTGCACTGGAATATAACGGATCTAAGTTATCTTGACACTGACATTGAGGGTCGGGTTGTCAAAACTCATGCTTCCTTCTTTACGGACGTTAAGGGAGAAGATATATATGTGGATATTTTGAATAATTACTCTCGTCTTGATCGAGCTCTTCGGATAATCTCATATATTTTGAGGTACTTTTACAATAGTCATCCAGCTCATAGGTCAAATCGTTATATGAATGTGGATAAAATCGTTGCTGGTTATGAAATCAGAAGAACAAAATTGCATTTAGCCATTGTGGCTCAGAAACATCACTATGCAGATGACTATAAGTGCCTGTTAGACAAAAAACCGTTAAGTTCAAAGAGTTGCCTTATTTCTTTGAATCCCTTTCTCGACAAAGACGGTGTGATAAGATTGAATGGTCGCTTGGTTAAATCACCATCCCTTTCATATACGGAGAAATATCCTATTATTTTACCTTATTCGAGCCGATTTACTCAATTGTTAATAGAATTTGTTCATATGATTTCCATTCACGGTGGAAATCAGTTGATGTTGCGAATACTGCGCATTGAATATTGGGTTCCACGCTTGAAGTCGAAAATTCGTGGAGTCATTGGTCGTTGTAAACGGTGTATTATTGACCGTAAAGTATCTTGTCGTCAAATTATGGCGGCTCTGCCCCCTGAAAGAACTACTCTTACTAGACCATTTATGACAACGGGCGTTGATTTTGCTGGTCCCTTTGACATCAAAAGTTTCACGGGCAGAGCTTGTAGGATAACGAAGGGCTACGTTTGTATTTTTGTTTGCTTTTCTACGAAAGCAATTCATTTAGAGGCAACGTCTGATTTATCGACGCCTACTTTTTTATCTGCCTTTCACAGATTTATTTCTCGACGAGGTTGCACTTACACTTTATTTTCGGATAATGGCACAAATTTCGTAGGTGCATCGCGTGAATTAGAGAAGGATTTTAAGATATTTCTTAAGGAAAGTCAGATTGCAGTGGGTTCTATTTATGGTATTCAGGGTTTAACTTGGCGGTTTATACCGGCCGGGGCACCTCATATGGGTGGCCTTTGGGAAGCCGGGGTCAAGAGTTTTAAACACCATTTTCGTAAGGAAGCGCAATCTTTTAAATATACTTTTGAAGAACTTTCTTCAGTTCTCGCAAGAATTGAAGCTTGCCTAAATTCACGTCCTCTTTGTTCTATGGCGGATAACCCTCGGGAACCAGTAGCTCTGACTCCTGGTCATTTTTTAATAGGTGGACCAATACTTGCTCCCCCGGAGCCTGAAATTAATGAATCTCCGATAAGTCTTGTTAATCGATTTCGAAAAATGAAAGCGTTGTCTCAACTTTTTTGTCGCCGATGGAAAGAAGAATATTTAATGACGTTAAATAAGTGCTATAAATGGAAATATCCGGAACGCGATCTACAGGAAAACGACTTAGTCGTTATCAAGCACGAAAATCTACCTCTGACATCGTGGCGTTTAGGCCGGGTCATAAAAGTTTATCCGGGAAGTGACGGTCGCGTAAGGGTGGCGGATATTCGTACTGCTAATGGGGTTGTAAAACGACCAATAACCAAACTGGTCATTTTGACCGAATAATTTACTTTTTCTTCTATATTTTCTTTAAATTTTTTATTGTTTCATAGAAATATGGAATCTCTCCCTAACCTTTTTGACGATGCTCTGCTCGATTATGAGGATGCTATGGCGCAATACACCATTTTTGGATGGATCATATCTGGCCCATCTCCATTGTAGAGTCCTTACTGGCTCATATGTAGAGTCCTTACTGGCTCAAATTGTAGAGTCTCTACTGGCTCATACTTATTTATAATCAATTTTCCATTGGGGTCCCTACTGGCCTATGGAAAATTGTTACGTCGAGGTCTCCCTACTGGCCAATTTAAGTGTTAAAAAAAAAAAAAAAATTTAATAAATTGAATTCAAGCTCACATTTTTAAACTGAACTATGCCTTATTTTAAGATATTTAAGTTATTTGTTAAATATTATTGTTGCAACACACCTTGATGTTGCAAGGTGGCCGGCAATGTTTAAGTACAATTTAATATTTTCTTTGTACTTTTCCGCCTTTGAGTGAATTAGCCATTTTTGGGTTAATTCTGGGTTAAAATCTATGAAACTCCTTTTTTTATACATCGTTGAAAGGAGTGTTTACATAGATTTTAACTAGTAAAACCGTTAACGGTACTTAGATATTTCTCGCCACCTTCTCTATTTTATTTTTTAACTTATAAAATCAATCGTTTTGGTACCTTCGTACAATTCGTACACATAAACACCATCCGCTGTGCATATTTTTAAAAAAAGGTAATACATCTTGTATACATTTGTATATACAAATAAAATAGAGATCTTATTTTCTCTACGTATCAAACCTAAAATTAAATTGTGTTTTATTTCTTTTTTGCTACATACGCAAACAATTTTCCTAAAATTAAAATTTCCCTAAAATTAAAATTTTGCTAAGAAATAAAATTTTGCTAAACTGAAAATTTTTCTAAAAAGTAAAATTTTGCTAAAATATAAAAAAAAAAAAAAAATTAAAAAAGTTTTGCTAAACTTAATTTAAAATAACCTTAAATGAAGGTTAAATAAACTTTTTGTTAAAACCCAATGTAGAAAACCAAACCAAACCAAAATCTTTTCATTGAAGTGGGTTACCTCCAAGTAAGATGGAGTCGAGGTAACATGGTAGGTAGGGCAAAAGGGGCAGAACACCTCGTCCCCAATCCCAAGGTAAGTATGGCCATCCGTCCCATTTAGCGTCCGTGTTTTTGACAGTTTTTTTTGTGTAAATCGCACGTGAAAATCTGTAGTGCGGTTTCCTGGGCCTGAGCAAGACCCCACCCATCCGGCGAGCTAGGCCCCTTCGCAAGCACGTGCGACCAGCAAAGGCTCAGGGAAACGGAAGCGGATCTTCCACCAACGCCGCACCATTACAGAAATGGCGCCCAACGTGGGGCCCGAAACAATAGTCCATTTTTTTTATTACTTAAATTTTGTTTTTGCCTAAATAGGAACTTTAATTTATTTTAATTTTAACATCTGTGCACCGGGAAAGCACCCATTGTTCCTTAACATCCTTTTTTTGCGTAAGTGTTCTAAGTTTCATTCCAGTATTTCCACTTCTGGAATTTCAATTAAATATGTGTTAATCACTATTTAAATTGACCGAATTGGAAACGGGTTTTGAGATTTAGTTCACACTTCAACATTTTAATTTATTTTTGTGATTTTTAATTTGCTTTGGTCAGTAAAAATTATTTGTGGAATACAGGAACTTCGTTCTAAATGAACCGGTCCCCTGTCCAAAATGATTTTTATGGTACCGAAATTGTAGCAAACTCTCGAAAAAATATTAAAGTCTCAAACTTAAAATTTTATTTTTTTTGATGGATGGTCATACTTACTTACGGATTTTTTGTAGTAATTGGTTTGGTTTTGATTACTGCATTGGGGATACATTTATTGAAAAAAAAATGTAAAATATTTAAAACTTTTGCGTGGGTTCGATTTGAACCTAATATAATTTTAAAACCTAATTGAATTTTTGTATTGAATCTAATTTAAATTTTAGAATCCGATTTAATTTTCCAAAGTCTTTTTTTTTTGATATTGATTTAAATTTGATTCATTATGAAATTGTTGACATTAAGCTAATCTTCATTCATTCATTATCTCATAACATAGCCTAACACCATGTTAGAGATAGTCATGTATTACGCCCTTTGCCAACAACACCTCTGTTTAAAGCCTTTTTGTTTATGATAAGAGAGTTCAAAACACCGGTTTTAATTTAGTAAGGCCCCCCCAAAACCTCTGCGTCCATGTCCCTTGTTTAATGAGAGAACTTAAATCACCGAATTTTGAAAAGAACAAAAATCGCTGGTTTAAGGTCTCTGTCAGATATAAGAATCCAATACACTGAATTTTTAAAATAACCAAAAATCTCTGTGTTGGAATCTTTTCCGTTGAACGATGGATATCGAGCCATGTCCATTGTTTAATGAGAGAACTTAAATCACCGAATTTTGAAAGGAACAAAAATCGCTGGTTTAAGGTCTCTGTTAGATATAAGAATCCAATACACTGAATTTTTAAAAAAATAACCAAAAATCTCTGTGTTGGTATCTTTTCCGTTGAACGATGGATATCGAACCATGTTTTGAAAAACCCCAACAGCGTAAACTGCTGTTTTGATTTCTTTTTTTTATATGCCGAAGACCTAAACTCAAGGCAAAGTTTTAAAAATGGCAAACCTTAAAACCCATCGAACCGTTTTCAGTTGATTTTTCCTTTCATGGAAATCAAAACCATCTGTTTTGTGACGGTGATCTGTTTTGCGCTTTACTGTAACAAAAGAATTTCTGTTACAAGCAGAATAAGAAAGAAGAAAAAAATAATAACCTTGATCTTGAAATTATTTTCAAGTTCAAGTATGTACATAAAACAACACCTTGTATGGTAATAGGTTGATGGCATTTTTTTTAGCAAACTGATTTATGGCGTTTGGTTCTCTTCATTTTGTTGTATTAAATCATGAACACATTCATATGCAATCATGCTGGTCAAACCACGTATTTTCTTGTATTGATCTCACTTGCTCTCATAGTCATATATGAGTGGGAGTGTTATAAATACTAGAGAATATTATGAATGCATATGAATGTTCTCAATGAATTGGTGGTGATTTTGTTTTTAATAAACAGGTTTTTATCTGGACATGAGTGAATGAAGATGAGAAGGTTAATGTAGTAAAATTAAATTTAAATCGGAGGAGTTGAATTTTGTTTTTTGAATTAGATGGTTGAGGAAAAACCTCTTAAAATTAAAAAAAATGTAGTGTTAATTTTAGAAACTTTAAGATAATAAAAAACTTTAGATTTTAGTGAAATGTGAATTTAGAAAAAGAAGAAAGCGTTCTGAGCAAAATTTTAAGTTAATTTAAATAAAAAAAATAAAAAAAGACAATAATGTTAAGAAAAGAACAGAATGTTTTTAAAAAAAAAAATATTAAGGTTTAAGAACTAAAGAAATGGTGGAAGAACCTTTTTAAAGAAACTAAAATCAAACTATATTTAAGAACTTAAATACTGGTTTAAAAAAAAATAAATAATTGAAAAATAATATACAAATATAAAACAACACAAGTTGATTAAACAAATTTTGTATTGAAATCAACTACAATATCATCATTAATCATCATATTGCGAGACACAACCACGGCGTCTGGCGGCAGCAGCTTCATCCTCAACAACTACAACCCTATGGCGGTAATTAAAAGAAACTAATTAAAATGTTTTCTTAAATCTAAATTAAAAAAAAAAATTTCCTAAGATTTGTCTAATGATAAATTAAAATTATTTTTAAAGATTTTTCTAATTATAAATCAAAAATTTTTTCTAATTATAAATTTAAACTAAATATCAAATATTTTTTTTTGCTAAAATTAAAATTGTACTAGAATTAAAATCTTTCTACTATTAAAAATTTTTCCTAAAAATTAAGAATTTTCCCAAAATTAAAAAAAATTGTCCTAGAATTAAACTTTTCCTAAATCTTACTAATTATGGTATAAAATTAAATAAAAAAAAAGAGAAAAAAGGAAAACAAAAATTTTCTAAGATTTATCTAACTATAAATAGAATCTTTTTCTAAAGATTTTTCTAATTAGAATTTAAAAATTTTCTATATATGAAATTTTTCTAATTAAAGCAAATTTTTGTAAGTAAAAATTAGCTAAATATAAAATATTCTAAATATAAAAATTTACCTAAATACAAAATTTATCTAAAATTACATCAAAGTCTTCTAATTATAAGATTTAAATTAAAATTTTCCTAATTCTACACTTAAGCTGAAATTAAAATTAAGCTAAATTTAAAATTTCCCTAAATTTAAAATTTCCCTAAATTTAAAATTTCCCTAAAACAGAATTTTGCTAAAATTTAAAAATTCTTCTCAAATTAAAATTGAGCTATATTTAAAGATTTTCCTAAAATTAAAATTTCCCTAAAATTAAAATTTTGCTAAGAAATAAAATTTTGCTAAACTGAAAATTTTTCTAAAAAGTAAAATTTTGCTAAAATTAAAAAAAAAAAAATTAAAAAAGTTTTGCTAAACTTAATTTTAAATAACCTTAAATGAAGGTTAAATAAACTTTTTGTTAAAACCCAATGTAGAAAACCAAACCAAACCAAAATCTTTTCATTGAAGTGGGTTACCTCCAAGTAAGATGGAGTCGAGGTAACATGGTAGGGAGGGCAAAAGGGGCAGAACACCTCGTCCCCAATCCCAAGGTAAGTATGGCCATCCGTCCCATTTAGCGTCCGTGTTTTTGACAGTTTTTTTTGTGTAAATCGCACGTGAAAATCTGTAGTGCGGTTTCCCTGGGCCTGAGCAAGACCCCACCCATCCGGCGAGCTAGGCCCCTTCGCAAGCACGTGCGACCAGCAAAGGCTCAGGGAAACGGAAGCGGATCTTCCACCAACGCCGCACCATTACATTGTGAAAAAATATTAAATTGCGATAAATCTGATATAAGTATACATGCTAATAACCAATGTCATCAAAAAATCTTTTAAAACCAAGAACCAAAATTCTGTTTGCGTATAAAGATCTAATTTGCAAGCCATTTTAATTAATCGTGTAAATTTTAAATGCACATCTAGCCATATCAAAAAGATGAATTTTACAGAATTGTAAAAATATTTTTTTTTTAATATCTGTTAGTTTTTATGTTGTTTTTATATTCTTATGTAATTCTTATGATATTCTTATCTCACTTTTTATGTTATTTTTCTTCGTTTTTATGTTATTTTTGGATTATTGATATTGAAAAATTTTAAAAAGTAGTGCAGGGAAAAATGTAGGTAGAAAAAAAGTGGGTTTAAAGAAAAAACGGGATTTTTTTCATAAGCGTAGGGATTTCTGAAAAAATCTCCTGGCATCACTGCTTGCAATAAACAAAAATCAGCTGTTAAGCGGATCAAACCAATCTAAATAAATTTCAATAATTCTTTTTAAACAATCCTGAAAATCTCAATAATATATTTCAATATTTTAACTTTCGCGAACAATAAAATTAACCCGTGTCTGTAGTATGTTTCAAAATGTGATCGTTAATTATCTATGGGAACTAAAATATGTATAATGAACAAGAAGTTGGCCGAACACCAAATAATCATGTCTTTACTAATAGAATAGTTATTGTGTTGAATTGAAAGTATGGAAACAACGCCAATAGTATTCAATTACGACGAGTTTGATACGTTTTTAGATTTAAGTGCACCAAATTTGCAAATATTGAAACTTGTTGAAACTTCGTTCAGTGCATCAACCATACACACATTTTGATATTAAATATAAATTTTCAAAAATGACTTTTTGACTTTTGTTGAAGGCGCCATAACGAATGATAGTTTTGCACACAATTGAAAAAATTATGTTTCAAAATTTGTGTAACGTCAATGGGAAAATCTATTCCGTCAGATGAAACTCCTGGTGACTTTGGGCTGTTGAAGGAGGGTATTTAAGTTTTGATTACCCTCAAATTGCTAAACTTTTTGGTTTGGAGGAATTGAAGGTTTTCAAAAACCATTATTTATTTTGGATGGTAAAAATGTTTCTATTGACGATTTATATAAACTGGAATCATTAAAAAGAACTTTAATAACAAATGCTGTACGTATTGAGAAACTTATTACTGATACTAAAGCATTCAAGTTTAAGTCATTTTGTTATTCAATACTTCAATACTTTTAAATGTGAAGAATCTGTGAATTTAAGAACAAATTTGTTATTAATATTCCACTGGGCATGTTTCAAGATTTTCAATATTTTTGGTTTGAATTACTTAATATAATTCCTAAACTACATCTAGTGTTTCGTTTTGATCCATGGTAATTTTTAAGATATTCATTTTTGGAAAACCTAATAACATCCAAAATTTCCAGACAGACTGAAAACGATATATATTTGTGATTTTAATATTTGTAACATTTAATATCGGTAATATGAACAAAAACACATTTTCTAATGTTTTATTTCTTTCAGCTGCAGATTGTCAACATTTGCGACATGAATTGGATGTTACATTGAACAAACTTGCTTGCCTTGATTCTACATTGAAAGGATATTATGTAATATTATAACATAAATAACTAGTTATTTTTAACGAACTGTATTTCAAAATTCATGAAATATTATGTAGTTATAATGTATGTGACTAAATACGATTAATTAAAAGTAAAAATAATTTACTACAAAAATTTTTTAAGCGAAAAAACTGATAGCCACAATGTAGAAAAATAACCACAATTTACGATCTAGATGAAGTTATATTTTGATATACATAAATCTTTCATGGTGTTGTTACGGTAGAGATGTGCATCTATTTCGATGCATAAAGTATATTTTCTTGATCGTTATATCAAATCCGGTCGATATAGAGATTTCAATCTTGCCGAATGTCCGTCCGTCTGTTGAAATCACGATTAATCAAAAAATAAACCATTTATCTGGGTAAACTTAGAATTATATTGATGTCTTTATCTGGATCAGGTTAGTATTTAAAATGGGATAAATCGGGCGTCAATGTGCCAATGTATGACCTAAAATATGGACACACCTCTAAAAAATGCTGAAAATTTAGAGTGTTGTAATAATTTTTTAGTTTAAGGCTATCAAATAGTTTACTTTTTCAAATATTTTGTTTACATTTGTTAGAAATACTACAATAAGAGTAGATATTAATGAAAACGTAGAACCTAGGTGGAGGGTATCAAGGATTCGGCATAGCCGAATTTAACACTCTTGTTTTTTTTTTTTTGTTTTGCACGGTTTATTTTTATTCAAGAAAAATGTTTTTGTGTTTAAAAATTTTCCAGACAGTTTTTGCACGTTTTACTTTTATTCAAGAAAAATTTAAAAATTTTCCGAAGAGTTTACTTTTAATCAATATTTTTTGTTTTGCACGGTTTATTTGTATTCAAGAAAAATTTCTTTGAAAAAAAAAATTTTTAAGACAGTTCACTTCTACTCAATAATTTTTATTTGTTTTGCATGGATCTCGATTAAGACTTGAAAGTCACTTATCGCGCGAAAAAAAGGATTTTTTATCCATTTAATTATTTCGCGGGATATTCCGATTATCCTACCGACTGCGCCAGATATTTTTATCGTTTGATTTTATCTTTAAAAAAAATAACGATAATGGGTGTTTTTTTTTTTTTGTTTAATTTATAAACCTTCTTTATTGAATCTATCTTAAGACTAACTGGCTAAAATTAAATGTATTACATTTATAATAAAATACATTTAAAAGTTAGTAGTCGGTTTTTGCCTACTAAGCGTAAGTATTTTTTGGTGACATTATAACATAGCAGCTCTGGTTAAAATAAACACGATGAGTAAATGTAAATACCCGAAGATCCTCATAATCCAGGCAAACCAGTGCCCATCGCTGTTCTACATATTATATAAAATTATTATTCTGCTTTGCCTACAAAATATCTGATTGCGATTACATATAATTTTTAAAAGTTGATTATAATTACTAAAGCATTATTATTCATATAAATACAAAATTGCACCTTTTAAACTTTCCATTCAAATTTAAGAAATTATCAATTCTAAAAATTGGAATTCAGATTTACAATTATGAATTAGAAAATATCAATTGAATTTCAGAAAATCATATTAAAACGTCGGAAATAATAACTTGAAGACACCAATTGATTTTTTAAAACAAATTTTATTCTTTAAATACTATTTGAAATTCAAAAAACACCAAATATGTTTACATTTAAAAAAACAACTGAAATTAAAAAAAATATTGTGATTCAGGAGACATTAATAGCATTTCAGGATAAGAAATTTAAATTTTGGGACATTTGGTTTTTTGCGCTTGGCATTCCTAATTTTAACCAGTGTTCATGATGAGTTCAAAATTTTACTTCATGGTATGCAAAGTAAAATCCAAAATTGAAATTCGATAATTCCCAGGTAGTAGTATTTGGAGTCAATGAAAATATATTTTTTTTGTATTTTACTTTTGGCTAATCAGTCTCTTTTGCGTACTATGCGAAATAAAACAAAGTTTTAGTTTCCATACTTCTCCCAACGTTTCGCTGGCTTATTTCCAGCATCTTCAGGGGTATATATTTTATTTAAGTTATTAACCGCTGAAATGATATATATAACATTATTTCCCGCTGTTTTCTCTCGAGTAAATTTACTCACAGTGGGGACATCTTAATTCTAATTAGTATTTTTACATAACGTCAATTATAGGGCATGTACATTTGCATTTTGTTTGTTTGTTTAGACTTATAAATTACGTATTATTGCACTAATTAATTTTATTAAAAACAGTGGAATAGCTTGCATTGATGTTGTCGGTATCTTCTTTTCTGTTTAATGTCAAGTGGTTGTTTTCTTGCATTCTCAAGCTTTCCATTGTTATTTTTTTTCTATCTCTAATTTCTATGTCTAATATTCTGCAATTGTCAAAATCAGGCATATGTTTGTTAGTGAGGGCGTGTTGTGACATGGCCGTGCTGTTTTTGTTTTTTTGGATGTTGTTTACATGTTCATTTATTCTCACTGCTAACGCTCTTTTAAGGTGCTATTACATGATGTGTTTTATACATATGTACTGTCAAATTTTCCCACAACAAAAGTTGTACACATCGTGTGATACATATGAAACATTGTTTATGTAAGTTATATTAAACTAAGTTGTAATAAAAACACGATGTGTATTTGTTGGATGTTTTATATTAATTAATGATTCTCACTTTATTTCTTTCCCTTTTTAAACTTAAAACTGTTTACAATAATTATTTGCCCATTTTACAATTTTGGGTCAATACTTAAAGTTAAATAGTTAATTGCCCACTTGACAATTTTTGGGTCTTTTTCTTTTTTAACAACAAAATAAAAAAATGCATTGTATTGGTTTTTTGTAATAAGATTACCATAAAGAACTATAACAAAAGAAATGATTAAAAAGTGCAAAGACGAATTATTAGGAATTTTGTACTTTGTCAAAAATTAAATGAAGAATGCTTCCGCAAGTGAATGACCAAAAAAAGAAGTTTAGTAAGAGGTAGTTCATTAGCTTTTGTTTTATTCCAAAGAAATGTTTCGACATCGGTGTCGTTGGCATCGAATATTGATGTCGTTGTCTTCTAATAAAATTCTGTGGAATTGGTTTTGAAATAAAAGTAAAGTTGTTTATTTTTGGGTTAAATATTTGTGTCAATAACTTTTCCCCCTTTAAAATCCGACGTCCGCGTTGGATGGATTATGGTTCTGGTATTCTACGGCCTGAACATGGTCTCTTTGTATTATTACAGCTTTTCTTTTAGTAAATGTCTTTTTTATTAAAAAGAGCATAAACCCTAATATAATAATCCCAGGAAATGTAAGGCTCGTGAAGAGTGCTGCTTTATTTTTTGATGTCAAGTTACGGATCTCGTCTAAATTGGTAATGTGTAAATCTTTAAGCATCTTCAAAGATAATACTTCTTCGTATGAAGATATTATGTTTGAGGATTGGACTATGGCTGGCAATGGTTTTGCCATTGTTTTTTTTTTTTGCTAAAGTACGTATTGTCCCCAATGATAATAGTAGTGTTATGGAATTTTATGAGAAATATTCCGTTTAGGGAAGATCTTCTTTGTCTATTGAGATGGAACCACAATAGCCGTTTAGTAACACTAAGCCGGGCGTAACCTCTTCTATTTCTGGTAAGTGTTGATGGTTAGTCATCGGACACACGGACGGCATTCCTGATAAGAGATTCGGTAAACATTTTGTATCTGTTATGTTTCTCAGATCTTCTTTTTTGCACAAAGACACCTCATAAATTATTCTACAATCATTTTTCATTTCAAGTATTTCGTCTTTACATTAAATAACATTTTCGTTTCTCAGTTTGACCGTAGAGTTTTCTTTTCTCACTGGTCTTAGAAATAGTTTTTTACATGCAATATTTTCAGTTTTAGGCAAGCTTACAATGAATATTAATGCCGTTGGGCAGCGCTTCGATTATATTTTCATAGGGCAAACTCTGATTTGTAAAGTGGTCTTTTATAGTGGTCAGTTCAGAATAGGATAGGATGAAAGAATTTACGGTACCGCTTTTGGCCCATTGGACCGCGTAGTCGATATTTACCAATTCCTCGTTTATGATTCTAAGCTTCCTCTCGACATCCTGAATTAGATGTGACTTCAGTGCGTCAGTAGTTTTTACTGTATTAAGTACGGAGTTGGTCATATTCGTTATGGCTTGTAACCTTTCTTCGATTGCTTTGTTGATGACTATTTGTTTGTGATTATTCACAAGCAGGTTTTTTGTTTGATCCGATAAAATTTGGAAGTCGTCATGATCGGGTGTCCCAGCAATCCATTTCCAGGCAGTACCTAAAGCATTTATGGATCTAGCTGAGCGTCTCGGTTTTAAGTTGTATAGAAGTTTTCGTGATGATGACCGTATTTCGTGCATGAGAAATGGGTAACTTGAGTCTTTCCTGTTAATGTCCCTTTTGGTGGTTTTTTCGAACGTCAGTAGTATTTTGTTATATTGTTCCCTGTCGATAACATGTAGTATTTTGAAAGTCCCGATGACCTGTTTGGCTAGTCCTATTTCCGTAGCTATAACTTGTGAGTTGGAGTAGTCCAAAATTTGTGTCTCTGGTCTGGTCAAGGTAATCATTGTCCTAGAATGATATAGGTAAGTTTCTTATTAAATTTTTATGGACAATTTTTTTTTGATTTGGTTACAATAGTTTTTCCTTTGTCCTCTTCGACAATTTCCTGCTTGTAACGGGGGGTCAATTTGTTTCCTATATAGTGTTTAATTTCTGTTCTTTTTTTGTTATGTGTCTTTAAGTCTTTATCCTGTTTTTCTGATATTTTCCTAATGATTAAAAGTCTGTCTTTTTCTTGTTGCAGTTTGTCGGTGTAAATTTTCCTGCCAAAGAATTCCTCTATTGGTTTTTTATTTGTCGTGGAATGAACGGAATGATTATATTTATTGACTGAGTTATTTAAGAGGTCTTCGAACGAATTATAAATTTTTTCGGCATTAAGACATCGCATTATCTCTGTTAGAGTGGAATGGAAACGCTCTACCTGACCGTTTACTGTGCTAGTATACGGAGGAGTTCTATAAATTTTTATTCCTAGCTGATCTTCTAACATAAAGGTGATGACGGCAGAATTTAGAGATTTCTCGTTGTCTATTACGATATTTTCAGGAGTCCCGAAAGAAATCAATAATTCTTGTAAGGGTGTTTTTATGTCTTCGGTTGCCCTTGATTTTATGATTTTCGCTTGGGCGTATTTTGAAAATTTGTCTATTGCAGTAAGGATTACCCGGTTATTTGTACGGTATATGTCTAGATGAATAAATTGTCCTGGGTACTCGGGTATCGGGGTGTGTTTCAAAATTAACTTGTTCGGGTGCCTTTCGTATTTGTTTTCTAAACAAATTTTACATTGTTTAGTTATTTTAGATATTTTAGCCTGCATTTGTGGAAAATAAAATTTTTGAAGGAGTTGGGTCTTGTTTTTTTTTGCATGCCTATGGGCTCTCTTGTGTTCATTTACGATTTCTGTCTCCTGTTCGAAGTCCGATACTAAATCCTTTACTATTGTCCTGGTGTACCTAACTCTATATTTTCAGAAATGGGTTGGGTAAATGTCCTGGAGTTTTCCCAGAATGTAGTCTTCGGTTTTGATCGCATTTGTAACGGATGGGTTTAAATACTTTTTAGCATTAACTTAAGTTTGTCTTTTGTAAAGTCTGTGTCGGTAATGGTGTGTCTGCGATATGTAGGAAAAATTATTTCGAATTTATAAGAAGGTTCTCCAGTTGAAATTATTAGTTGATATTTGAAAACATTAATAGGTGTGTCAGTAAAAGATATCAAGTTATGGTGGGAACTTTCGTCGCTGTGTCGGTGTCATTGAATTGACCTCAGTTTCTGTTATAGTTGTTCTGGAATGTGCATCGGCTACAATGTTGGTCTTCCGGGCTTATACTTCATTTCGTAGTTATACTCTTCTAAAATTGTTTTCCATCGTTTTAGTTTGCTGTTCGTATTTTTGTTACTTAGTGCAAAAGTCAAGGGTTGGTGATCAGTAAAAATCTTTACTGCTCGTCTCCATAAAGATAGCATCTTAATGATTTAAGAGCCCAAACTATTGCCAACATTTCTTTTTCATTTGTGGCGTAGTGCTCTTCACATTTATTTAATGTTCTAGAAATGAATGTAATAGGTTTGCCATCTTGTTCTAAGACTGCTCCGAGAGCATAATTCGAGGCATCAGTTGTTAACTGAAATTCTCTTTCGAAATTTGGGAAGGTAGCATGACGTCTTTTGAAGAAAGAGTGCGTTTTAGTACCTCGTCATTTAGTACTATAGGAATTTTTGCCGACATTCTTTTGGACATGCGTCCCTCCTCCCCTCGTAAAAGTGAAGCTAGGGGTTTTGCGATTTTAGCATAATCTTTGATAAAGCGCCTGTAGAAACCCGATATTCCTAAAAAAGATCTTAGTTCTTTTATTGTTGTTGGTGGTTTAAGTGCTTGAATAGCCGCGATTTTGGAAGGATTAGTTTTTATACCCGTTGTGGAAATAATGAATCCTAGATATTCTACTTCTTTTTTTAGGAATTCGCATTTATTGAGCTGTACTTTCATATTGGCTTTTTGGAGAGTGTCGAAAATAGTCTCTAATTGTTGAGATGGGACTGCTCATCGGGTCCAAAAATTATGATATCGTCAATATAGACGTAGCAGATTTTTCCTATATGTTGCTAAGGATATCGTCTAGAGCCCTTTGGAAGATGGCGGGTGCATTTTTTAGACCGAACGCCAAACGGGTAAATTCAAATTTTGCATTATTTATAGAAAATCCAGCTTTTTCCATGTCTTCCTCTCTCAGAGGGATTTGATGGAAGCCGCTCTTTAGGTCGATAACAGAGAAATATTCGTTTTTTCCCAGTTGTGCTAAAACTTCATTAATTTCGGGTATTGTGTATCTGTCAGGTATGGTGATTTCGTTTAATTTTCTCAAATCAATGACCATCCTGTCTTCTTTTATGCCTGAGGCGTCTAGTTTTTTTGGGACTGCCCATACGGGAGCATTGTAGGGTGATTTAGACTGTCTAACTATGCCTTGTTCAAGAAGTTTTTGAAGTTGTCCTTCGATTGAATCTTTCATCGCCATTGGGTAGGGATAATGTCTTGAATAGATCGGTTCGTTAGTGGTTGTTCTTATTTTTCGTCCGGGTCTAACAAAAGTTTTGGGTATTTCTGACACAGCAAGTGCAGTTTGTTTGCTTGTTCGTTCGTCAGGTGATTTGTCGTCATATTTATGTTGTTCACTGATTCTGACCTTTGTTGTTTAATAGGGATTTTTATAGATTTATTGATTATCATGAAGTTTTTAGAAGTGTGAATAATGGCTTTAAGTTGTTTAAGACTGTCGTTACCAAGAATTCCATGAAAAGATTTTAGATTTGGCATGATAAAGAACTGTAGTTTTTCGGATTTAATACCGAAGAGGTTAATTAGGGTATGGTGGGTAATTAAAACCTGTCCGCCGACAGAGTTGGCTTTAAATATTGATTTATTTTTTATTGGGTTTTTTACTAGTGACGGTTGAATGTAGTTTTTTTTAGAGCCGGTATCTATTAAAATTTTTAGTATTTGTCCGTCCCCTGTTTTGCATGAAAAATAGGGTAACGTACTCCACTTTAGTCTAAAAAATTAATGTCTGAAAATTCGTTTTCTTGATAATCGTTTTCTTGTCCGAGGTACTCCGTCAGTTCTTCGTCTGGTTCATTTTCCTGTTGGGGTTCCGCGTTATTGTCTGATATAGTGTCAGTACTATTTTCGTTTTCAGCGTGAGTTTTTATGTGATTAACTCTCTGGAATTTGGCCGGTTGGTGCATTTGAGAGGATTGTGGTGGAGGTCTTACTCCTGTAAACCTATCATTGTTTGGGTTTGGTCTATTCATGTAATTGACCATTCTTGATCTTATAGAGGGGTCTATGTCCATCGGAGTTGGCGGTTTTTGTTGGGTTGGTCTAGGTGGTGGTTGGAAATTTGGTCTAGTTTGGAATCGGGTCTGATTTTGGGCAGGGTATTGGTTAAAATATCTGTTAGTGTTCATAGGAGCTGCGTGCTGATTGAATCGCGGAGAAAATTGAGGTGTTTGTTGACGCGTATTAGTTTCATAAGCAGAATTGGGTCTCGCGTAGTTTAGTGTTTGTGGCAAGTAAGCCAGTTGGGGGTAAAACTTTTGGTTATGATTATGGTTATTTGATTTCCTTTGTGGGATTGGGGGTGTCATTTTGGAATTATTGTTTGCATAGTGCGTTCTGAATTGTTGATTTTCCAATTTTAGACATAAATGTAGGGCCTCATGTAAATCTGATGGTTCTCTCATTCCTAGGAGTCTTGGGAGGTCGCCTCTAAGTCCCCTCACAAAGGTGTCTAAGGCCTTATTGCGGTACGTCTTTGTCAGTAAAAGTATGGCTGTATCGCTTTCTTCCATACATGCAATTTTATTTAAGATAAGGGAAAGGTGTGCGTAAACTTCTTTGTAGAAGTCCTGTACTGAGCAGTTACCTTGTGTCATGGAAGACATTTGGTATTCTAAAGTTCTTAGATCCCTTTTGTCTGCATAGTGTGTCGTGAGACACTTAATTATGCAGTCCCAGTTAAGTGGGGTATTGTATGATTCTAATACAATGTCTGCATTGCCTGTTATTTTATTACGAACGACGTTCAGAATTCCAAAGTACTTAGGCGTTCCTTTAAGTGCCTCATAGATCTTGTGGGCTCTCTCTACGCTTTTTTTCCAAGATCCGAATTCTGTCGGGTTCTCAGAAAAATCTCTAAGGCATTTTACTATGTCCGGAATCTTGTCGAGGTCCGTTAAGTTATTGTTATGCTGTTCGTCTATTCCCTGATCTACTAATATTGGTTCCCTGTTTCTGATTTGTTCTTGTTCTCCGTAAGCTCTCCGAACTATGTTAGAAATTTGGGCTTCGATTTCGGGAGTGATCACTAAAGGTATTTGGGGGTTAGGCTGTTGGTTATTAGGGTTCTGATTTGTATTAAGTACTGAGGGCCTGATGAGATTGTTTGGATTAGACATTTTGATTGATTAACCTTTGCTTTCGTAAATTATACAAAAAGTGTCTTTGTTCCCTGGTCAAGAGTCTCTTCTGTCTAACTGAAGTTCTATTTATAGTAGTAGTTTGCCTTTTATGAAAAATATTTTATCTTAAAATTAATTAGTTTTTCTAAACAAAAAAAAAATTTTACTTAAAAGTTTTAATTTGAGAATACTTTTACAGAATTTTGTATTTTTCTTTATCTTTATGTTTATTTTTTCCTTTTTTAGAATTATTTAATTTTTTACCTTAAAAAAATATTTTATATTATGTAATTTATTTTAATTTTTATTTAAAAATTTTAGAATTGTGAGGAAAAATACTTGACTTACATTAATACTAAAATGCTGTGCATCTTACTGCTGCTGGTGTTAGGGGTGCTGTTGAAATTTATCTTATGTTGTATGTGATAGTTCTGCTGCTGTTAAAAGATGCAGTTGCATTATGTCCTATGTTGTGCTTGCTGTTGCTGGTATGTTTGTTGTATTGTGGTAATTTTGCTGCTGCTGCTGTTATTTGTTGCTGTTGGCCAGTAGCTTTAAATTTTAAAAATGTTGTTTGAAAATTTTTGATTTTCGGATAACCACTTTTAATGTTTTCTTTTTTTATGATTTTTTGATGTGTAAACATCTATACGCGCAGGGGGGTAAATTTCTATTTCACAATACAATCACAAAAACAGCGTAACTCATATCGGTGTGAGCTGAAGCAGATAACGCTGTGTGACTTATGATTGTATTGGTGAAAAAATTATGATATGTTCTTTTCTAAACATTTTCCAATTGTCTTTCAAAAAACATCAATTGTATTTCAGAAACCATCAATATAATTTCAGAAAATATCATTCGAGTTTCAGAAAGCATCAATTGAATTTCAGAAAACATCAATAGAATTTCAGAAAACATCAATTGTATTTCAGAAACCATCAATATAATTTGAGAAAACATCATTTGAATTTCAGAAAACATAAATAGAATTTCAGAAAACATCAATATAATTTCAGAAAACATCATTTGAATTTCAGAAAACATAAATAGAATTTCAGAAAACATCAATATAATTTCAGAAAACATCATTCGAGTTTCAGAAAACATCAATTGAATTTCAGAAAGCATCAATAGAAATTCAGAAAACATCAATATAATTTCAGAAAACATCATTCGAGTTTCAGAAAATATCATTTGAATTTCAGAAAACATAAATAGAATTTCAGAAAACATCAATTGTATTTCAGAAACCATCAATATAATTTCAGAAAACATCATTTGAATTTCAGAAAACATAAATAGAATTTCAGAAAACATCAATATAATTTCAGAAAACATCATTCGAGTTTCAGAAAACATCAATTGAATTTCAGAAAACATCAATAGAATTTCAGAAAACATCAATATAATTTCAGAAAACATCATTCGAGTTTCAGAAAACATCATTTGAATTTCAGAAAACATCAATATAATTTCAGAAAACATCATTTGAATTTCAGAAAACATAAATAGAATTTCAGAAAACATCAATATAATTTCAGAAAACATCATTCGAGTTTCAGAAAACATCAATTGAATTTCAGAAAGCATCAATAGAAATTCAGAAAACATCAATATAATTTCAGAAAACATCATTCGAGTTTCAGAAAACATCATTTGAATTTCAGAAAACATAAATAGAATTTCAGAAAACATCAATTGTATTTCAGAAACCATCAATATAATTTCAGAAAACATCATTTGAATTTAAGAAAACATAAATAGAATTTCAGAAAACATCAATATAATTTCAGAAAACATCATTCGAGTTTCAGAAAACATCAATTGAATTTCAGAAAGCATCAATAGAATTTCAGAAAACATCAATATAATTTTAGAAAACATCATTCGAGTTTCAGAAAACATCAATTGAATTTCAGAAAATATAAATAGAATTTTAGAAAACATCAATATAATTTCAGAAAACATCAATTGTATTTCAGAAACCATCAATATAATTTCAGAAAACATCATTTGAATTTCAGAAAACATAAATAGAATTTCAGAAAACATCAATATAATTTCAGAAAACATCATTCGAGTTTCAGAAAACATCAATTGAATTTCAGAAAGCATCAATAGAATTTCAGAAAACATCAATATAATTTCAGAAAACATCATTTGAATTTCAGAAAACATAAATAGAATTTCAGAAAAGATCAATATAATTTCAGAAAACATCAATATAATTTCAGAAAACATCAATTGTATTTCAGAAACCAGCAATATAATTTCAGAACACATTATTTGAATTACAGAAAACATAAATAGAATTTCAGAAAACATCAATATAATTTCAGAAAACATCAATTGTATTTCAGAAACCATCAATATAATTTCAGAAAACATCAATTGTATTTCAGAAAACATCAATAGAATTTCAGAAAACATAAACTGTATTTCAGAAAACATCAATAAAATTTCAGAAAACATCAATTGAATTTCAGAAAACATCAGTATAATTTCAGAAAACATCATTTGAATTTCAGAAAACATAAATAGAATTTCAGAAAACATCAATATAATTTCAGAAAACATCATTCGGGTTTCAGAAATCATCATTTGAATTTCAGAAAACATAAATAGAATTTCAGAAAACATCAATATAATTTCAGAAAACATCATTCGAGTTTCAGAAAACATCAATTGAATTTCAGAAAACATCAATAGAATTTCAGAAAACATCAATATAATTTCAGAAAACATCATTCGAGTTTCAGAAAACATCATTTGAATTTCAGAAAACATAAATAGAATTTCAGAAAACATCAATATAATTTCAGAAAACATCATTCGAGTTTCAGAAAACATCAATTGAATTTCAGAAAACATAAATAGAATTTCAGAAAACATCAATATAATTTCAGAAAACATCATTCGAGTTTCAGAAAACATCAATTGAATTTCAGAAAACATCAATAGAATTTCAGAAAACATCAATTGTATTTCAGAAAACATCAATTGTATTTCAGAAAACATCATTTGAATTTCAGAAAACATAATTAGAATTTCAGAAAACATCAATATAATTTCAGAAAACATCATTCGAGTTTCAGATAACATCATTTGAATTTCAGAAAACATAAATAGAATTTCAGAAAACATCAATATAATTTCAGAAAACATCATTCGAGTTTCAGAAAACATCAATTGAATTTCAGAAAACATAAATAGAATTTCAGAAAACATCAATATAATTTTAGAAAACATCATTCGAGTTTCAGAAAACATCAATTGAATTTCAGAAAACATCAATAGAATTTCAGAAAACATCAATTGTATTTCAGAAACCATCAATATAATTTCAGAAAACATCATTTGAATTTCAGAAAACATAAATAGAATTTCAGAAAACATTAATATAATTTCAGAAAACATCATTTGAATTTCAGAAAACATAAATAGAATTTCAGAAAACATCAATATAATTTCAGAAAACATCATTCGAGTTTCAGAAAACATCAATTGAATTTCAGAAAGCATCAATAGAATTTCAGAAAACATCAATATAATTTTAGAAAACATCATTCGAGTTTCAGAAAACATCAATTGAATTTCAGAAAATATAAATAGAATTTCAGAAAACATCAATATAATTTCAGAAAACATCAATTGTATTTCAGAAACCATCAATATAATTTCAGAAAACATCATTTGAATTTCAGAAAACATAAATAGAATTTCAGAAAACATCAATATAATTTCAAGAAACATCATTCGAGTTTCAGAAAACATCAATTGAATTTCAGAAAGCATCAATAGAATTTCAGAAAACATCAATATAATTTCAGAAAACATCATTCGAGTTTCAGAAAATATCATTTGAATTTCAGAAAACATAAATAGAATTTCAGAAAACATCAATATAATTTCAGAAAACATCAATATAATTTCAGAAAACATCAATTGTATTTCAGAAACCATCAATATAATTTCAGAAAACATCAATTGAATTTCAGAAAACATAAATAGAATTTCAGAAAACATCAATATAATTTCAGAAAACATCATTCGAGTTTCAGAAAACATCATTTGAATTTCAGAAAACATAAATAGAATTTCAGAAAACATCAATATAATTTTAGAAAACATCATTCGAGTTTCAGAAAACATCAATTGAATTTCAGAAAATATAAATAGAATTTCAGAAAACATCAATATAATTTCAGAAAACATCAATTGTATTTCAGAAACCATCAATATAATTTCAGAAAACATCATTTGAATTTCAGAAAACATAAATAGAATTTCAGAAAACATCAATATAATTTCAGAAAACATCATTCGAGTTTCAGAAAACATCATTTGAATTTCAGAAAACATAAATAGAATTTCAGAAAACATCAATATAATTTTAGAAAACATCATTCGAGTTTCAGAAAACATCAATTGAATTTCAGAAAATATAAATAGAATTTCAGAAAACATCAATATAATTTCAGAAAACATCAATTGTATTTCAGAAACCATCAATATAATTTCAGAAAACATCATTTGAATTTCAGAAAACATAAATAGAATTTCAGAAAACATCAATATAATTTCAGAAAACATCATTCGAGTTTCAGAAAACATCAATTGAATTTCAGAAAGCATCAATAGAATTTCAGAAAACATCAATATAATTTCAGAAAACATCATTTGAATTTCAGAAAACATAAATAGAATTTCAGAAAACATCAATATAATTTCAGAAAACATCAATATAATTTCAGAAAACATCAATTGTATTTCAGAAACCATCAATATAATTTCAGAACACATTATTTGAATTTCAGAAAACATAAATAGAATTTCAGAAAACATCAATATAATTTCAGAAAACATCAATTGTATTTCAGAAACCATCAATATAATTTCAGAAAACATCAATTGTATTTCAGAAAACATCAATAGAGTTTCAGAAAACATAAACTGTATTTCAGAAAACATCAATAAAATTTCAGAAAACATCAATTGAATTTCAGAAAACATCAATATAATTTCAGAAAACATCATATGAATTTCAGAAAACATAAATAGAATTTCAGAAAACATCAATATAATTTCAGAAAACATCATTCGAGTTTCAGAAATCATCATTTGAATTTCAGAAAACATAAATAGAATTTCAGAAAACATCAATATAATTTCAGAAAACATCATTCGAGTTTCAGAAAACATCAATTGAATTTCAGAAAACATCAATAGAATTTCAGAAAACATCAATTGTATTTCAGAAACCATCAATATAATTTCAGAAAACATCATTTGAATTTCAGAAAACATAAATAGAATTTCAGAAAACATCAATATAATTTCAGAAAACATCATTTGAATTTCAGAAAACATAAATAGAATTTCAGAAAACATCAATATAATTTCAGAAAACATCATTCGAGTTTCAGAAAACACCAATTGAATTTCAGAAAGCATCAATAGAATTTCAGAAAACATCAATATAATTTCAGAAAACATCATTTGAATTTCAGAAAACATAAATAGAATTGCAGAAAACATCAATATAATTTCAGAAAACATCAATATAATTTCAGAAAACATCAATTGTATTTCAGAAACCATCAATATAATTTCAGAACACATTATTTGAATTTCAGAAAACATAAATAGAATTTCAGAAAACATCAATATAATTTCAGAAAACATCAATTGTATTTCAGAAACCATCAATATAATTTCAGAAAACATCAATTGTATTTCAGAAAACATCAATAGAATTTCAGAAAACATAAACTCTATTTCAGAAAACATCAATAAAATTTCAGAAAACATCTATTGAATTTCAGAAAACATCAATATAATTTCAGAAAACATCATATGAATTTCAGAAAACATAAATAGAATTTCAGAAAACATCAATATAATTTCAGAAAACATCATTCGATTTTCAGAAATCATCATTTGAATTTCAGAAAACATAAATAGAATTTCAGAAAACATCAATATAATTTCAGAAAACATCATTCGAGTTTCAGAAAACATCAATTGAATTTCAGAAAACATCAATAGAATTTCAGAAAACATCAATATAATTTCAGAAAACATCATTCGAGTTTCAGAAAACATCATTTGAATTTCAGAAAACATAAATAGAATTTCAGAAAACATCAATATAATTTCAGAAAACATCATTCGAGTTTCAGAAAACATCAATTGAATTTCAGAAAACATAAATAGAATTTCAGAAAACATCAATATAATTTCAGAAAACATCATTCGAGTTTCAGAAAACATCAATTGAATTTCAGAAAACATCAATAGAATTTCAGAAAACATCAATTGTATTTCAGAAAACATCAATTGTATTTCAGAAAACATCATTTGAATTTCAGAAAACATAATTAGAATTTCAGAAAACATCAATTGAATTTCAGAAAACATCATTCGAGTTTCAGAAAACATCATTTGAATTTCAGAAAACATAAATAGAATTTCAGAAAACATCAATATAATTTCAGAAAACATCATTCGAGTTTCAGAAAACATCAATTGAATTTCAGAAAACATAAATAGAATTTCAGAAAACATCAATATAATTTCAGAAAACATCATTTGAATTTCAGAAAACATAAATAGAATTTCAGAAAACATCAATATAATTTCAGAAAACATCATTCGAGTTTCAGAAAACATCAATTGAATTTCAGAAAACATCAATAGAATTTCAGAAAACATCAATTGTATTTCAGAAACCATCAATATAATTTCAGAAAACATCATTTGAATTTCAGAAAACATAAATAGAATTTCAGAAAACATCAATATAATATCAGAAAACATCATTTGAATTTCAGAAAACATAAATAGAATTTCAGAAAACATCAATATAATTTCAGAAAACATCATTCGAGTTTCAGAAAACATCAATTGAATTTCAGAAAGCATCAATAGAATTTCAGAAAACATCAATATAATTTTAGAAAACATCATTCGAGTTTCAGAAAACATCAATTGAATTTCAGAAAATATAAATAGAATTTCAGAAAACATCAATATAATTTCAGAAAACATCAATTGTATTTCAGAAACCATCAATATAATTTCAGAAAACATCATTTGAATTTCAGAAAACATAAATAGAATTTCAGAAAACATCAATATAATTTCAGAAAACATCATTCGAGTTTCAGAAAACATCAATTGAATTTCAGAAAGCATCAATAGAATTTCAGAAAACATCAATATAATTTCAGAAAACATCATTCGAGTTTAAGAAAACATCATATGAATTTCAGAAAACATAAATAGAATTTCAGAAAACATCAATATAATTTCAGAAAACATCAATATAATTTCAGAAAACATCAATTGTATTTCAGAAACCATCAATATAATTTCAGAAAACATCATTTGAATTTCAGAAAACATAAATAGAATTTCAGAAAACATCAATATAATTTCTGAAAACATCATTCGAGTTTCAGAAAACATCAATTGAATTTCAGAAAGCATCAATAGAATTTCAGAAAACATCAATATAATTTTAGAAAACATCATTCGAGTTTCAGAAAACATCAATTGAATTTCAGAAAATATAAATAGAATTTCAGAAAACATCAATATAATTTCAGAAAACATCAATTGTATTTCAGAAACCATCAATATAATTTCAGAAAACATTATTTGAATTGCTGAGAACATTAATTTTATTTCAGAAAACATCAATAGAATTTCAAAAAGCATCATTTGAATTGCTGAAAACATTAATTGTATTTCAGAAAACATCAATTGAATTTCAGAAAACATCAATTGAATTTCAGAAAACAGCATAATCGAGTTATTTTTTATGCACTGGAAAATATGATGTTGATGTTTTCTTTAATTATTAGATGTTTACACATCTCCCTTGTGATCGGACTCACATGATTTTTTTTATTTAGAAAAAGGTTTTTTTAAGTTTTTGCTTTTTAAAAAAATATTTTTCAAGCATTTTTTACATTAGGTAATTTTTTGTTTTCAAAATTTTATGCGAGTCGTTAAGCGATCCGCGCCGGTACCGGGGAATTAGTCCCTTTCAATCCTTTACCGGGGTTCCCTCTTGGTACACTTTTTAAAATATTTGCATGGTGTGAATTTCTCCTACAGGAGTTTGACACTTAACTTGAACTTTTATTATTTTTGTTTTAATTTTGAAGGCACTATTTAGCCTTTTGTCACTACTTGAGGGCTGCTGTGGGTTCGGTTCTGTAACACTACTTTAGGATCAGACCGAAAAACGTTGGGCGCCAGTTATATTAAACTAAGTTGTAATAAAAACACGATGTGTATTTGTTGGATGTTTTATATTAATTAATGATTCTCACTTTATTTCTTTCCCTTTTTAAACTTAAAACTGTTTACAATAATTATTTGCCCATTTTACAATTTTGGGTCAATACTTAAAGTTAAATAGTTAATTGCCCACTTGACAATTTTTGGGTCTTTTTCTTTTTTAACAACAAAATAAAAAAATGCATTGTATTGGTTTTTTCTAATAAGATTACCATAAAGAACTATAACAAAAGAAATGATTAAAAAGTGCAACGACGAATTATTAGGAATTTTGTACTTTGTCAAAAATTAAATGAAGAATGCTTCCGCAAGTGAATGACCAAAAAAAGAAGTTTAGTAAGAGGTAGTTCATTAGCTTTTGTTTTATTCCAAAGAAATGTTTCGACATCGGTGTCGTTGGCATCGAACATTGATGTCGTTGTCATCTAATAAAATTCTGTGGAATTGGTTTTGAAATAAAAGTAAAGTTGTTTATTTTTGGGTTAAATATTTGTGTCAATAACTTGTATAATACATGAGGAAAGTCACATGTACATTTTTCAATTAGAACAGGTTCTATTTTTGCATGACAAACATATGAAAATACAACAATGCTTGTGGCGAAAGAAAAGCAGAGTAAATTTTAAAGATTAATATTGAAAGAAAAATAAATTGTTTAGTATTAATTAACAATTAAAAAATATATAACCTTTTTTTTAACAATAAATTTTTGTAAGTTCACAAATTAAATCAGCTGTTGTTTACATTTAGAGGTTATGTCATACGGAAATACATATGTACGTGTGATAGCAAAAATTATGAATCGTATGTAAAAGACAATTTTGACAGAGATGAGGAATTTCATATGGATAAAAAAAGTGACAGTACATATGTAAAAAACACTTCGTGTAATAGCACCTTTATTAGTAGTACCAATGTAAATACGATTGCAGGTCTCGTTTTCATTGCCTTTGCATTTGATTTCGTACACTACATTACTTCTTTCTTCTTTTGGTATTGTTGTTTTTGTTTTTGTGTATAGTTGGTTTAGTTTTGTGTTTGCTTTGTGTGCGATTTTAATGTTATTGTTGGTGATGATTGTTTTTTATTGATTTTGTGTCTGTAAGATTTGGAATGTAATTTAGTGTAATAAATCGTGAATTTGCATTGGGTTCTTGTCGGTTTCTGCGTTATTTTTAATTTGTAATAATTCTGAATCTATTATGTTATTAATAAGTTTAATTGGATAATTCTTTTTTGTTAGTATTTTTGTAATTTTGTTCTTGTTTTCGTTGTCAAATGATCTGTGGCTGAGTCTGAATACTTTATTAGCGAAATTTCTAATTGTATTCATCTTTTGAAAATTTGGTTGATTAGAAAAGTAATTAATCATTCTTCCTGAAGCTATTGTTTTGTTATACCAATTTGTGATTATTTTGTCGTTTAGTTTTATTAGTTCTATGTCCAAAAATGCATGTTTTCCACTGATTTCTTCCGCTATTGTAAATTGTATTTTTTTGTGAAACTTGTTGAGTGTTTCTATTGTTTTTTCCAAATTTTTTTTTATTTATTATGGTCAGCATATCGTCAACATATTTGATGATTAATTTGAATTTTATGTTATATTGATTTTGCAGTCCGTCAATTGTGTTGTCGAGGAGCTTGTGAAGAACCACGTCTGCCATTGTGGGGGAGAGAGGGTTACCCATAGGCATTCCAAAAGTTTGAGTGTAGATTTGATCTTCATATTGGAAATAGTTGTTATCGTATAAGCAGATTTCTAAAATTTTTTGAAAATTTGGTTTGTTTAATTTGGTGTGTGTTTGCAATGTATCCCATTTTTTTAAGATTGTTTTAATTGCTAGTTGTAATGGGATATTTGTAAATAAGGAAACCACATCGAATGAGACTAAGATATCCTCTTTTTCAAGTTTTATAGTTTCTATTTTTTCCTTTACTTCCAAGGAACTTCGAACAGTGTATGTTGGTGATATGATATTTTTGAGTATATCTCCGATATGTTGTGCTAAATGATAGCATGAGACATCAAAAGAAGCTATTGGTCTCAGTGGGATCCCAGTTTTATGTATTTTGGGCAAGCCATATAAGCATGGTTGGTTGGCTGCTGAAGTCAGTTTAATTTTTTGTTTTATATCTATTTGTTGTTTTTTAAAAAGGTCATTGATAATCATATTGTTTGTTCTCATTAGTTTTTGCGTTGGATCTATTCTTGTTGTTTTATATGTTGTTATGTCTTGTAAGAGTGTTTGCATTTTTGTGTTATATTCCCTTTTGTAAATTATTATGGTCTTGTTTCCTTTATCGGCATCCACTACTACTATATCGTTTTTATATTTTTTTAGTATTTGGTTGTATCTCTGTAGACTTTGGTGATGAATATATCTTTTGGTGTGTGACGGCCGTTTATTTTTGGTTACGACTGTACTTAACAAAAAATGTACAAGTCACATTAAGCGAAACGTTATTTATTTTGCAATGCAAAATTTTTGCAAGAATCCCGTTTCGTCAGTATGAGATTTGTATGTATGTTTGTTTTGTTTTTTTGTGCTGTACCATTTAATAAACAACACCTTATATGGTAATGTCGCTTGTCAATTTTTTTTTGTTGCAAGAGTAGTTTTAAGAAAAGTAAAGTTTAAGTGAAGTTAAAATAAATTTAAGATTTAAGAAATTTAAAATTTAAAAAAACAAACATTAAAGTGAAAGTTTTCAGAAAAAAAAAAAAATAAGATAAAAAAAAATTAGTTTAAGACTTGAGAAATTAAAATAAAAGACATAAAAGATAAATGTAAAAGTTAAGAAATAAAAACAAATAAAAATTAAAATAAACTTTAAGAAAAAAAAAACTTTAGATTTTATTGACATGTGAATAAATAAAATTTTGTGTTATTTAATAATATTTCTGTTTATGCTAAAGAAAGCGTTCTGAGCAAAAATTTTAAGTAAATTTAAATAAAAAAAGACACTAATGTTAAGAAAAGAAAATAATGTTTAAAAATAAATAATTGAAAAATACAATAAACGTATAAGACAACACAAGTTGATAAAACGAAATTAAGGAATTAAAGTAGAGTTTACCTCATAAAAGTCGCATAAATAGTTCTTTGGTGTTTACTCTTATCTCCATATAAACATTTTATATTGAAATCAGCAACAATATCATTATTAATGCAGCTATGGCCAATTTTTCCAATGGCATTTGGCGAGACACAACCACTGCGTCTGGCGGCAGCAGCTTCATCTGTTCCTCAACAACTACAACCATATGGCGGTAAATCCACAATTTTATATGTTTAGTAGATGTTATTATCGTTCCTATATACTTATGTAATTAAAAGAAATTAATTAAAATGTTTCCTTAAATCTAAATTAAATAAAAAAATTTCCTAAGATTTGTCTAACTATAAATTAAAATTATTTTTTTAAAGATTTTTCTAATTATAAATCAAAATTTTTTTCTAAATAAAAATTTAAACTAAAATGTTTCTAAAAAAAATTACAATGACATGAAAAATTTCTAAAAAAAAAAATAAAAATACAGTGAATTGAAAATTGCATTCAAACTTAAAATTTTTTTTATAAATTATATTAAACAAAATTTTCTAAAATTAAAATTTTTCTAAAATTAAAATTTTTCTAAAATTAAAATTTTCCTAAAATGAAAAATAGCTACAAGTAAAATTGCTAAAAGAAATTTTATTATAGTTAAATGTTGCTAAATATAATTTAAAATTTAAATTTTGAACACCTCAAAAATGAAGGTTAAATAAAACATTTTTATATATCCCGATGTAGAAAACCAAACCAAACTTTTTATCATTTATGTGGGTTACCTCCAAATAAGATGGATCATAGGTAACAAGGTAGGGAGGGCAAAAGGGGCAGAAAACCTCGTCCCCAATCCCAAGGTAAGTATGGCCATCCGTCCCATTAGCGACCGTTTTTTGAGTTTTTTTCAAATCGCACGTGAACATCTGTAGTGCGGTTTCCCTGGGCCTGACCAAGACCTCACCCATCCGGCGAGCTAGGCCCCACGTGCGACCGGCAAAGGCTCAGGGAAACGGGAGCGGAATACAGACACCGCACCAATACAGAAATTTTTTTTTTAATATAAAATAAAAAATAATTTATAAACTATAAAAAAATATAATTTATAAAAAAATTTTAAGTTTGAATGCAATTTTCAATTCATTGTATTTTTTTTTTTAGAAATTTTTCATGTCATTGTAATTTTAAATCAATATATATGTATTTTTTTTTTTTTTTTTTTTGTTTTAATTAAATTTAGTTTTAATTTTAGCTTTAACAAAAAAATTCTCTTAAATTTCTATAATTTTAAATTTAAGTCAATTTTAAATTTTAGCAAAATTTTATTTTAGGAAAATTTTGGCAAAATTTTTTTTTTTTTTTAAAAATTTTAATTTTTAGCTAAATTATATTTCTTATTATAATTTTTAATTTTAGCTCAATTTTATTTTCATGTAGGAAAATTTTTAGTTTAATTTTATATTTAGCAAAGTTCTTAATTTAGAAAATTTTTAGTTAAAATTTATGTTTAGTAAATTTTATTAACGTAGAAACATTTTAGTTTAAATTTATATATAGAGAAAAAAATTTTGATTTATAATTAGAAAAATCTTTAAAAAATAATTTTAATTTATAGTTAGACAAATCTTAGGAAATTTTTTTATTTAATTTAGATTTAAGAAAACATTTTAATTAATTTCTTTTAATTACATAAGTATATAAGGAACGATATTAACATCTACTATACATATAAAATTGTGGATTTACTGCCATATGGTTGTAGTTGTTGAGGTAAAGATGAAGCTGCTGCCGCCAGACGCTGTGGTTGTGTCTCGCCATATGCCATTGGAAAAATTGGCCATAGCTGCATTAATAATGATATTGTTGCTGATTTCAATATAAAATGTTTATATGGAGATAAGAGTAAACACCAAAGAACTATTTATGCGACTTTGTTGTATAAGCTTGATCGGTTTATGAGGTAAACTCTAATTTAATTCCTTAATTTCGTTTTATCAACTTGTGTTGTCTTATACCTTTATTGTATTTTTCAATTATTTATTTTTAAACATTATTTTCTTTTCTTAACATTAGTGTCTTTTTTTATTTAAAATTACTTAAAATTTTTGCTCAGAACGCTTTCTTTAGCATAAACAGAAATATTATTAATTAACACAAAATTTTATTTATTCACATGTCAATAAAATCTAAAGTTTTTTTTTCTTAAAGTTTATTTTAATTTTTGTTTTTATTTCTTAACTTTTACATTTATCTTTTATGTCTTTTATTTTAATTTCTCAAGTCTTAAACTAGTTTTTTTTATCTTATTTTTTTTTCTGAAAACTTTCACTTTAATGTTTGTTTTTTTAAATTTTAAATTTCTTAAATCTTAAATTTATTTTAACTTCACTTAAACTTTACTTTTCTTAAAACTACATATTTAATTTAATTTTTAGAGGTTTTTCCTCAACCTTCTTATCTCAACATCAAAACTTCAACTCCCCTTCAAGTTATATTTTCTTTCTATCCAACCTGCATATCTTCATTCATTCATTTATCTCAAGATAAAAACCTGTTTCAAAAAAAACTCGCAACCATTCATTGAGAACATTCATATTCATGTAACCAATACTCATACATTCACTAAATTCCCTATGTAAAAAAAATACTACATCTAACTATGCGTAGAACAAAGTAAGCCGATGTTAATGGCTGACAACATACATATGTGGGAATGAGAACGAGTAAAAGCTTTACACATGAATAAACTGTTTAAAAATGGAATTTCTTCTCTTGCAACAAAAAAAATTGGCAAGCGACATTACCATATAAGGTGTTGTTTATTAAATGGTACAGCACAAAAAAACAAAACAAACATACATACAAATCTCATACTGACGAAACGGGATTCTTGCAAAAATTTTACATTGCAAAATAAATAACGTTTCGCTTAATGTTACTTGTACATTGTTAAGTACAGTCGTAACCAAAAATAAACGGCCGTCACAGGTGTGTTTTTTGTTGTTCTATTGTAGTTGTTGATTCTATTAGCTACTTTACATCTAATTGTTTCCTTTTCTTTTGTGTCTGCTATGTATTGTATGTATTGTTCCATATCTGCGATGAGGTTAATGGGGGAGACATTTTTGTTGTTGGTTGGTAATGCAAATTTTTTGCCCAGAGAGAGCAGCCAACTACTTTCATCGGGAATATGTATGTTTGTTAGGTTTACGAGCCAATCTTTGTTCCAATATTAAGCTTGTTTTTGTTTTTTGATGAATTTTTCAAATTCTTGGTGATTAATTTATTTGTTCATGTATTTGTTGAGGTTCGTAATGTTGTTTTCTAATAATTTTTTAGTTTGTACCGTTTGGCTAATTTCAAGGTAAACCACATCCAAAAAAAACAAAAACAGCACAGCCCTGTCACAACACGCCCTCATTAACAAACATACACCTGATTTTGACAATTGCAGAATATTAGACATAGAGATTAGAGATAGAAAACGAATAACAATGGAAAGCTTGAGAATTCAAGAAAACAACCACTTGACAGTAAACAGAAAATAAGATACCGACAACATCAGTACAAGCTATTCCACTGTTTTAAATAAAATTAATTAGTGCAATAATACGTAATTTATAAGTCTCAACAAACAAACAAAATTTTAATGTAAGTCAAATGTACATGCCCTATAATTGACGTAATGTAAAAATACTAATTAGAATTAAGATGTCCCCACTGTGAGTAAATTTAGTCGAGAGAAAAAAAGCGGTAAATAATGTTATATATATCATTTCAGTGGTTAATAAATTAAATAAAATATATACCCCTGAAGATGCTGGAAATAAGCCAGCGAAACGTTGGGAGAAGTATGGAAACTAAAACTTTGTTTTATTTCGCATAGCGCACAAATGAGACTGCTTAGCCAAAAGTAAAATACAAATATTACACACAAACAGTCAATCAACAACAACAAACGAAAATATATTTTATTTACATAAATTAATTCAAAATCACCTTGGTGGGATTTTGTATTATATTGTGTTATTTTGTGTTACCACAAAATTTAATAGTGAAAACTCCCTTGTAATATATATGTAAAAAATATTTAATTCTCTATGTTTTCCAAATATGGCAATATTTTAACAAAAAAAATTGAGAGAGCTTTATAGACCACTCGTGAAATAAACAAAAATCCTCTGTTACGCGGATCAAACCAAAGACAATCTAAACAAATTTCAAACAAATATGGGCGCAAAAGAACGCAGTTTAAGCAGATCTTAAACGTACATCGTTGGCAAGCACCTAACATAATATATATGTATATATGAGACATAGTTTATCTGAATCATTAAATTGGAAGAAAACATAATTATTCAGAAAAAAAATACACAAAAGATTATCTTCAAAGAGAATATAATGATTGACTTATGAAGAAACTACCACGTTGGATATCTCTTTTCTCTAAGGTTTTGACCCTGAATAAATAAATCCAAACAAAAGAAAACTAAAGGCAAACATGTTTATAAATTTAATATTTAAATTGGAAACAGAATCAACCACTCTCACTACTAATGAAACCACATCCGTAAATGATAATAATAGCAACTTATTGAAGACATTAAGATATTTTACTACTCCATTGTAGCTATATACATACATTGCGAGTATTTAAAACATTATCTAAGGGGTAATGTAATGAGTACAAGCGAAATATATACATACTAGAGCTTGTTTATGCTAATGTTTAACAAATTTTTTAACAGGTACTTTTTGGCAATATTACTATAGTAAAAAACATAATGCATTTACATGGTATAATCCTAAATCCACCATTAACTCACCCCAAGAGACCTATTCAGGGCTTAGAAACAACCAGCGAGCCTAGTGGTAAAGACATAATGGACCTCTAGATACATTCTCTCAACAATGTTTTGTACACAATTTTTGCCCCTTGACATTTTACGATTGCATGGGTTAAAATATAACACCCACTAAATATTGAAGAGTCCCTACAATATTCAACTACACGGTAAATGTTTACGAATAACAATCTTTTACAGCTGGTCCAACTACAAATCGCAGTAGCTGTGTGTTATTATGTATTTAAATGTTTACAAAAATCTGAATTTTGCAAAAATAATTTTGCGTTTAGCCCATCCTAGTCCGAGGTCTCTAAACGATACAAATTGGCCAGAGAAAGCGGAAAAGTTTCTAAGAGATGAAGAATTATTAAAGTATTTAAAAAATTTAACAAAAAACAAGGAAGAGTGTTAAATTCGGCTATGCCGAATCTTTGATACCCTCCACCTAGGTTTTCTTGCACTATTTCTAACAAGTGTATATAAAATATATGAAAATGTAAACAATTTGATCAACTTATTACTAAATTATTACAAATACTCTGAATTTCAGCATTTACGTTAAACAATTTTAAAGTGAATAAAAGATAGTAAACAAAATATATTTTTTTAATTTCGGATCTTTTTCGGAATACTTGTCCATGTCTTATATTTTAAAAGTACTAGCGTTAATCAGTTTTATTTTTCAGATCGGATTACATCAGTTTGTCATTCCGTTTGTAACGCATCAATAAATGAATTTGCGTCTATGTGTTTCATGCAAAAGATTTCTTACTTTTGTAGAATTGTAGGGATTTTTGCAAATTTTTTTTTTAAACAACTTAATATTTATTTTATATTTATTTATTTTTAATAATTGTGTGTTTAATGTCGTGCTGTTTACTCGTATTTTACCACATACTTAAAAGTTTTTAAATGTAAAACTGACAAAAAAGATTATATGTAAGTTGAATTTTTCACTTGATGTTATGTTTTCCCTTGTTGTTATTAAATTGTATTATTCTTATTGTTTATGAAAAAATTGCCAGATTCAATAAATCAAAATCCCTGAAGATGTTGGAATAATCCCAACGAAACGTCGGATTGAAAAAAAATGGAATAATCTTTTATTTGCATTTGAAACCCATGACCTTGAAAGCCTGATTAGAGTAATTTCTACTTTAAAACATCTTTAATAAAAACTCAAAAAAGGTCGATTAGAATTTTATAATTAACAAATAATCGGAGGGCCCGCCGAATCTCAAAGTTATTGAGTCACACACAACACCATGAAGAACTTTTTTATGCACATGAAACTAAAATATGACGCCGACACCTGCTTGTTGTTGAAAAGGTATTGCAGGGAGACGAAAAGACTAGCCAAGCAGATGGAAAGACTAAAGTATTTATTAACATGCAGAAAAAATGGACTCACACCAACGCACCTGGTAAATACAACGAAACAAGCTAGACAACTATTCACATCGACGAGAATATCACAGGAAATAGGTAAAATTGAACACAATTTCCATTTAAAAATTTTGAACCTTGAGATTAAAGACACAAACTGGAATCTAAAAGATATACGCAGGGAGATAAATGTGATTAGGAAATCCCTTACGAAAATACTTAATGAAGAAGAATACGACAATTTCATAAAAAGACAGAATACTAGATACAAAGATATTATATCATCCGATAAGGAGACACACTCGTCTAAAATACAAAACCTTAAACGAAGACAATTAGAGAAATACAAACTCACATATAATCCGTGGTTTGTGAACAACACGGAGATCTCATTTACGGAAGAGAGCAAATGGCTCCTCTCATTGGGATCAAAGTTTACAATTCCAGTTAATGACAAAAATTTTTCAACAATCAATCTGATAGCTGACTTAGAGCAATGGGTGCAGACGATATCTGATGAGAGGGAAAAGGATGTTACTAGGTCCAAAATTGCCAATAGGATTATGACCCATAGGAGAAAGGTTAAAAATAACCAAAAAGAAAAATTTATTCTCAGCATTTATGAGGACACGAAGCGGTATCTAAAAAGATATAAGAGTGAAATAGTTATCACAAAATCTGATAAAGGCAACAAGACAGTTATTATGTACAGAAAGGACTACGAAAGGGAAATGAATAAATTGCTCGACGACAAAAATACATACAAATCAATGAGAGCTGACCCTACACAGAAACTTCAAAAAACAAACAATAAATTAGTAATGGACCTATATAAACAAAACTACATTACGAAATATGAAAAAATCAAACTAACATCGAATTCTGCCACAGCACCTAGACTGTATGGATTACCAAAAATCCATAAACCAAATGTACCACTGAGACCTATATCATCGTCTGTAGAAGTCCCGTGTTACAATCTCTCAAAATATATGGGAAGTATTTTGAAAAACATTATATTGGAAGAATATAATATAAAAAATTCTTTTGAGATCAAAGAGAAACTGGAGAAAGTGTACCTTGACGAAGACGATATTTTAATATCCCTTGACGTGGTATCGTTATTTACGAACATACCTATACATTTAGCTATAAGCAATATTATGACTCAGTGGAGTACCCTACAGAACTATACAAAAATACCCAGGACACAGTTCCTCAAATTATTACAATTCTGTCTAACTGACAATAATTATTTCATATATGGCGATAAAATATACAACCAAACCTACGGAATGCCAATGGGGAACCCACTGTCACCAACAATAGCCGACATCGTGCTAGACACACTACTAAGGAAGACCATAGAGGAACTAAAAACAGAAAATATACAAGTTAAATTAATTACGAAATATGTAGATGACTTATTCGCGATTATAAAGAAAAAAGACGAAGAAATTATCCTAAAAACATTCAACAACTATCATAATAAATTAAAATTTACAATTGAAAGGGAAACAAATAATGCTTTGCCGTATTTAGATATGAGAATCCTAAAAGAAAACAGTAAAATTATCACAGATTGGTATACAAAATCCATAGCTTCAGACCGTCTAATAAATTATCACTCTACACAACCAACAAAACAAAAAACAAACACAGCAATAAATCTTATTAAAAAAGTCATCAAATTGAGTGATAATAAATTTAAAGCCCAAAATATAGAAAAAGTTAGAACTATATTGATAAAGAATAATTATCCAAATTACATTATAAACAATCTGATAAAGCACGCCACAAATGAGGGAGCACGGGAAAACACAATAGAAACATCTGGCAGCACCAAACAATTTTACAGCCTCTCTTACATACCAAAACTCACTGAGAGAAGCCAAATGAAAGAAATAATAAAAGATGACACAGTATCGTTAGCATATAAACCAAACAAAACAATTTGTAGCCTGTTTACACAAACAAAAACTAAAATAGAAAAAACAGATCAGAGCAATGTTGTATACGAAATCCAATGTATAGGCAATGCAAACGAAACTTGCGGTAAAGTTTACGTCGGAACAACAAAACGAAATTTAGCAATAAGAATAAGCGAACACGAAGCAGATATTAAGAAAAATAAATACACAACCGCGCTAGCACAACACTGCATTGAAACAAAACATGTAGCGGATCTAAGTAATGTAAAGATATTAGACAAGGAGAGAAAGGAAAATAAGAGATACACTTTAGAGAGTTTGAGAATTCAACAAAGACAACTTCGTGCAATAAATACAAAAAGTGACAAAGATCAAACCAACGCAAATTACACCATAGCAATAGTTTAATTTAGTTTAGGTTCAACTGTGATACTAACATTAAGAAAAAATTTTAATCTGTGATATTTTATTTTATATTTATTTATTTTTAATAATTGTGTGTTTAATGTCGTGCTGTTTACTCGTATTTTACCACATACTTAAAAGTTTTTAAATGTAAAACTGACAAAAAAGATTATATGTAAGTTGAATTTTTCACTTGATGTTATGTTTTCCCTTGTTGTTATTAAATTGTATTATTCTTATTGTTTATGAAAAAATTGCCAGATTCAATAAATCAAAATCCCTGAAGATGTTGGAATAATCCCAACGAAACGTCGGATTGAAAAAAAATGGAATAATCTTTTATTTGCATTTGAAACCCATGACCTTGAAAGCCTGATTAGAGTAATTTCTACTTTAAAACATCTTTAATAAAAACTCAAAAAAGGTCGATTAGAATTTTATAATTAACAAATAATCGGAGGGCCCGCCGAATCTCAAAGTTATTGAGTCACACACAACACCATGAAGAACTTTTTTATGCACATGAAACTAAAATATGACGCCGACACCTGCTTGTTGTTGAAAAGGTATTGCAGGGAGACGAAAAGACTAGCCAAGCAGATGGAAAGACTAAAGTATTTATTAACATGCAGAAAAAATGGACTCACACCAACGCACCTGGTAAATACAACGAAACAAGCTAGACAACTATTCACATCGACGAGAATATCACAGGAAAAAGGTAAAATTGAACACAATTTCCATTTAAAAATTTTGAACCTTGAGATTAAAGACACAAACTGGAATCTAAAAGATATACGCAGGGAGATAAATGTGATTAGGAAATCCCTTACGAAAATACTTAATGAAGAAGAATACGACAATTTCATAAAAAGACAGAATACTAGATACAAAGATATTATATCATCCGATAAGGAGACACACTCGTCTAAAATACAAAACCTTAAACGAAGACAATTAGAGAAATACAAACTCACATATAATCCGTCGTGGTTTGTGAACAACACGGAGATCTCATTTACGGAAGAGAGCAAATGGCTCCTCTCATTGGGATCAAAGTTTACAATTCCAGTTAATGACAAAAATTTTTCAACAATCAATCTGATAGCTGACTTAGAGCAATGGGTGCAGACGATATCTGATGAGAGGGAAAAGGATGTTACTAGGTCCAAAATTGCCAATAGGATTATGACCCATAGGAGAAAGGTTAAAAATAACCAAAAAGAAAAATTTATTCTCAGCATTTATGAGGACACGAAGCGGTATCTAAAAAGATATAAGAGTGAAATAGTTATCACAAAATCTGATAAAGGCAACAAGACAGTTATTATGTACAGAAAGGACTACGAAAGGGAAATGAATAAATTGCTCGACGACAAAAATACATACAAATCAATGAGAGCTGACCCTACACAGAAACTTCAAAAAACAAACAATAAATTAGTAATGGACCTATATAAACAAAACTACATTACGAAATATGAAAAAATCAAACTAACATCGAATTCTGCCACAGCACCTAGACTGTATGGATTACCAAAAATCCATAAACCAAATGTACCACTGAGACCTATATCATCGTCTGTAGAAGTCCCGTGTTACAATCTCTCAAAATATATGGGAAGTATTTTGAAAAACATTATATTGGAAGAATATAATATAAAAAATTCTTTTGAGCTCAAAGAGAAACTGGAGAAAGTGTACCTTGACGAAGACGATATTTTAATATCCCTTGACGTGGTATCGTTATTTACGAACATACCTATACATTTAGCTATAAGCAATATTATGACTCAGTGGAGTACCCTACAGAACTATACAAAAATACCCAGGACACAGTTCCTCAAATTATTACAATTCTGTCTAACTGACAATAATTATTTCATATATGGCGATAAAATATACAACCAAACCTACGGAATGCCAATGGGCAACCCACTGTCACCAACAATAGCCGACATCGTGCTAGACACACTACTAAGGAAGACCATAGAGGAACTAAAAACAGAAAATATACAAGTTAAATTAATTACGAAATATGTAGATGACTTATTCGCGATTATAAAGAAAAAAGACGAAGAAATTATCCTAAAAACATTCAACAACTATCATAGTAAATTAAAATTTACAATTGAAAGGGAAACAAATAATGCTTTGCCGTATTTAGATATGAGAATCCTAAAAGAAAACAGTAAAATTATCACAGATTGGTATACAAAATCCATAGCTTCAGACCGTCTAATAAATTATCACTCTACACAACCAACAAAACAAAAAACAAACACAGCAATAAATCTTATTAAAAAAGTCATCAAATTGAGTGATAATAAATTTAAAGCCCAAAATATAGAAAAAGTTAGAACTATATTGATAAAGAATAATTATCCAAATTACATTATAAACAATCTGATAAAGCACGCCACAAATGAGGGAGCACGGGAAAACACAATAGAAACATCTGGCAGCACCAAACAATTTTACAGCCTCTCTTACATACCAAAACTCACTGAGAGAAGCCAAATGAAAGAAATAATAAAAGATGACACAGTATCGTTAGCATATAAACCAAACAAAACAATTTGTAGCCTGTTTACACAAACAAAAACTAAAATAGAAAAAACAGATCAGAGCAATGTTGTATACGAAATCCAATGTATAGGCAATGCAAACGAAACTTGCGGTAAAGTTTACGTCGGAACAACAAAACGAAATTTAGCAATAAGAATAAGCGAACACGAAGCAGATATTAAGAAAAATAAATACACAACCGCGCTAGCACAACACTGCATTGAAAAAAAACATGTAGCGGATCTAAGTAATGTAAAGATATTAGACAAGGAGAGAAAGGAAAATAAGAGATACACTTTAGAGAGTTTGAGAATTCAACAAAGACAACTTCGTGCAATAAATACAAAAAGTGACAAAGATCAAACCAACGCAAATTACACCATAGCAATAGTTTAATTTAGTTTAGGTTCAACTGTGATACTAACATTAAGAAAAAATTTTAATCTGTGATATTTTATTTTATATTTATTTATTTTTAATAATTGTGTGTTTAATGTCGTGCTGTTTACTCGTATTTTACCACATACTTAAAAGTTTTTAAATGTAAAACTGACAAAAAAGATTATATGTAAGTTGAATTTTTCACTTGATGTTATGTTTTCCCTTGTTGTTATTAAATTGTATTATTCTTATTGTTTATGAAAAAATTGCCAGATTCAATAAATCAAAATCCCTGAAGATGTTGGAATAATCCCAACGAAACGTCGGATTGGAAAAAAAATGGAATAATCTTTTATTTGCATTTGAAACCCATGACCTTGAAAGCCTGATTAGAGTAATTTCTACTTTAAAACATCTTTAATAAAAACTCAAAAAAGGTCGATTAGAATTTTATAATTAATATTATATATTTTTCAATTTTAAACTTTAAAATTAAAAATATATACCATTTTAAAGTCTGCTAATAACTCTACTTCGATTTTATTAAGTAAGTTTGTAAATAAAAAGAACATTAAAATATTATAAATTTAAACATAATTGATTTTAGAAAAATGTCTGATTCGTGTTTCGATGATGCTGAAAACACATCAAAGAAATACAGAAAACAAAGGTTTTACTCAAGTTAGTTGAGAGACGAGAAGCTAATGGGATGGAACAGGTCAAAGATGACTACTTTAAATGCAAATGCAAGGCTTGTGAAAAAATATTAAATTGCGATAAATCAGATCTAAGTATACATGCTAATAACCAATGTTTTAAAAAAAATATCTTTTAAAACCAAGAACCAAAATTCTGTTTGCGTTATAAGATCCCATTTGCAAGCCATTTTAATTAATTGTGTAAATTTTAAATGCACATCTAGCCATATAAATGATAAATTATACAGAATTGTAAAAATATTTTTTTTTTAATATCTGTTGGTTTTTTGTGCTGTTTTTATGTAATTCTTATGATATCTTATCTTAGTTTTTATGTTATATTTCTTCGTTTTTATGTTATTTTTGCATTATTGAAATTGAAAATTTACAAATTAGATATAAAATTTTATTTTTTGAAACATTTAAAAAAGTAGTGTAAGGAGAAAAAAGTGGGTGTAGGAAAATAAGGGATTTTTTCATTAGCGTAAAGATTTTTGAAAAAATCTCCTGACATCACCTGTACCTATTAAAAAACAATGTACGATTTCACAAAACAATGCGACATACATCCGCTTTGTTCAAAAGCTTTCATAAGACTAAATGACATTGTTGCTTACTTTTACTCTATGGCAGGGATTTCCAAAAATTTTTTGGTTGTGTAGTAGTGAGTACCAGAGAGTAAAGAAATTGAGAGAATGCATTCATTTACAGCCGAAATAAGATGTTAGTAATATATTTTATAAGTTGTATAACACAAAGGTACAAAATTAAAAATTTTTTGTGTTGATAAAAAATTTGTTGCAATTCTTTACCGATTCAATGTCGCTGATTTTAAAACTGCACTTTTTTTTATTACAAGTTCACACAGATCATTTATGTCAGTGCTTTCGTCTAAACAAATTGAAAAAAATTCGCAATTAATTACTTTTTCCCTAATTGCAGATTCTACACATGTTCCTAATTGAACAGTACGACGGCCTACAGTTTGACTGGACAGGGGAAAAGACTCTATAAATTTAGTATTAAAATTAAGCCTTTCCCAAATTTTTTTCAGCAATTGCTTGATAAAATCACCATCCCACAATGGTCTTCCTTTCTTAACAATTTCCAACATTACTAAACTTGAAATCTCCTTTTTCAATTTGGGAACTGATTTTGGTTCATAAATTTCATCTTCTAATAACCATTTTTTCAATTTTTCTAAAAAAATTGTTTTATTTTTATAAAACAGGTATTCTCTTTCCTTATCATTTAAATTATTTATATTAAATGTTGCATAGCATAGAAGGCATTGGATGTTAACAAAAGCGTTTTTGACCGCACAATATTTTTTAAGTGCCATCTTAAAGTTTTTTCTGTTAACCTGAAACAAAAATATGTATTAGTAGTGGTATTCAATGTCAAAACCGCACAATGTTTTTTGAGTGTAAGCTGAAACAAAATAATATAGCATCCGCTAGACATGTACACTTGTCGAAGTCACATCGACGACTGAATTGACGAGTATAAAAATATGTGTTAGTAGTAGTGTACACAATTGTGCAAAGAAATGGAAATCCCTGCTCTATGGTGAGAATTTTCGTTTTCGTTCGGCTGTACACATATAAAAAGCCGATTAGAGTTCGGCTTACTGGTGCCACTATGGATATGTATGTGTATAAACAAAAATATACGATATCAAAGTCATCATTTCGAAGATTGTTTTAACAAAAATCACCTTACTGTTCTTCTTCGAGCACCTTTTATGATTAAAAACTGATTAATAACATGCGGTATTAGAAAAAGGCTAAAAAATGATTTTCGCTTACGCTTAAAAAGTGATTTATAGAAAAATTACATTAAATACGACTCAAAAATAAGTCGAAACTGATCGATTTTCTGATCAAAAGGCTCTCAAGAAGAGTCGCGGGTATGGTAATATTTTCTCCCGACAAAAGAATATTTTGTGATCAGCAAAAGAGCGCATTTATGACTGTTTTAATAACACAGAGGAGTCAAAAAAATGATTATTCACTATCTGAAGAAACAGGTTTTTTAAGTTAAACAAATCTGCACACAATTCAATTCTATTTCGTTCACAATGATACGATCACTTTGTTTACTAGCTAGCAGTAAAATAAGAAAATAGTATTATAATACAGCGTAATGATGAATTGTACTTCTCCATTAGTTTATTTTTAATGTGCCATAAGAAGTTCCGTTTGTGCTAAGAAAAGCATGATACATGTTTCCCAGGGCGAGGCTTGACCTTTGAACTTTGATTGAGTTGAGCTCCGCGACTATTTCCGATGTGGATAGCTCGTGCCTACAATTTTTGGTAGTTGGGAATGGCGTTTGTGCAAAGAAAAGCAAGAACACATGTTTCCCAGGGCGAGGCTTGATCATTGCACTTTGATTGAGCTGAGCTCCGCGATTATTCCTAATGTGAATAACTCGTGCATAAAATTCTCGGTAGTCCGAGAATGGCGTTTGCCTGTGCCAAATATTAAATAATAAATTTGAAAAATGTATTATAATTAAATATTAAAATTTTTTCGAAAATTTTTCGAGTTTTTTTTTAGCTTTTTTGACATCTGACAAAAAATTTTTTTTAAACACCAATTTTTTACAGCGTTGATATTTTATGGTTTCACTACTACTTTTGAATGCAAGTATGTACTAATAGTAGAACCCTTAAAATCATACTATTTTTTGCAGCCCTAAAAATTGCAGTATTTTGTATAAATTTAATAATTTATATTTATATTATTATACAGAATATATGAATGTTATTTATAGTATTTTGATAATTGCAACAGTAGTATGTATCAATTTGTAACATTTTGTGATGTTACAAAAATCGTAGAATATTCATATTGATTTTATATACTTTCTTTTATTAATTAACTAACTTAAATATTACACCATAAAATGTTGATATTGGTGAATTTTTATATTATTACCACAACGACCGTAAAAACAACAAGTACAGCTATGACAAAATACAAAATTTAGAATAACAATATAGGAAAACATCATATTTTTTTACCTTTTCAGTGATTTCTCGGCACTTATGAAACCTATTGTCACGATTTAAAAAACGGAAACCTTCCCATGATGTTGGTGAATCATTCTCACTAACAACAAGCGCCCTAGCTGTCCTATTGAGAACGTTATCGTGACAAAAACAACATAAGCAAATCATATTTTTTCAAGACTTTTTTTACTCCTTCGTTCAATTCTCGGGACCAGATAAACCGATTTGGACGATTTTAAATCGCAAACTTCTCAGGATGTTAATAAATAATTTTATATACCAACGAGCGACCTCGTTGCCCGATTGAAGCCGTCATCGTGATTTCCACAGACGGACAGCCGGCAGACGGACAGACGGACATCGCTATATCAACTCCGCTTGTTATAAGGATCACAAATATATATATTTTATGGGGTCCAGATTTTTTTTTCTAATTATTACAAACGGAATGATAAACTTATATACCCTCTGCACACTGGAGTGGAGGGTATAATTAATAATAATTTAAGTGACGAGGTTTCAGTTGAAATAGTTTCTAGTGAAATAGATGTAGATAAACTCAATGTATCTTTCATGAATCTCCCTAACATTACTTCAAATATGAACTTTTATGACCAAAGAGAAATTTTAGCCCCTCAATGCAGCTCATTCTGTTTTATTTGTTTAAACCAAGACGATGTATTTTCAAGCTGTCAAGCAATTAAATCTGATGCTGTAGGGTTCGATAATATTCATCCTAAATTTTTAAAAATTATTTTACCGTATGTTCTGCCATTTATAACGTATATATTTAATAATATAATAACAAAGAGTATTTACCCGCAAAGTTGGAAACACGCAAAAATTATACCCACCCCAAAATCTAACAACGATTATCGTCCAATTGCCATACTACCTTATCTATCCAAGGTTTTTGAACGACTTCTTCATGGACAAATTAGTAAGCATATTAATTATAACGATTTGCTGACACAAAGGCAATCAGGTTTCCGACCCAAGCATAGTTGTATATCAGCTCTCATAGATGTTTCAGAGTATATACGAGAGAGTATTGATGCTGGAGACATTTCTTTTCTTGTTTTACTTGACCATTCCAAAGCGTTTGACATGGTGGATCATGAGGTTCTATGCTTTAAATTACACAAAATGTTTAATTTCTCTCCTTGGTCTATTCGTTTGTTGTCTTCATATCTGTTGAATCGTAGCCAGTCAGTTTTTGCTAACAATAAAACCTCTCATGTGTTGCCAGTTATGAAGGGCGTACCCCAAGGATCAATACTGGGACCTCTTCTTTTTACCATCTACGTGAATGACCTAGTAGAACAATTATTGTTTTGCAACGTACACATATATGCTGACGATGTTCAGTTATATATAACTACTGGGATAAGCAGCATAAATGATTGCGTTGCAAAATTAAATTCAGATCTCAATAAGATTTATACATGGGCAAGTGCAAATGGTTTATGCCTCAACCCCTCTAAATCAAAGTGTTTGATTTTTACAAGAAGAACAATGACACTGCCTTTTGAACCATTGATTATGTTAAACAACCAGAAAATTGAAATCGTATCAACAGCTAAAAATCTAGGTATTATTTTTAATGATAATCTCACATGGTCTAACCATATTACTTCTGCTGCTGGGAGAACTTACTCAATGCTTAGAACGTTATGGAATACACAACATATAACCCCCCATAACATTCGAATTTTGCTTGCAAAAACATATCTTATGCCAACTCTACTATATGGCTGCGAAATATATGCAAGCACTGATTCTAAAAGTTATAAAAAGCTTGAGTCCACTTTCAATGCAATTTTAAGATATATTTTCAATATTCGAAAATATGAGCCGATTTCGTGCTACTCAAAAAAACTTTACGGAGTAAAATTTGAAAATTTGTTAAAGATAAAAACGCTTCTGTTCTTATATAAAGTTGTACGTACACATCAGCCAACATATCTGTATGACAGACTCGTTTTTATGCGCACGGCTAGAAATCATGACATAATGTACATTAGATACCAATATTTAGTATCCAAATGGCAATTTTATGTCTCCTCAATACGTCTTTGGAATTCGCTACCATCGTCCATTAAAATTATAAGCAACGCAATGCATTCTAAGAGGGAACTTTTTAAATTTTTTAGCTGATCCTTTTTCTTATTTTTAAAAAATTTTTTTTTTTTTTTTTTTGCTGATCCGTTTATATTTTATATTTTTTATTTAACTATTTTTGTTATTTTTATTTTTTTTATATTATTTTATTTACTAATATTTGTATTAACATTTTTGGTTATAATTCGTTATTTTTTTTTTTTTTCTTTAAAATTATTTAATATTTTTATATTTACCATTATTATTTTTTAAGACAAATTTGTTCAAATTTCCTATTTCAATTCAATGTAAAACTCCTATACTTTAATTATAAGATTATAAATCTTGTTGTATGGGAAATCATAAATAAATAAACTAAACTAAACTAAAAAAAAGAATATGGACCTTATAATAATCCCTTTATATTTACCTAAGTAAGAAATGAAACTTTTATTAATAAACAAAATTACAATTTGAAGTCACGGAAACGATCGAGATTACTATGTGTTTGAGCGTGAAGATGACTAAGTAGAAAGTATATATGGACAACAGGTAGGTGTTTGGTAAGTGAAGTGAAAGTTCATTAGGGGTAATTAAAAATTTTCTTTCTGGCGAATTACCACGGTAAGGCATTCGTTGATGCTGAGGGAGGGCCGCCGCTGGATTTTTAACACCTAAATCCAACCCTTTAAGTTTTGACTTGTACTTTTAAAGCCCCACATGTATATTTTTAATGAATGAATGACTGCAACCCCATTCCTCATCTACAAACGAACACCCGCCCAAGCCCGACGAGCCATAGCCCTGCTGAGAAATCGTTAGATACCAGTGTAGTAGAGGACGGAATGGAACGATAACTCGCTGCCAGCTTTGTCATTGTCACCAAGAGTTATTGAATCATGACAGTTATTAATGGCGCCCAACGTGGGGCCTGATTTTCTGAATCATGACAGTTGTTAATGGCGCCCAACGTGGGGCCCGAATTTAAGAATTTTTTTTAGACTTTAACATTAGTGAGCTACATAACTGTATAGAGTAATTGGTCCTATAGGAAAAACCAAAAAAAAAAAAAAAAAAAAAAAATCATTCCCAAAATCAAATTAATTTTTATTTAGTAAATAACATCCTGTACATTTCTATCCACGTAAGTCTTCGCAGACTTGGAATAAGTCATGCTAATTGCGACGTGAAATAGAGAGACGAAATAGCCCAGATCGTTTAGTGAGTCACGAGCAGATTAGTCCTTAACGTCTGTCCGTTTGCCGCTAAATAAATACTATCATTCCTAAGTTGATTTATCCGCGTAAGTCTTAGTAGACTTTAAATAAGTCTTGCTAAATGCGACGTAAGATAAAGTGGCGAAATATAGTTCATTCCAAATTGTAGTATACGCGTAAGTCTTAGCAGATTTCAAAATTATCCTGTTAATTGCGAAATGTGATGAAAAAGTTCTGTTAACATTTTCCGATAGGCCAGGTACTTTAAACACAACATGCATCATCTAGGAAACTAACACCACAAGTCAAGTCAAAACACATATTCAACGCACTTCACAACCAAATACCTTCCAAGTTCATCAATCAGCATCCTAAAATTTTTATCCAATTTAGATGCAAACAATATCCAGACCGATTCAAGGTAAAGCTTTAAATTAATTTTGTTGCTTTTGGTTTTATTTTGATCTTTCAGTTTTTTATTTTGAGTTTTATTTCACTTATTATTTTTGCTTTTCATTAAGTACTTTCGAATTTGATTTCAATTCTTATTTTGCTTTTGATTAAGTACTTTTGATTTTTATTCCAATTATTATTTTTGCTTTTTAAGTATTTTTGATTTTTATTTCAATTATTATTATTTTTTTTGATTAAGTACTTTCTATTTCGATTTCAATTATTATTTTTTGTTTTTTATTAAGTATTTCTGATTTTTATTTCAATTATTATTTTTTATTTTTGCTTTTTATTAAGTATTTTTGATTTTTATTTCATTTATTATTTTAGTATTCCTGATTTTATTTCAATTTCAATTGATTTTTAAGTATTTTTGATGTTGATTTTGGTTTCAGCTATTAGTTTTGTTCTTTTGGGTACTTTTGATCTTATTTTTGTTGATAATCAGCAGGATTGACCAGTACTCTTATAATTTCCGACTTTTTATTTCAATGGTACTTATTGATTTTCAAATTTTAATATTGATTTCCAGTTCAATTATCGTTTTTGACCTTAGTCATTGGCACAGTTTATACCAGTTGTGACAGCTTGACAGCTGTCAAAAAAGCAATCTCGAACCGTATGGCTTTGTTTACCTTTTTCTCCATTTTGTTTTGGTAAAGAAGTGCGAAAGAGATTAAAAAAATAGAATATACAAAATATAATGTGTGCAAGTGAACAGCTATAGAACATGTTTTCAACCACTGACAGCATAAAAAATCATAAAATTGTATTTTTGACAAATTAACATTTAATTTAGTAATCTGTGGTATTTCCTTTTCAGAAATAAAAATTATAAAAGATGCATATTAAAACCCAAAGCTTGTGATTGTTATAATACCAGTAATGTTGGTATAAATGCTGGTAAATTTGCCAGTGACATTCACCACTGCTCAACCCAGGGCCGAAAGGAAGGAATCAAAAATTACTATAGTTGAGCTAACTATTGTTCCAGTTGCTGGTGGCGAGTCACGAAACTTTTCGCAAGTTGAATTGTGGTATTAATGCTTTGGATTATGACTTGCGCGTGAGTGGTCCTAAATCGAAATTTGTCCGGTATTGTTCAATGCTTTGGGCACTATACCATTGGCTTTATAAATAAAACATTAATTGGCACTTTTTTTTACTCCTATAAGTAGACATCCAGCTGAAAAGGAATAAAAATTAGCCACAACTGAAGACAAAATCTCAAATATAACAACAGATATCTACAATTGAGAACGCTTCTAAACAACAGCCTGCTGAACAGATTTAATTTTATAAAAGGCTATTAAACCCTTAAAAATGTGAGTTCCAAAAATTAACAATTACGAACAACAAATACAAAACCACCAAGAACTACAAAAATTGATTGAGTATTTGGAAATGGGATTGAAGTATAAAGAAAAACAACTTCAGTAAAATGTAAAACAGACAAAACAACAAATGACGTACAAAAATTAGTAGATGGACTACAAGCAGAAGTAGCTAAGAAAGCCCAACTTAAAGTTGAAAAGGTAGCAGAAAATTTCAGTGGCATAAAAAAGGATTTGTTGTAACAATTGCAAGAACCAAAAGCAGAAAAACAATGTAAGTTAATAATATATATAAACATTTTGAAATCACTGATATTCATATATGCACTGCATTTGTTTTTAAACCTTACAGTGACGATTATATAATTTAACTTTTAAGCCAAACTCTTCCAGTTTTCTTTGCTACAAAATATTTTTCTGCCTCTTCTGTGCATGATATGATAATCATTGTTTATTAAGATATTTAGTATTGATTATTTATTTTTTAAATTTGTGTACTTATAGCAACAGGAAAAATTGTTGAGTACAATAAGCAAAGCTGTTGTAGGCAGTTTTTCGGATAAAGTAATAGATCAAAAGACTTGCGGGATGTGCCTAAACGTTTGTGTCCAGAGGCAGTAAAAGCTTGTGCTGGCACAGCCCTATCAGTACCTTTAAATCAGTGGTTAGAACCGGTCTTCACAACCCAGATTAGACAGCAACCGCAAATTTGTAGTAGTCACAAATCTGGACAATCTAACAGCGCATATAGCCCTTCCGACCCACAACACACTACACAACAACGCCAATGGCACTCGGAGCAGTTCCAGCAGTAGCATCGGCGCTTGAGGAGACATTTCTGCGAGTGTATACTCGTTGAATCAGTGGCTATATTACTCGCAATACCAAAATATGTTATTTTAAGACGGCCGTTAACCATAAGAAAATTATCTGGTTTTAAATGTGAATGTATTTTGCTGGATATAGTTTACAGCCAGATTATAGTTTACAGCATTTGATGTACAAAGTTTGTTAGGATATATAAAGGTAAATTTGTTGTGTAACTTTGTAAAGCTAGCAACTTTGGTGTAAATCGACCACCTAATTGTAAAAGTTATTAAAAAAACCATTGGATTTTAATAAAAAACACTATATTGACTTTTGTAAAAGATGTTTATTATTTGTTATAAATATGTAAGAACAAGATCTGAATATCAATTTAATATAGAAAAATAACAAATTTAGAATATACAAAAAATATATAAATATAGACATACCGGTTCGGATCCCTCGGTAACGTATGGAGTCTTGCCTCCCCAAGATCACAACCCATTAAACACACACTATATTTAAAAAAATATATATATAAATAACATTGTTTAATTTTTAACTAATTCAAGTTCGTATCTACTTATATGCATTATAATTTTTAGGAGAAAAATGTATAAATACCCACTTAGAAGCTTATAGTTAAACAAGTACGAAAATTATAGTCGGTTTAGACCGACTATACGATACCCTATACGATGCGTTCACAGGCCCTATCTCTAAGGCCCAACTAATTGGATATAGAAAATAAGCATAAATCAAATTTGAACATGGACAGATTTTCACCAATTTAAATAGGCGTTCATCCTATGGCCGATAGACGCTTATATACTACATTGCATCAAAATATATTCATATTTGCGAGCTGTAGTTTGATTACAAGGTTTACATGGACACAGAGACGGACGGACGGACATTGCTAAATCAACTCACAAAGTGATTGAGCCAATCGGTATAATTAAAGATGGTTACAAACATCAGCACTAAGTCATTATACCCTAACCACAAAGCGAATACATTAAAATTGTAGTTGGTGTTAACTGTAACTTGTCTTCGGTTAATATATTTTCTCTTGTTAAAAGAGCTTCTCCAACCGTACCGACCAATACATTCTTTAATTCAGCATTAACTTGTCTGAAATTTGAATTGGCCATGAAAGTTGGTGCGCTCTTATTTGTTTCTGTAATTCCTCTATGTTCTAACTCTGCAGAATCCTTAATCCCTCTATTTGTCCGCCTCAGGAGGTTCTTCTAACACTTAAGTTTTCATGGTGGACATTTGTCACACCTAGATTTGTTGGGCAAACAACCATTGGTGTACCTGTTGCTTAGCTTTTTTCTGTACACTAGTATTTACACATTTTCTTTTTAAACTATAATGCATATTCTGTTACTTACTTTAATGCCATTATTATTTATTTTTTATATTTATTTCAAAAATTTTATTTGTGATAAACTGTGCTGTGGAATTTTAAAAAAATTTCTTCCCAAATTAGAATTTTTGACAGTAATAATCACAAATAAATAAAATCAATGTATACAACGTGTATAAAGGTGATAGCATATACTTTTTAATATAGCTGTTGCTTCCGATTTCTTTACAAAATGCAACCCTGATTTGATTGTTAAAACAAAAATACAGTGTTGTATTTTTCGAGCTGTCGCCACTGTATACATTGTGGTCATTGGGATGAGTTTTTGATTATCACGATTTATAATTAACCGGTTACTTTTGATTCAAAGTTGATTTTTGTTTAGTGGGTTTGTTTGATTGATTGATTAAGTTTTCGTAATAACCGTTGGAAAGTTGAATGCATTCTGGTTTTGATAAATCGCCTTTCACGGTGTGGAAAATCAAGTAACATTTGCAATTCTTGTACGAGCTTAGCCAAGCAATTAATCAATTTACCGACTTTAACTTAATAAAATTTAATATCAAAGGAACTCGGTTTTATTCATCAAATGATAAAATACGCAACCACCCAAAAGGTTGACAAAATTAGTTCATGATTATTTGAGTTCAGATTTCTGAAATTTTTCATAGATTTTTGGAAATCAGCTTAAATTACAACCCAAAGGGTTGACAAAAATTTAGTAAATGATATTAAACCAACACCCGTAGCAAATCGGAGGATCGGCTGACGGGGTTGGATATCTTCCAGCGCGATTCGTTAAAGAACACACAGGGTGTTCAACAGCCCAACTTTCGGGATCAGGAAGTTCTCTAAGGGGGAGCCCAATGTTGTTGGGGGAAACCCTGGAGTTCGGAAAGGCCTTGAAATGGGGGGTCAAGCTTCACTGGTTTACTCGCAGGTCGAGTTATTCTCCATGGATTGACTAGACTTTCGTTGGAGAGCCTCCTACACAGCCTTGGACAGTAGTTCTGTTTTGTCCCGGGGTGTGTACGAACCTTCTTCGGAAGATTAGAGGTTTCGAACGGAGCCGAGTTTCTATCGCGTAGTATGTTTATGCAATAGAACTTAAGCATAGGCTGTTTGTTTTACCTGATTTTCCTTTAATATTACCTGACTTACACTTAACACCTGACTTACTCTGGACGGACTATTACACAATTGTGGTCGAATTAGTTAAATTAAACAAAATTTTCAATACCTTAGTCCGAATTGATTAACACAAAGCGTAATTGAACTTTGTTTAGTCCATATTGACTAGCATTTCACTTCATACAATTCGACAAACTTTTGTTCAATAATTTAGTCCAGATTGACTAATATTTAATTTTGTTCAATTCAGCGCTTTTTTATAATTTAGTCCATATTGGCTAACTTTTCATTTCGCTCAACTTGACGAACACGTTAGTAAATTTTACGTACTTTTTCGACAACGTAGTCCATATTGACAAGCGCGTTTAACCCTTTTATAAATTTATTCTTTTTGACAAACATTTTCAATAATTTAGTCCAGATTGACTAACAATCTACTTAGCTCAATTAGATGAAGTTCTTGAACAACTTGCTCTACATTGATTAAGATCTCATTTTGTTTATTTTGACACACATTTTCAACAACTTAGTCCATATTGACTACCACTTCATTTCATACAATTCGACAAACTTTTTGTTAACAATAATTTAGTCCATATTGACTAATATTTCATTTGTCCAATTTGACAAACTTTTTCAGGAACTTGCTCTATTTTGATGAACGTTCATTTAGTCATTATAACAAATTCTTCCAACAACTAACATTCGTTGAGTCAATATAACAAATTGTTCCAATAACAGTCTATATTGAATAACATTTTGTTTCAGTCAATTTGACAAACTTTCAATAACTATGTCATTCCGTTTAATTTAACGAACATTTGCAAGGACTTAGTTAACTTAACAAAAATTTCTTTTCACAGTTTAGTCCATAGTGACTAAAATTGCATTTCATTCAATTAGACGAAACTTATCAACAGCATTTCACTCAAATTCATGAATTTGATTTAACAAATTCAACATTCAACGTAACCACCGTTTTCAATAATTTATCAATATAAACCTATAATTCATTTCGTTAAACTTGACGAAACTTATTCAATAAGTTAGTCAAGATCGATTAAAATTTAATTTAATAGCCGTATTTACTAACATTTTGGGTTATTCAATTTGAACGAACGTTTTCAAGTTTTTTTTTACAACTTAGTCTACTTGACTAAGACTTCATTTAGCCAATTGGGAAAGAAATCTTTCTTTAAGAACTTAGTCTATATTGACTAACATTTATTTTGTTCAATTTCACGAACCTGCTTTTAAGAATTTAGTCGGTATTGACTATAATTGTACTTGATCAAAAACTTTGGTCGGATTGACCAACAGTAACCAGCTCTAGTGATCGCTCACTTGTTAAAACCCTGGTCCAAAGTGGCCAGCAATATATCTCTCATATTTTCTTTCGAACCAACGAACCATCGTTCAGTCCAAATTAACTAATCATTTTTGACGTTCCCCGGCATTAACGATAAATTTGTCCAGTTTACCCGATTAGTAAGATTCTCACCCATCACAAGGGAGCAGATTTTGTAACCACTGGTTATGGTAAAAACCCGAAGCGGTAGAGAAACAGTAGACAGCATGGATCCAGCCAGCACAACGGGAAATATAACAACATCTTCAACAATTCCAGTTACAAGCCAAGCGATAATTACAACGGCACCAATACACAGTCCACGACTAGTTACAGCGGTAACAGGACCGTCAACATCCAGAGTCACAGGAAACCCTACAATTGCAGGACCTACAATGGATAGGACAATTATGGAAGCCTTGGATGAAACCGTGAATAGTGAGGGAAGCTCTTCAACGAACACGACCATACCCTCTAAGGAGTATAGCAGCTTAACGGCTAGAGAAGTGAGATAAGAATTTCGACAGCAGAGTGGGAACTACCTATAACCTCAGAACAAAGACAACAGAGAGAAGTAGCAGCAGCAGGCTTAAGACAAGTCGAAGTGATACGTGCAGTTGACGCCAGGTTAGAAGCGCTGATACCGAGTATCGTACAGGCAACATTAAGTGCGATGTCTCAATAAGGTAGCACCAGCCATAGAGGAACCATGGAACGGCAAAATTTGCAAGACCAAAGGACTCAGGCGCACAGAGATAACCCAATGATAAACCAACAAGCGGTGCATCGACCTCAGCCACCTTCTCACCGACAGCCGTATCAGGCACCACTCTGGAATCCTCCGAAACAGGCCGGAACCAATAATTATGGGCCAGTGAACAACATTTCACCGCATAGAATAAACGAGCAACCAGTTCCAAGATTTAATATGCCACCTCCACTAGTAAACCAACAGTCAATTCCGACCTATCCTCATTTTCCAGCTCAATTGAACCAGCACTATAATGGTTCTCAGCACTCTTTTGACTCATCTCGTAGAATAGATAAGTGGGGACTGAAATTCGATGGAACCCCAAAAACACCTAGTGTTGAAGACTTCGGTTTCAGAGTAGAGACTCTTCAGTTTGATTTTTCTTGTTCTTGGGTAGAAGTAATTAGAAATTTCCATCATTTCCTTAGCGGAGCTGCTTTAGATTGGTTATGGGATTATAGGAGAATGAATAATAACATTAATGAATGGCCTACATTGAAAAACGCTTTAGTAAAATATTTTCATCGTTATGAAAGCGATTTTGACATCCAGCGGAAAATCCTAGACAGACGTCAACAGAGTAACGAACCCTTCGACGACTTTTGCAATGTTATTGTACATTTAAGGAATCAGCAGACCAACCCGATAAAGGAACAGGATTTGGTTTAAATAATGAAAAGTAATTTGAAGCCAGCGATGACCCAACTTCTTTTCGCAGTCCGACCTTTTGGATTGGCGCACTTTCGCATGGAAGGCAGGCGAGCAGAAAATATGTTAAATAATCAGAGGTCTTTCCAAAATAGATTTCCACATAGACAGGTAAATGAGAGTACATGAACAGGAGACAGCCGAAGAGCAATTCGAAATTCAAGCCATTACTAAAGAAAGCAAAATGTTATGCTGGAATTGTAAGGAAGATGGACACATGTTTATGGACTGTCCCTCAGAAAGGAGAAGATTATTCTGTTTTAAGTGCGGGTATGATAACACCGTTACTCCTAAATGCCCAGTTTGTCAGGGAAACCGCAGAGCGAAAGTTCCTCGCCTGGGTTTAGAGGTTCGTTCGAGGAGTGTAGCAACACAAAGTCAACCCACCACTCAACCACAAGTTTAAATACTGTAATAGAAGCAAAAGCATTATCAGCCTTTTCTATCTTACCCGACATTCCTAGCTTACCAGATGTGCCCATTTTTCCAAATGTGTCAATCTTACCAAAGAGTACGAGTCTGCCAAACGAATTCAACACCTCAGAGGTTGTAGAGGCACCAGACTTGATTGATTTTACAGAAGACAACGTCCCAAAACCACAATATACCATTTTAAAAAATGATCAGCCGAAGATGCCTATAGTCGAAACGAGTTCTGACATGCCAGCTAAAAAGTCATGGCATGTGCGATTGCAAAACTATATCCGCGTGAGAAATCGGATATTCGGAGCACCATCAGAGAGGATCGAGAAAACCAGACAACGTTACAAGAAAAGAAAAGAACTTCGTAAAGAAATTGCTTCAGCCACGTTAAGCGAGGGTCCGGATTCCCGAATATATGCGACGATACAAATCAATGGATTACCAATTCAAGGATTATTAGATAGCGGCGCAACAGTATCATGCCTGGGGAAATACTGCTTAGATTTTGTGGAAAAAGCGAAATTATTAATTCACCCTTATATATCCACGATTAGGACAGCGGACGGGCGCACTAATCAAATTGTAGGACGTGTGAGGTCGGTTATTTCTTTTAATGGGATGTCCCATTCAATCGATTTTTATCTAGTACCTACCTTGGAACAGAAACTCTTCCTGGGAATAGGATTCTTGAGAATTTTTAGATTTTTTAATTTTGAGATAAACAGCCTTTCGACTAACGAGATTGAGTTAGAAGAGGATTCCGAAAATAGTTTTCCACGGATGCACCAACTGGCTGTCAAACAACGTCAATCCTTAGAAGATAGTATTAACAGATTTCCGTGTTTCACTCGGATGGGGCTAGGAAAAACCACTTTAGAAACTCACGTTATAGACACAGGGACAGCGGTACCTGTAAAGGAAAGACATTACCCTATTTCACCAGCGGTTCAGAAACTAATGTATGCAGAATTGGACAGGATGATCTCACTAGGAGTCATTGAGCCGAGCGAGAGCCCGTGGAACAACCGAGTTACGTGTGTTCTAAAAGGCGAAAAGGTTCGGATATGCTTGGACGCTCGCCAACTCAATAAACTCACACTGAAAGACGCCTATCCTCTTCCTCATATAGAAGGTCTTCTTAGCCGCCTAGGAGACACACACTTCATTTCGAGCATCGACTTAAAAGACGCCTTCTGGCAAATCCCACTAGCAGAATCAAGTCGGGAAAAGACAGCCTTTACTGTACCAGGAAGACCGTTATACCAGATCACAGTTATGCCATTCGGCTTGTGCAACGCGGCACAGAGACTATGTCGATTAATGGACAAGGTAATCCCGGGAAGGTTGCGGGAAAAGGTTTTCGTTTACCTGGATGATTTGCTAGTGGTTTCTTCGAACTTTGCCGATCATGTCGAATGTTTGAATGAAGTGGCTGCCTGTCTCAATAAGGCGGGGTTAACCATCAATGTCAAAAAGTCAAAATTTTGTTGTAGGGAACTGAAATATTTAGGATATATAATAGGAGAAGGAGCCGTGAAGCCCGATCCCGAAAAAATCCATGCTATAGTAAGTATGCCATATCCCACCACTCCGAAGCAAGTACGCAGCTTTATGGGTACCACTGGCTGGTACAGGCGATTTATCCATGACTATGCGGCCATTACGGCACCCATCTGCGAAACCTTAAAAAGGGCAAAAAGTTTTCATTTCCGGATCAGGCCAAAGCGGCTTTTGATCATTTAAAAATTAGTTTGACTTCTGCGCCAGTATTGACCCATCCAAATTTTGAAAAATGTTTCTTTGTGCAATGCGATGCTTCAGACGTGGGAATTGGCGCAGTACTTTTCCAAGAGTGCGACGAAGGGGAGAACTTCCCATCGCCTATTTCTCGAAAAAATTAACAGCGACTCAGAAGAATTATTCTGTGACCGAACGCGAGTGCTTAGCTGTAGTCTCAGCGATTAAGCGTTTCCGACCCTATATCGAATTATATCAAAGCAATGACCAAGGCAACTTCAAAAAATGTTGTCGACTATTTAATTCGCGAAGTCTTCTATAAGTTTGGTTGTCCAGAAACACTTGTCTCGGACAATGGACAACAGTTTATAGGTAAAGAGATCTGATCGAAAGTTTCGACATCAAACACTTACGAACAGGTAACTACGCGCCACAGGCTAACGCGTCAGAACGGGTTAACCAGTCCATTCTAGCAGCAATTCGTTCTTACTTAGATACTGATCACCGAGAGTGGGATCTACACCTATGTGAAATCGAATGCGTTTTAAGATCAGCGGTGCACACGGCTATTGGCACGAAACCCTACTTCGCCTTGTTTGGAGTGAATATGGTGACTCACGCTTCCACGTATAATTTGACGCGCAAATTAAATAGTTTGGGGGACCCTGAGACGCAGTTCGAAAATAGGCATGAATTCCTGGAAATAGTCCGGGACAACATTAGAGATAATCTTCATAAAGCATATGAAGCCAACGTTAGAAAATATAACGTCAGATGTAGGACGTCTAAATTTAAAGTTGGCCAAGAAGTCTTTAGGCGAAATTTCCAATTGTCAGATTTTAGCAAGCAAGTTTCGGCGAAACTTTGTAGAAAGTTTATCAAATGCCGAATAGCAAAGGTAGTAGGAAACTCCCTATACGAAATCGAGAATTTACAAGGAAAATCGGTCGGCGTATTTCATGCAAAGGATTTGAAGGCATAGGTAAGGCTCCACCACAGCTCTTTATCATATCAGCAATTCAAATTGCTGATATGATAAACTAATTGGCCACCGAGTAAGAGGGTGTGTAATGTTCCAGTTTACAAAGTTTCTACGTCAACAACAGAAAGTCTGGCAAGACCGTGGTAATACAACCCTGAAAGGTGGATGAAGAACTTGGTAACACCAACGAATCGTCAGAAATGGCGACTACGCGCGTGTGCAGGGAGCTTGGTGACAGAAATACGAACAAATAGGAATCAGATGAATTCTGACGAGCGAGGTGAACACTAGCACCAAAAAAGGAAAGCGGTAGTGAGAAAAAAAGACGTTTTAAACTTATTAAAGTGAAAAGAAAATTTTTAAACAAAAATTTAATAAAAAAAAAATGAAAAAATATTAAAGAAAACATAAGTGACGGAAGGAAGCAGCCAGCCACTAGGTGTCCGGAGTAGGCGTGCGCACAGGGTAAGTCAAAGAAAATATTTGAAATTTTTAACACAAAAGCCGACATAAGGCTCCCGAATAGGCATGGTATCGAGTACTGATCACCATCTCCTCCTCCTAGGAAGCATCAACCGACCCTCGAGTTTGCCGTTCATTAGCCATCAATTGTGTCCCTTCAACACGTTCAGACAACTTTATAGCACATCATCGTAACCGCCATCCGACACCAAAATTATATGTAAGTGAAAACCTAAAAGAAAAATTATATACTTACCGCAACGTGTTCACACCAGCCATCTGACACCAAAATTATATCCATCCGACACCAAAATTATATGTAAGTGAAAACCTAAATGAAAAATTATATACTTACCGCAACGTGTTCACACCAGCCATCCGACACCAAAATTATATCCATCCGAAACCAAAAAGTATATGTAAGTGAAAATCTAAAAAAGAAAATTATATACTTAACGCAACGTGTTCACACCAGCCATCTGACACCAAAATTATTTCCATCCAACACCTAAAAGTATATGTAAGTGAAAATCTAAAAGAAAAATTATATACTTACCGCAACGTGTTCAGATGGCTGACACCAAAATTATATCCATCCGACACCAAAAGTATATCCATCCGACACCAACCTAACCTGGAGGAGAAAAAACTTGTGGGAATAAATTTGTGCACCAGCTCGTTCAGCGCTTTCTTCAAGATCCCGCCGGCGAACATCAACTACTAAACTACCAGATAAGTTTTATTCAAATTTTTTTATGTTACCTAACCCAAAAATGATTAAAGTAATAGTAACCATTTTCAAATTTTAAAGTAGTTTTACGATCAGATCCGTTTGAAAATTTTTAGGAATGATAAATATTAAACTGCATCAAATTCCTTTCGGAAAACTGTGAAATTAGCACTCACCTATTTTTTTATTGCTATTCATTAGTAACTTACTCTCGCAATCCGAAATACCCTTATTTTTGAAATCTGCAGAGAGAAATACTCTAATTAAAAGAATAAATTTATAAACTTACTCACATATCAATAGCTGAAAATTCAGGCAACAATTTAAATTAAACTTACCGATATAACAAAAAAAAAACTTTTTGATAAAGTTTCGAGCTAGATAATACGCTGACCTTTTAGAGTAACGATAGAAATTATATTATAATTTAATTCATATATATTGCTTTTCCATATTGTTTTTAGTACGCCATAACGCGAATTATATTTAACCCCTTTGTAAAACTACATGAAACAAAAACGTTTTTAGTTGTAGTCAAATTTATACCTATTGTGAGACCTGCAGAAGACTATGCTAATATATACTTGAATCGTATAAGTTAATAATTTGAAATAATTTAAATCCTAATTATACCTTTCACCAACTGCAAAATTGTTCCATAGTCATAATTTAACTTAGATTTTATTATACGCCAAAACTTTGAAATGAATTAAACGTTACAGAAATTGCAAAATTTCTCCCTAATCAAAATCGAATTTAAACGAAACTTTTAGTAATTAAGACTTGGAAATAATTTGAATTTTAGTTACATATATTGAGTACCATATAAAGCCTCCTTATTATCTTAGTTATACTTACCCATTTAGAACTGACGAAGGGTGCTACTACAATTTAAGTTGTATTTATATCTCACAATTAAGTGTTAAAACTGTGTTAAGATTTAGACTATATTTACTGTTATCCTCATGTCTGAATTAATTAATTAAGTGTTAAGTCAAGCAACCATTGGTAGATCTAAAGGCCAATTTACACTATCACACTTTGTAATACGACCTGTCAAATATTCGAGTATTATGAAAAAGTCGTATCATGTAAATAGCTTATGTTATGAAATTGACAGTCTGTAGGATTTTTTTTTCGAAGTAAGATGGTTTTAGAAACATTTCTAAAAACTTGTCATTTTCATCGGACTAGAGTTGTTTTTTTTTTGTAAACAAAAAGTGGGAATAATCAAAGTTGTTTTTTGTTAAACGAAAATCAAACTTCAAATAATATATAATTTTAAAAATTAAAATTAAATTAAAAAAAAAAAACAAAAAAGGAAGAAAATGAGTTTGTCTCCAGCTGCAAAGGTATGTATTTGGATTTCAATAGATGTTTTGTGTTACCGGCCAACAGTGTTTTGTTTGGAGTATGGTCAAAACTAGCAACTAAACAAAGTGTATATATCATTGGCCAGTGGAGTGTTGTGGAATGTGTTGTGAATGTATTTAATTTTTTTAGATTGATTGGAATAGAGACGTAGTGATGAAGATGATAGGTATTTATAAGGAAAAAGAATGCCTGTACAATACCAGGAGTCCACTTTATCATAATAAGCACGCCCGGGCAGAGGCAGTGGAAGATATTACCAAAGAAATAAGTGCAACTGTGCCAAATGTTACAGCAAGTGAAGTAAAGGTAATTGTTTAAACTAGATTTTGTTACAAAATTACTAAATGCATATGTTTTCAGATGAAACTTAGTTATCTTCGGTCGCAATACGGAAGAGAACTTTTTCGAGTGGCTGAGAGCAAAAAGAAAAGTGGTTCTGGAACCGAAGATATTTATGTTCCTACAGCCTACTGGTATGAGCACCTTTATTTCCTGAAAGACTTCATGCAAGCTCGAAAAGGGAAGTCGAGCCTTTCATATGTAAGAAACTATAACTACCAATTATATATATTTTTATTTTAATATTGTATTTATGTATGTATGTTAATTTTTTTTCCAGAAGAGCCTTCAACATCATGTTTCCAGGTAATTTTGTTTAATGAAATATATTCGATTTGGCAGAATTACTTTGTGTACTACTTTACTATGTATATCCTTCTCATTTGATTATATAACAGTATTTTATTTTAAGTTTCTTATAAATCAAAAATATTCAATGAAATTATTTTTAATTTACGTTAAATTTATTTTTATTAGTTGTGTGATATTTCTTTAGAGGACGATTGTAAAGCTACTTCTGCGAAGAAGAAAAGAAAGATCAACGATGATGAGGATATCGTTTTAAAATCTGCGGTTAATTTTTTAACGAAATTATCGGATGAGTTTCTCAGCTTTTTGTAAATCCAATTTGACGCAAATTACCGACAGCAATTTGCGGGATGAATTTTCATCAGAAGTGATGAATCTAATCCTAGTCTACAAAAAAAAGCAACATGAAATAAATTGAATAAATGGTTAATTTTATTTTTTTAAATCCTTTTTTATAAATATATATTTATTTAACAAACGAAAATAAAATTTTTGTAATTATTTTTCGCACTACATTATTCTTTATTTAAAAATTAAATTTATTAATAGCTTCATTCTGCCATGGCAAAACATTGATGTTATTAAAAAAATGCCTGTAACTATTTCTTATTTCGGAAGCATCGTTGGAGTATCTATTTCCTGGACCTCTTTCTATTACTATTGTACTTATATTGTCCGAAGTATACTCCTCATCACCTTCTTTCACAAGAAGATTATGAAGTGCGCAACATGCTAACGTTATGAGCTCAACTGTTTCAACAGGTAAATTTATTTCTCTTTGAAATATTTGGAATCTTCCAGAAAGTATTCCAAAGGCGTTTTCCACGACTCTTCGAGCTCTTGACAACCGGTAGTTGAATATTTTGTTTTCAACTAACTGCCTTTGACTGAACGGTTTTATAATTCTGGGCGTCAAACGGAAAGCATCGTCTGAAACAAAAACGTAGGGTACCTAAAATATAAAAAGCGTAAGGATATGTACAAAATGGTTGTGTAAAGAAATAAAATACTTTAATATTTGTTCCCGGGAGCTCTTCATCTTCTGGAAAATCAAGTAGATTTTGTTTTATGGAGTCCCCGATATCCGACACATTAAAAACTGCAGCATCGTTGGCTCTACCGTTAACTCCTACATCCACCATAATAAACTTATAGCTTGCATCAACCACTGCCATTAAAATTATACTGTTGAAACCCTTGTAATTATAATAATAGGAACCATCTTTAGACTTAGGTCTGAAAGCAATATGTTTCCCATCTATAAATAAATAAGTAAGTGTAAGTTTTTTTTATGTTAATCAATTTAGGTATTTTACCAATAGCACCAAGACACATGGGAAAATTCCATTTGCTATAAAAATCATCAGCCACTTTTTTCCACTCACTAGCTGTTGTACAACCCTAAATTGAAACAAAAATCGTAAAATATAACATTGCAAACATAAGGGATACCTGCTCTCGAAAATAAAATTACTCTTAAAAATTTTAAACGAAGCGCCTTGTAAATAGCCTTTAGTGTTTCTGGAACCGTACGAAAGGTTAGTATACGAGTTTCCCGTTGCCAAAAAGCGTAGGGTAATCAGCAGACTGAAATATAAGAAGACAAATTAAGTTAGCAATCTTTAGTTTTTAAAACTCGATTACCGTGTAGTAGGTGAAATGGACTCCCTCATTACAGTGTTTTGTTTCCTTATAACAGGGCCAACAATACTTAACAAATTTTCAAAGGCTTCTTTAGATAGCCTACAAAAATTGATGAAGCACTTTGGGTCCTCCAATTGAAGCTCTTTTATAGCAATATGTGTCAAGTCCTTTCCTGAATATCTCCGGCGTAACCATTCACGGCTCCATAACCGTTTTGAATTTTGCAAACTATCATACTTCCCTTTTTTTTATACTTCGTGATGATGGCTATTGCCATAATAACTCCAACGGCTTTAAGTTTTTTTCTTATTATCCATTTTATACATTTGCTTATAATTATTTATAACAACACGCCTAAATTTTTTTGTTTTCTTTGTATGCTATTGTAAACAGCTGTTTTCATACGACTTGAGTGTGATGGTGTAAATGGCCTAAGTATTGTTATGAACCGTTTTTGGACCGATGAGGCTCGCGACTAGCTCAATTTTAGACTCACCCAGGAGGTCCCAACCCTCTCACCGGCCGTACGTTCACACACAAAAAAAATCATTTGCTTAAAACACACACAAAAAAAACTGACTTTACCTAACTAACAAATCACCACACAACACATAGGAGACAGATGTTCGCTCCTTTTCGCCCACCCTACCGTAGTCGTACAATTGCCACAATTAATATTTCATATGACCCCTAAATCCACTCGACCTTCCCTCCTCTTACTTACCCACTATTGCCATTATCCCTTCAGAAAATTAAGCCGACATTATCCACACTCAAATTCTTTTCATTTAAGTTTTTACATTATTTATTATTATAAATCCTAAACTATTCATTTCTTTTTATGCTTAACATTAATTAGTTCTTATTAATATTATTATAGAAAAAATAAAATATAAACAATATACACAATTTAAAAAGAAACACATTTGATTATACATTTACCACTCTTATTAATTATGAACTTATTTTTTTTACAATTTTTTTCTAGACGCCTTTCTTTTCCGTTAATTTAATTATTACTTAAACAAAAATTTATATTTTGAAACTTTACTTTCATATATATGCATTGTTCAAATTCACAAAAAAAAAACTTTTTTTTTTTCTCTTATACAGGGTCCAAATCTCTTCTTTTATCTCAGATTTTTCTTTCTGAAGCCGCTCTAAATCATCCTATACCTAAAGGAGCTCCCTGAGGATACTAGATTTCTTTCACATTTATTTTACTACCACGCTGAAAATGTGCACCCCTAACTGAACTAATTATATCTTTATCTTTATTTTTTTTCTGCAATATATATAAAAGTTTCCCTTTCTAATTTACTTTCAGGCTTACAACCTTTTTGCCTTTTACGGCGCTGACTTTATCTCAACCCCTACACTCTATGATTATATGGATACTTTATATACATAAACAATTACTACAAACCAAAAATTAATTTCTTAAACACTACTTAGTCTAATATACTATAATAACATTTCAACTTTTCATATATTCTCTATTTTTAAATCTTTTCCGTTTTCAATAAATAAAAATAAATATTTAATATCAAAATAACTTCACACGTATATATCTTTTTTTTTTTTACTTTTGTATCTTTGTAGCGTTTGTTTCTTTGAGTTATTGCTCGTATATGCGTATGTAACAAAATAAATCACAATTCTCCATCTACCTTCGTTATCGCTTTATTTTATAAAAATATAAATATTTCCTTTTCGGTTTAAAACACCGTAAATAATACTTAATGATGACTTTAATCACGCCTTTTTCATTTGGTAGATAAGTACATAGGAACTAAAAAATACAATTTTCAAAATACCTGGCTACGATGGACTTAGCTTTGATGATGATTCCGGAACACAAGACACACTCCCGGCCGCCATTCACAGCCGCCGTCCTTTGATTTCTACAAACAGGCTTAAATGTCGACAGCCTCTGGTTGGAATATCCTCCCTTCCGTATCTAGTGATGTAGCCAGGCCTGCATTAATATACATACATATACATACATATTATTTCAAACTTTACTAACTACTATTCATAACTTCTTTTTTTCTTTATTTTTTTAACACTCACTTTATATTTTATTTCTTTTTTTTCCACTTTTACACTTTACACTGCACTGTGGCCGTTAACTTTTGTTCCGACCTCTCTTGTTAGCATACGACTTGATACTGAATTCTAATTTTAAAACAATACCTTCGCTGTTCTAAGTTTTTGATATTCTTTCCAACCTTCCAAATCTCTATTTACCTTAACGTTATCTATTTATACATTATATATTGCAATTTTACCGCCAAAACTCCATCTTTTTTTATTTTAATAATATATACCAATTGCTCTAATCCCGCCAATACTCCATCTTTTATTTAAATATTATATTATTAATTTGTTAAACCACAATCTATCTTTTTCCAGAATTTATACATTTAAATACAATAACCAACCTTGATTTAACCTTTCCCCCTTTTTATATCTCCTCCGTCCCACGAAAAACCGTCACAAACCATTCCCAACCTACCAGGCTATCATCAATTTCAATACGGTTATTACCTTTAAAGTTTTCAAAACAAAATCAATTTACTTTATTTGAAATTTTACGTTCTTCAATGTAATATCCAACGCTGCGTTTTAATATTTTACAAATTTTTTCCGCATTGCCAATTTTTTTCACTATCTTTCTATGTAAACCCTACACACACATAACATATGTCTGTCTTCTTCCCATTCATATAAATTCACAAACACACGTAAGTATGTACATTATAAAAAATATACTTATTTTTTATTTCTATTTTATTTACATATTTTCCGGCAAATTTGCGACTTCGGACGACCTCATAGCAATGCAGGTGAGTATTTTCCTTTGGTAAAACTAAGGTTTGTTAGGTCAATCATTCTATTAATGTATTATTTTCATTTCTGTTTTCAGCCTTCTAACAACAACATGGCCACCGCCTACAAGTAAAGGTGTGTTTACACTATGTGTATTTTCCATGTGTAAATTCAGTTTTACGATCCATACGTAATTCCGTGTGTGTGTCAAAATTGCCGTTTTACATACAATTCATAATTTTTGCGTTCAAACGTACATATGTATTTTCGTATGTCATAACCTCTAAATGTAAACAACAGCTGATTTAATTTGTGAATTTACAAAAAATTATTGTTAAAAATAAAGATATATATTTTATATATTTTTTAATTGTTAATTAATATTAAACAATTTATTTTTCTCTCAATATTAATCTTTATAATTTACTCTGTTTTTCTTTTGCCACAAGCAGTGTTGTATTTTCATATGTTTATCTTGCCAAAATAGAACCTGCTCTAAAGGTGCTATTACACGAAGTATTTTTTACATATGTACTGTCACTTTTTTTTATCCATATGAAATTCTTCATGTCTGTCAAAATTGTCTTTTACATACGATTCATAATTTTTGCTATCACACGAGCGTATGTATTTCCGTATGACATAACCTCTAAATGTAAACAACAGCTGAATTAATTTGTGAATTTACAAAAATTTGTTGTTAAAAAAAAGGTTATATATTTTTTAATTGTTAATTAATACTAAACAATTTATATTCCTTTCAATATTAATCTTCAAAATTTACTCTGTTTTTCTTTCGGCACAAGCAGTGTTGTATTTTCATTTGTTTGTCATGCAAAAATAGAACCTGTTCTAATTGAAAAATGTACATGTGACTTTCCTCATGTATTGTACATAAACAATGTTTCATATGTATCACACGATGTGTACAACTTTTGTTGTGGGCAAATTTTACAGTACATATGTAAAAAACACATCATGTAATAACACCTTAATTAAAAATTTTACATATGTTTTGCAAAATGTGTTGTACATAAACAATGTTTGAAAGGGTTCACACTATGTGTACAAATTACACGTGCTAAAAAAATAAGAAAAACACGAGCAAAACACGTAGTGTGAACGCAGCTTAAGTATACACATTAATTCGTTTTCATTTTTCTTTCTATTGCAGATTTCCTACTCTGCTGGGCCAAAGACGAGGATAAACACTACAGGTAAGTATTTAATCCAAATGCAAAGTATCGTTCCAGAATTAAGCACACTTTTCTCTACATTTTCACCTCTTCTTTATTTTCAGGTTCGAACACAAAATGAGCAAGATGGGGCAAACTGCGGTGTAGCTCTGCCGCATTGGTTCAGGTTTGCCCATTTTTCCAAAGGAAAATTTTTTTTTTTTAAGAACTAGGACATGGGGCAGGAGTTCAGTTCGCTCCAATCAAATTTTAGGAGCCCCCTCCTTTACATAGTTAGGGACCCAGAAAATATTTAAAAAAACTAATATAACATAAAAAAACTAACCCAAAAAAAAAAACAAAAAAAAATACTAACAAAACTAACAAAACAAAAACACGCATTTGGGACTGGAGGTTTCGCCCGATCCTTGGGCGGAACATGCACTCCCTAATATTAATACGCGGACTGGTTTCTTCGCCCGATCCATGGGCGGACAAAGCACTCCCGGACGCACTTCCAGGCTCTTCGTTAAACCTCTGCCACGCAAAATTTTTTTTGGTCGTTGACTTAGAAAAATTTTGAGTGGCTTACCCGACCCGCAACAGTATGCAGAAATAATGTCGGTACGACTTTATGACAGTCCGATGAATTTCATCGGATTTTTATTTCGAAAAATCATACGACTGAGTGGTATCGTGTAAATGGGCCTTAAGTATGCAATCAGTACATTTAGCATTATAGATTATAATTTTAGCGAATAAATGCTTGCAACAATGTTAGCTGATATCTTGAGCTGCAGTTGTAATTTCGTTTTCCCCGATAGCGCTATTAGGGTCTCGATTATGATTGAATAGAATCCACTGCCTCCGTCGGTAGCTAAGATCTCAGTAATCTACCAACATGTATTATAATAACTCTAGATATTTATAAGTAAGAGAAAATTTGTTTAATAAAAGAAAATGGACCTTATAATAATCCCTTTATATTTACCTAAGTAAGAAATGAAACTTTTATTAATAAACAAAATTACAATTTGAAGTCACGGAAACGATCGAGATTACTATGTGTTTGAGCGTGAGTAGAAAGTATATATGGGCACCAGGTAGGTGTTTGGTAAGTGAAGTGAAAGTTCATTAGGGGTAATTAAAAATTTTCTTTCTGGCGAATTACCACGGTAAGGCATTCGTTGATGCTGAGGGAGGGCCGCCGCTGGATTTTTAACACCTAAATCCAACCCTTTAAGTTTTGACTTGTACTTTTAAAGCCCCACATGTATATTTTTATTTTTGGTTTGGTTTATATTAAGCACTGGTACAGAATGACTGCAACCCCATTCCTAATCTACAGACGAACATCCGCCCAAGCCCGATGAGCCATATCCCTGCTGAGAAATCGTTAGATACCAGTGTAGTAGAGAACGGAATGGAACGATAACTCGGAATTGGTAACGCTGCCAGCTTTGTCATTGTCACCAAGAGTTATTGAATCATGACAGTTATTAATGGCGCCCAACGTGGGGCCTGATTTTCTGAATCATGACAAATCTATATGACAATTTGGATCTAATGTCGATTTCATAGGGGTCAATTGTATGGGGGCTAGGTCTGAACATGGACCGATTCTTTCAATAGCGTTCATCCTATGGCCGATAAAAGCTTATATACCAAATTTCATCAAAATATATTCATATTTGCGACCTGCAGTTTGATTACAAGGTTTACATGGACACACAGTCGGACGGACGGATATCATTAAATTGAATCAGTTAGTGATTCTGATTCGATATACCGATATAAAAGATGGGTCGAAGTCAAATATTTTTGGTAGTTACAAACAGCAGCACAAAGTCAATGTACCCAAACCACGTGGTGGTATAGGGTATAAATATAGCCTACTTTTTAATTCCAATTATGTACAATCAAAACAGTAAATAACGCGGTTTGCCACATTTTTGGTACAATAAGACAGTTTAATAATAGTAGAATAATAGTACAATAAATTATGGGTTAATTTACAAAAAAAAAAGCTAGACCGAAATAAAAATTAAAAGTGTACGTAACATCGCTAATATGTTCGGTCCTTAATGGGTTAACAGGTCAAGATATACATCAAAATGAAGCTAGTGGACCCGTCTTTCATTCGGTTGTTGTAAACACCAGTATTACATAAAGCATTTTATGAGATATTGCCACTTATTCCGGAAAAAATATTAAAAACAAAAACTGAAATAGGTTCATAACGGGTTAATGGATTTCGAATTTTGAAATACCCAAAAAAGGTACTCAAGTAAACTTTCCAATGATGTATATACTGCTGAAATCCGATAAAAACTAAACAAGTTATATAGAAATCAAAACAAAATTTTGTCGCTCCGTAACTCCGAAAATAGGCTCGATTATTTCTCTAGAATCACCCTAAAAGTCCCTAACCACCCTAAAAAAATTTAAAAAATCGGGGTGTCGACCGTAAACTCAACTTGTTCCACAAATGCTAATGGCGAGAGGTTCGAACAGTTATTCGTTGATAATACGTATACAGCTGTAGTGGCAGTGGCCTGTGTAGGACGGGCGTTAGTGGCAGCAATTACTCGCAGAAAAATATGGTGCCATTACTGTGACCACTGCGAAAAATGTGTGTATTACCCCCCTATCTCACATCACATTGCAATTGTGAAATCGTTGTGTACGTATTATCAACGAAAAATTGTTCGAATTAGTCGAATCCATCGCCATTAACTTTTGTGCTCACACATCTGACTGCAATCTCATTTTTAAAATGTTGTCGAAGCGTAAACTTGAAAAAATTTGTTTACTTCTCTCTCTTATTTTTTTTTAAATAGAGTTACCGAGTTTATTATACAGGCACATGTTTGAGGGAAAATGTTTACATTTATTATTATTAGTTTTATTTTAATAATTGTTAATAATATTTATGATCTATAATTAACAAACTTGCGTTTTTATATGCGCATTTCAAGAAATAAATCATAATAATAGATTTAACAAGTTAAAACTTTAATTACAATATTCAGAATCCAGTAAATTTGCATTAAATTTATAACAGGGAAACATTAATCATCGTTAGTGGCAGCCACTACTCGCTCGAAAAATTTGGTAAGGAAAGTCACATGTACATTTTTCAATTAGAACAGGTTCTATTTTTGCATGACAAACATATGAAAATACAACACTGCTTGTGGCGAAAGAAAAACAGAGTAAATTTTAAAGATTAATATTGAAAGAAAAATAAATTGTTTAGTATTAATTAACAATTAAAAAATATATAACCTTTTTTTTAACAATAAATTTTTGTAAATTAAATTCACAAATTAAATCAGCTGTTGTTTACATTTAGAGGTTATGTCATACGGAAATACATATGCACGTGTGATAGCAAAAATTATGAATCGTATGTAAAAGACAATTTTGACAGGCATGAGGAATTTCATATGGATAAAAAAAGTGACAGTACATATGTAAAAAAACACTTCATGTAATAGCACTTTAAACAAATTTATTCAAGTTTATGCTTCGACAACATTTTAAAAATGAGATTGCAGTCAGATGTGTGAGCACAAAAGTTAATGGCGATGGATTCGACTAATTCGAACAATTTTTCGTTGATAATACGTACACAACGATTTCACAATTGTAGTGTGATGTTTGATAGGGGGGTTACCCCCCTAGATTTACCGAGTTTATTATACAGGCACATGATTGAGGGAAAATGTTTACATTTATTATTATTAGTATTATTTTAATAATAATTAATAATATTTATGCGCTATAATTAACAAAATTGCGTTTTTATATGCGCATTTAAAGAAATAAATCATAATAATAGATTTAACAAGTTAAAACTTTAATTACAATTTTGCAGAATCCTGTAAATTTGCATTAAATTTATAACAGGGTAACAGTAATCATCGTTAGTGTCAGCCACTACTCGCACGAAAAATTTGGTGCCATTAGTGTGATCACTGCGGAAAATGTGTGTGTATTACCCCCCATATCTCACATCACACTGCAATTGCAAATCGTTGTGTACGTATTATCAACGAAAAATTGTTCGAATTAATCGAATCCATCGCCATTAACTTTTATGCTCACACATCTGACTGCAATCTCATTTTTAAAATGTTGTCGAAGCGTAAACTTGAAAAAATTTGTTAACTTCTCTCTTTTATTTTATTTTAAATAGAGTTACCGAGTTTATTATACAGGCACATGTTTGAGGGAAAATGTTCACATTTATTATCATTAGTTTTATTTTAATAATAGTTATTAATATTTATGCTCTATAATTAACAAACTTGCGTTCTTATATGCGCATTTGAAGAAATAAATCATAATAATAGATTTAACAAGTTAAAACTTTAATTACAATTTTGCAGAATCCAGTAAATTTGCATTTAATTTATAACAGGGTAACATTAATCATCGTTAGTGTCGACAACATTTTAAAAATGAGATTGCAGTCAGATGTGTGAGCATAAAATTTAATGGCGATGGATTCGACTAATTCGAACAATTTTTCGTTGATAATACGTACACAACGATTTTAAAATTTCAGTGTGATGTGAGATTGGGGGGTTAGTGTCAGCCACTACTCGCACGAAAAATTTGATGCCATTAGTGTGACCACTGCGGAAAATGTGTGTATTAGTAAAAAAAAATGTGAGTGTATTGAGTTTTTCGAACTTGCAGTGTGATGTGAGATAGCTGGGTTAGTAAAAAAAATGTGAGTGTATTGAGTTTTTCGAACTTGCAGTGTGATGTGAGATAGGGGGGTAAGAAAATGTGAGTGCATTGAGTTTTTCGAACTGGCAGTGATCTGTGTAAAGGGCGGGTTTGGTTTTTGAGCAAGCGGAAAAGTGGTGCCAAGTTGACAGTTTGTTTGTTGTAAAGGTTCTTCCATGCGAGAAACAAACCAATAACTTAACAAAACTGGTCTTTTAAAACAGCTGATAATATTCACCACGAAAATATGTTAAAAGAAATTGCTTGAAAAATCTAAAATTTACACAAACAATGGAAACAACGGATCTTTTTGTGATAATGTGAAGTGCGTGATGACAACAACAGAGTGCGACAATTACTGTTATACAAGGAAACGGATCGGTTGCTGTTTCGTTTATTATTTTTATTTTTATTAATTTCATTATTCGCAACACAAAATACAAAACTCGTACAAACACAGTAAAGGATACGTAAAACAATATTTCGTTTGTCGTATGGAAATTTGTTGAGGCCAAACTGTCATGTAACAACTGAAACACGGTGCTAAAGAATAATTTCAAGTTAATAGATAAGGTAATTCAATAATAAAATAATTAAATTCCAATGTTAAAATCTGCGTGAAAGTGCTATGACGCGTGTGTCTGTCTCTAAGCGGATTATAAATTCGAGTGGTGGAAATCGATGATTGTACGTATTGGGGGTAGATTTAACTGTCGATGGAGCCCATTATAATTTATCAATATAAATTTGTACGAATTGCTAATGAACATACATGTAGATAAGTAATTTTTCTTTATTTGCCAGCACACAAAACACATGCGATTAAATAGAACGTTTTGTAGCATGTTATAGACAAACAAGAACACAATAAAATGCGAAGTCCATGAACTTTTCTTTGAAGGATATTTATGTGTGTCTAACTGTCAACTGGAGTATGGAGATAAGGCAGCAAGTTGAGTTAAAAACATGTTAAGTTACACACATGATTGTGAATAATATGGAGGTCATATAACTCCTTGAATCTGACAAGTTTTTCAAACTGCTTCATACTGCTTTTTACAATTCGTCAACTAAACTCGGACTGTTGTCACCGCCGTCTCTGTGTTCTTATAAAAAACACGTCACCATTTGAAAAAAGAAATATGTATGTCAATACATATATATTTACTGTTTTCATTTGTTTCACATTGTTTTTGTTTTCTTGAGTACCCGTTTTACCGTTGCGCTTCGGTTTGCCTCGATTACCACAATATTCCTCCAATGCTGTTGTGATCACACAACAAAGCAATTAAATATCAGCAACAAAAGATTGAATATATGTAGGCATTTATGTATTTGCTAATACATTCACACACATTATGTATGTAATTAGTTCCACTCATTGTTTTTATTAAATTGTTGCTACAATTACATGTTGCTTTCATAGTAGCCTTTCCGATTCAACAAATTAAGTTTTTTCAACACTACATTTTTTTAATCAACACTAGATATGTTGATTGATTTGTCATCTCTCTATGCAGATAATAAATTATTGGTATTAACTATTAACAGGGCTGTGGAGTTGCATTCGCGGTTTTTGTACCGGAGTAGGAGTCGCTACAAAAGCTCGCGACTCTGACTCCAAAATTTTTCGTTATTGCATAAATAAAACTTTTCTACTATATACCAATTATAATTTAATAAATATCTACTAGCTAAATTGGTTGAAGAATATTATTGTACACATACTAGTAGTTTGTATTTTGTTTTATAGAGTTCATAAACAATTTATTAAAAACGCGTATACAGTGTTCGTAGTCAGTGATGATTACTGGACTTAAGTATTATATACACTTCTCAGAAAAAGTGTCCGCTCAAGAAGCCAAATGTTTTTAAAATTTAAATATAAAACACATAAGTCGATGTTTCTCAAAAGTTCAATATTTATGTTATTGTAATTATAAAGAACTAAATTTTTCTTTATAATTCAGTAGAACAGATTTAGTAGAACAGAAAAAGTCCCCGCTCATAAAACAAAATATAAAAACAACAAAAAAATGTCAATCGGTTTGACATTGATTGGATCAGCTTCTTAGTATCCTCCAAAGATATTTTAGCCCAATCGTCCGAGATGATAGTTTTAAGCATTTCATTGCTAGTATTGTTGTGTGTACGAATTATGCACACCAACAAAGCCCATATTTCTCAATTGGGTAGAGTTCGAGTGATTGTGGAGGCAAATTTATTAGTTTTTGGAGTGTTATAAAGTAACTAAAGACGCAAAACTATAGTTTCTTAAAAATGCTATTCATTATGAGCGGAGAGTTTCTGGCAAGTGTAAATTAGAGCACCCATAAATACAAATGTGTTATTTTTCCGCCCCCGCGCAATTTCCGGTATTGGGCTTTAAAAATAATATACGTGCCAAAATTGGTACTATCGGATGAAAACAGGCCAGGCCCCCTCGACTTTTAGCCCTAAAAATGGACTAAAATTAGTACGAAGTTTTTTACGGTATAACTTTTAAGCTAAGTTGTTTACAAAAAATTCCATGTAATAATTTCAATGCAGAATCGGATGGCAAACATATCTCGCATATGCACTTTTGAGCTAACTATGGCCTTTTTTCAAACGGCGCTCGTATATTTATGGATGAATCTATTTCAGATTGGTTATTGCAAGATCGTAGGATATTATTAGTACTTTAAACTGGGAAAAAATTCCAAGAATTCTCCTGTCCGGCTAGGCAGGATTTAAAGGTCAAAGTTCACGATTTTTGTATACCCTATACCACTATGTGGTTTATGTATAATGACTTTGTGCTGCTGTTTGTAACTACCAAAAATATTTGACCTAGTCCCTTTTATTATACCGATCGAATCAGAAACACTATCTGATTCGATTTAACGATGTCCGTCCGTCCGTCCGTCCGTCTGTGTGTCCATGTAAAGCTTGTTATCAAACTGCAGGTCGCAAATATGAATATATTTTGATGAAATTTGGTATATAAGCTTTTATCGGCCATGGGATGAACGCTATTGAAACTGGTGAGAATCGGTCCATGTTCAGACCTAGTCCCCATACAAATGACCCCTATGAAATCAACAAAAAATGCCATAAGATCCAAATTATCATATAAATCTTAGTCAAATTGGGTTTGTATATGTTTATTACATCCATTAATCAGTAGTCCAAAAATGATCCCCATGGGACAACTCTTAGTCATAGGCCCCATATAGAGCTGCTTCCCGATCTTCACTTACATCTATCAAAAAACAAAAATATTGGACGGATCCTTTTCAAATTTTGTTTGTATATATTTTTGCAAAACACAAGAGACTTTACCAAACATGGTCATGATCGGTCCATTTTTGGGTCTAGTCCCCATATAGATATAGCATCCGATATGAACTTTTTCATATCTGCAGCCAAAAAAATTAATAAAAATCCCACTCAAATTTGGTTTATGCTTATTTTCTATATCCAGTTAGTTGGGCCTGAGAGATAGGGTCTCTAAACGCATGGTATAGGGTATCGTATAGTCGGTCTAGACTGACTATAATTTTCTTACTTGTTTTCCGATGTATTTGTTGCCGCCGCGACTGTAAAAGTTGGACATTTCCCTATCCATTAATTTATCTTTAAATCTATAATTATGTTTCGTTCTTTATAAACTCTCATAGCTCTCTCATTTAAAAACATTTAAAATAATGGCATTTTTTGAAGGTCAAAGTTCAATAAAAGGGCAGAAAAAATTAAAAAAAAGATGTTTGAGTTTGATCGACACATGGAAAATTTAAAATTATTTAACAGTTTTTAATTTACTAATAAACTTTATTTTGAATAATTAATTACACATTTTATTCTTATTATATGTGTAAAGAAAATTAAATTAACTTAGTAGGCATTGTTTTAAACATACATTTTTTGTGAATAATTTTTGTATTAAATTTAATATTTTAAAGAAAGTAAAGCTAAAAGGAACTAATTTTATATATTCTGAATTATAATAAAATTTTAGTAATAGAAATAAATAGTGCATCGAAAAGAGCATATTTGATTGGTAAGTATTTGAGAATTAATATTTTTTGTTATATTTGGTGTTTAGTCTCGTGCAAACGTTTTCTTTTAGGAAAAAAGAAACGTAGATTTGACGGAAGAATGCTTCCAAGTAAAAAATAAATTTTTAGTAGACTTCTTTATTTAATACGAGACGAAAAGAAGAGTGTTAAGGAAAGTGTTTTTGTTGTAACAAATGATCTCATCCAAATATATCAGTTTTTCAACATTCCGACAAAGCGTAAGGATGGAGTTAACAAAATGACTATAATAACATGAGAAAAAAGAAGAATGTCGTCCGTGAAAAAAATGTTGTTAATTCGTTAGATAAACTATTTGATATTTCGCACATCAATGCAATCAATTTATTGAAAAAAGATAAAAAAAACAACAAGAAATCGAGTTCTTAATTGATCATAAAACGTCGCTTTCATTGGTACGTCAAAAATTATGCTTAAATATTATAAAGTTACCAACTGAGAGTAATGCAGTAACGTAAAGATACATTTTATAGAAGCCGACACTGATAGGGACGGAGTCGAATGGATCCCTATATTTGCCTCCAAAGCCTTGGATAGATTCCAAGTGAGTAATACGGGAGCCGCGATAATCATTAGCCAAAAGGCTTACAATTTGGGCTATGATGTGTAATCTTTGAATATTTCACCTGAATTTATAAGATTGCAACGTCTTAAAAAATAGGGAAATAATTTTCCATTGGGACGGAAATGTTTTAGAAGATTGCACTAGCATAAGTCATTTAAAGTGCAATAGACTAGCAATCATATTGTCTGCTTATGGTAATACCAAAGTTTTAGGAGTGCCAAAAGTAAAAAAACAAACTGGTGCCATTGAAGGTAACGCTGTATATTTAGCACTCCAAGATTGGAATGTAGACAGTAATGTTATGGCCATGTGTATTGATACAACCAGCAGCAACACTAGCATGCCGGCATCATATTATGGAGCTGCTTGCCGGAGCTGCATTTAAAGTGACTATGGAATCAATAACAACTGGTCCTAAAATAAGTTTATTTGAAAATTTTCGGAGCACATGGCCACAGCTACAACATGATAATTTTGAAGCTGGTATTCTTGATCCTTATATTTACAAACATTTTCCTGCTACCATCCGGAACGAAATAGTCAAATTCATAGAGGATCAAATCGAGAATAAAGTCGACAGTACTAGACACGATTATATTGAAATGTTGAAATTGGGGTTTCTCTTTCTTGGAGAGAAAATTCAAAATTATAAAATTTCTAAACCAAGTGCGATCATCCACGCCAGGTGGATTGCAAAGGTCATATATTCATTAAAAATATTTTTGTTTTGAAAACAGTTCAATTTTTCTGGTAAGTTAACTAAGGATTTTATCATATGGTGTTTCAATAATTTATGGATACTAATATAATTTCAGCTCAACAATTGGAAAATATTCGAAGATTTGATATTTTTGAAGTTCGCATTTATATAAAATACTGGTTTTTATGTCAAGTGGCACCAAAGGCCCCTGCCAATGATTTATTACTTTTAAAAGAGCTGGAGATGTAGCAGTTGTGGTACAAAATAAGCTTCTTCGGCACCTCTGGTATCTAAATGAATCCAAAGTTGCATTGGCCTTTTTTGACGTAATGTTGATGTTAACATAAAAACAAAAATGATAGATAATTTGAAGGGAACAGGTCATCCTTGTTAACCAAAACGGGCTACTTTGCCCGCTAAAGAACTAGCCTCTGTGGGACTGAGTGATTTTGTTAGAACAAATACTTATTTCTTTTTCGATACTTTGCTGAATAAAAAAATAACAAATATTAATCCAATGTTCTTGCTGACAGATCCGATTACATGGGAAACAAATGATGATATCTTTCTGCAAAATATATTGTTAAGAAACTTTTAGTTGTTAACGATATCGCAGAACGTGGAGTTGCGCTAATAACGCGCTTCAATACAGCTTTAACTCATCAAGAGGAGCAAAAGCAATTCGTCATACATGCAATGGAACAACATTATAAGGATTTGCCATCAAGAGAATTTTCAAAACGAAAATTTGTGGAATACTTAGAAACCAACTTTCCAAAGAAAGGTATTTCACATTTGTAAAAAGAAACTATTTTTTACATTAATCTAAAAATTTCTTACTTAATTAAATTCTAAAGCCTTTATAACATTTTATTAATTACTTTATCAAGTTTTATTTGTTAGCTATTAGTATTTTTATAAATATATCTGGAAAAAATAACAAAAATGTATTTATTATTGAAAACTTAGTGTTTTGGTAAAATTGCTCTATATCTGAAAAGCATTCAATCAGACAAACAAATACACACACTAGGATTTGTCGAAAATTTTCTTCTCTACAAATTTTGTAATAGCGTTTATTAAGTGCGACGTGTAGCAAGTAAGATATTTGCAAAAAAAATGCAAATAAAAAAAATCGCGAACTTGACCTTTAGTTCTGCCTATCCGGACAGGAGATTTCTTGGGATTTTTTCCCCGTTTAAAGTACTACTAATATCCTACGATCTCGCGATGACCAATCTGAAATAGATTCATCCAAAAATATACGAGGGCCGTTTGAAAAAAGGTTTTAACACATTTTTTGACTTTTATCGCTTAAAACTTCATGATAGGCCATAGATAGCTCAAAGGTTCATATGCGAAATATGTTTGCCATCTGATTTTGCATTAAAATAATTATATGGAATTTTTTGTAGATAAGTTAGTTTAAAAGTTATAGCGTAAAAAGCTTGGTACTAATTTTAGTCCATTTTTAGGGCTAAAGGTCGAGGTGGCCTGGCCTGTTTTCATCCGATAGTACCAATTTTGGCACGGATATTATTTTTAAAGCCCAATCTACCGGAAATTGCGCGGGAACAGAAAAATAACACTTGACATTCCTGTGTATTTCATGGGTGCTCTAGTGTACATACATATGTAGTTGGATAGAAGTTTGCTTTTTGAATTGATATACAGTATTGGTCGAAACCGAAGAAACTTCTAATAAAGTAATCAAAGTCTTACATATTTTTTTAAATTGTTTTTTACAAACACTTAGTTTTTATTATATTAGTTTTTATTCTATTTTCTTGCAAGTAAAAAAAAATCAAAACCAAAAAAAAAATTAACTCCATATGTTATTCTTCGAAACTTAACTATTTTATAGTTATATTTTTTTTCAACAAATACACAAAAATTGTAAAGTAGTTTTTTAGGTTGCGTTTAGTTTGATAAAGAAAATTGAAATTTTATTTGTTTCTATACATTTAGTATCAATTTGTTAGTATCAATTTAGTATCAATTTGTTTTTTTTAAACTTAGAATTGTTGAACTTTTTAATAAGGACCAATCCTATGTTTCTATAGCTAACCATTTAAGCTCTAACAAACCAATAATTTCGCAACTAATTAAAAAGTACAAAGCAACTGGAATAGTAGAGAAAGCCAATACCGCAGGGCGCCATCGAAAAACTTCACATCGAACAGATTGGATAATTATCAAATTAGTTAAGAAACAACCATTTATTTTTTCTAAAGATGTTGTCAGTGAGTTTAATCTCACTATTAGTTCATGCGCTGTGACAAAGAAACATTTAACATTTTAAAAAGAGGTTTGCCTAATGAAATGACCCCTATGAAATCGACATAAATTGCCATAAGATCCAAATTGTCATATAGATCTTACTCAAATTGGGTTTGTATGCGTTTATTACATCCATTAATGAGTAGTCCAAAAATGATCCCTATGGGACAACTCTTAGTCATAGGCCCCATATAGAGCTGCTTCCCGATCTTCACTTAAATCTATCAAAAAACAAAAATATTGCACTGATTCTTCTCAAATTTTGTTTGTATATATTTTTGCAAAATACAAGAGACTTTACCAAACATGGTCAGGATCGGTCCATTTTTGGGCCTAGTCCCCATATAGATATAGCATCCGATATGAACTTTTTTGTATCTGCGGCCAAAAAATTAATAAAAATCCCACTCAAATTTGGTTTATGCTTATTTTCTATGTCCAGTTAGTTGGGCCTAAGAGATAGGGCCTCTTAACGCATGGTATAGGGTATCGTATAGTCGGTCTAGACTGACTATAATTTTCTTACTTGTTTTTATTAGTTTTATGAAATTTTAGGTCGGATTTTGCAAAAACTTATGCTAATTGGATTGTGGGGAAATGGAAAAGTTTTATTCAGCTATCAGTCCAAATTTAACCTGTTAAATTCAGATGGAGTATGCCACGTTCGAAGACCGAAAGGAAAACGATTACATCCACTTTATTGCAAAGGAACAATAAAGCATGCAGGCGGTAATGTAATGGTGTGGGCCTACTTTTCGGCGAGTGGAGTTGGCCCATTTGTAGAAATACGTACAAACAAAAATAGACCGCTTTTTGTATGGGGACATTTTATTGAAGCATTTTCGAGGTCTATAGATAATACATACTAAAATGTGTGTAATTATAAACTTTATATATCTCAGAAAAAGTTGGTGTTTCCAATCGACGTTTCCTGAAATAAGTACAGTATTTTTCGAAACCTAAGCAACTTCTCCTAATCAAATAATCAAAGTCTTACATTAATATGTGTAAATTGATTTATACAAAATAACACTTTTAATTTTTATTATATTATCTACGTACATTCTAATAATATATAATTTCAAAAATATAATTGCATTTCCTTGCAAGAAAAAAACAATATTTCAAAAATTCATAACTGCACTGTATTCTTAATCGGTCCGGTTTCTGGCATTTCAGCATTCATAAGCGATTTATTGAACATTGTGATAATTGTTGTTTTAATTGAATATATTGTTTCTATATGAAAATTTTTCTACTTAGGGCGGCCGTGAGGTTTGAACCATGAACCTTCACATACACTCGTACTTGCACTTTTTGGTCAGCGCTTTAACACACTCACCTAAAGTTAGGCCTACGAGCAATGTGGTTAGATTCAGTTTTCGTACCATACAGCTTTACTTTGTATTAATTTCAGAAGATACAACTCTGTCCAAACAAACAATAGTTATTTTTGAATTTAGAATATTTTTTGCATTTATACTTCAAATTTCCACTATTCTCTGTTTTCGTAAGAGTTGTCATATATTTGAGATGACGCTTTGAAGCGAAGAAATTTTTTGTTTGTTAGATTTATAGTCATTTTTCAGACATATTGCAATTACTACTGTAATTAATATGCAAATTTTCTAAATAAGAAGAAAGCTTCCTTCTTCTTTACCACGCACCATTAAAACAAAATTAAAATTTGTGGTAAAGAAGAAGAAAGCTTTCTTCTTTCTTGACTTCTTTTAAACAAAATTAAAATTCTTGACTTCTTCTTTACCACGCACCATTTAAACAAAATTAAAATTTGCATATTAATTACAGTAGTAATTGCAATATGTCTGAAAAATGACTATAAATCTAACAAACAAAAAACAATATTATTGTTCGAAACCTGACCAACTTTCAGTACTTCAGTAGACTATTAGATTTGATAGTATCCTGGTTGGTATTGATTCCCACTCTGATTTTATGCAATTCATTAGTTCCTGCTTATTACTAAAACGGCGAGTTCAGACCCTGCGCTTCAAAATGTCGAATAGGTTCTCTATGGGATTCAAGTCTGGAGATAGAGCTGGCCAATCCAAGACTTGAATCTCATTAGCAGGCAACCAATCTTTGACCAACTTTGACGTGTGTTTGGGGTCAACACCATGCTGAAACACCCATCGAAGTGACATTTCCCATTCAGCATATTGAAGTATATTGGCTAAAATGTCCCTATAAACAAAGCGATCAATTTTTGTTTGTATTTCAATAAAAGGGCTAACTCGACTCGCTGAAAAGCAGGTCCATATCATTACATTTCCGCCGCCATGCTTTATTGTTCCTTTGCAATAAAGTGGATGTAATCGTTTTCCTTTTGGTCTTCGAACGTGGCATACTCCATCTGAATTTAACAGGTTAAATTTGGACTCATCGCTGAATAAAACTTTTCCATTTCCCCACAATCCAATTAGCATAAGTTTTTGCAAAATCCGACCTAAAATTTTATAAAACTAATAAAAATTAACGAATACGTTGCAAAATCATTTAGGCAAACCTCTTTTTTAAATGTTAAATGTTTCTTTGTCACAGTGCTTGAACTAATAGTGAGATTAAACTCACTGACAATATCTTTGGAAAAAATAAATGGTTGTTTCTTAACTAATTTGATAATTTTCCCATCTGTTCGATGTGAAGTTTTTCGAGGACGCCCTCCAGTATTGGCTTCCTCTACTTTTCAAGTAGCTTTATACTTTTTAATAAGTCACGAAACTATTGATTTATTAATGCTTAAATTGTTAGCTGTACAAACTTGGGATTGGCCCTTATTAATTTTGAGCTTAAAATCGGTTCCGTAACGTATACGCGTCATAGCTATGTATCTAAATAATTGATACTAAGTGTACAAAAACAAACAAAATTTCAATTTTCTTTGTCAGACTAAACGGGACTTAAATAACAGTTTTAAAATTTTTGTTTATTTGTTGAAAAAAAATAGGTTTCGAACAATAATATATGGAGTTAATTTTGTTTTTGTTTTTTCTTGCAAGGAAATGCAATTAAATTTTTCTTGTTGTTATTAGAATTTAGGTACAAAATACAATAAAAATTAAAAGTGTTATTTTGTATAAATCTATTTAAAAAGAATGGGTAAGACTTTAATTACTTCATTAGCAGAAGTTGCACAGGTTTCGAACAATACTGTATATTACAAAATATAAATACATGCAACTAACATAGTTTAAGCTAAGTTGACCTAAAGCCGTTTTCAGAATTTCAGTGGCGCTGTATGGAGTTTTTAATTCATTCTAATTTAAAATCGGCTCCAAGTAGAATATATATAAAAATATGTAAAAATACTATATGTGAAATTTTAGGCTCCCCGCTGTTATTGATCACTGATTTTTCAAAATTTAAAATTTTATAAAATAAACTACTTTTTTTTTTTTATTTATTAAGTAAAATTTCATGTAAAATTACAATTCAGATATTTTGGCCTCGGCGCCTTAAAGGCATTTTTGAGGCAAGCTGGCAAAAACTCAAATTACAGCTTATAATACGAAAAAAATGTAATTACATATTTATATATTTACAAGAGAAGCGTTTCAAGATTTCGAAGTAAGTGATTTTTAAGTTCAGCTTTAAAATGAGATATTCTATTAATTGTTTTTAATATTACAGGCAAGTTATTATATTCGAAACCACCCATATACTCAATTCTTTGCTTCGTTGTTTCTAATCTGCATCTAGATATTCGTAAATTTAGTTGATTCCTTGTGTGAATAACTGATTGGTTCTGAGAAAAAGTAACAGTTGATAGCCAATGTTCCTCAAATATTTGAAGACGTACATAAGCAGCTGATATTTTTATAAACCATGAATAGGCATAATTGATTTACACACATTACCATATAAAGATAATGTCGAGTAAGTGATTGGTAAATTGTGAATAGTTTTCAAAGCTTTATTCTGCATACTTTGCAGTGATTTCAAAACATTTGTTGATTTATAACCAATATTATTGCCATATAGTTCAAGTGACTTTGAATGAAAGCTTGATATATTAACATTTTTGTTTTAATATTCAATTTATTTTTCATTTTATACAAAATACCAATAGCCGGTGCAATTTTAGATTTGACTTCAGAAATATGTGAATCCCAAGACAGATTACTTTGCAAAGTAATGCCCAAGTATTTTACCTCATTAGTTTCATTAATTATATTGCCATCAACAAAAATATTGAAATTATTATTCAAAGCATGAGCATGTGGTCTAAATCTTATTAACTTTGTTTTATTCGCATTTAGAATTAATCTGTTTAATCGAGCATATTCAAGTGTCAAGGCAACATCTCGTTCCATTTTTATCTTTAATGCCAAGTCATATTTATAGGGATAAAATAGGCAAACATCGTCAGCAAACATATATAATCTACCCTCAAGATTCAAGTTACAAATATCGTTTAGATATATAGAATTGAATTCATTTTAATTGATCATATCTTTACATGTGTAAAATATTTATTTGTTAGGGTATCGATAATCCTTAACCATTTAACCTGATGACGAAAATGATCAAATTTGCAATAATTCCATATTTTGTAGAATTAAGAGCAACCTTATCTTATACATCAGTCGAAAGGTCTCAAAGTCGAGCCCTCGTAAATTGCAAAAAATTGCAGCCATTGACATCTTTCAGGTCACACTCTAAAAAATATTTAGTCAACATCCACCTTTTATTATACCGAAATTGGTGAAAATTAGTTAATTGATGTTCAGACCTAGACTCCGTTAAAATGCTCCCAATGATATCTTCTTAAATTGCACTAAGATAGAAAATATATGTTTTTTGTACAAAATAAGAGACTAATAAATGTGGACATGATCGGTTCATTTTTCAACCTAGTTCCCATGTTTAAATAGCATCCGATATGAACTTATTCATGATGGCAGGAAACAACTTTATAAGAATGCCACTCAAATTTGCTTTATTGTTATTTTCTATATCCAATTAGTTAGACCTAATACCCTTTCTCTAAGGCTCATGGTGAGGGTTCGTATAGCATATAATTTTCGTACTTTTTTTTATATGTATTGAAATTGATTCTGTCTTAAATTCATTAGCTTTTACTATTTTTTGATGTACCAAGCAGGTAAACGAACACAACTAATATGTATGTGTTTCTTAAACTTCTTATATTACGTTGTGAAAAATAAGCATCACAGTACATTTAAGGGTTAATTAGTTATTAGCATTTATTGGAAATGAAAAACGATTGAAAAAATGCAGCACAACCCTACAAAATTACATGCGAATGTCATTATCTCAAGTTAATAGGCAGATTTTTTATAAAATTTTGAATGCAGAATCGATGAATGTTTTAATTTCTTCTAAAAAAAAAACAGTCTAAAAAAGTGTTTTGACATAATAGAAATTTCGGTGCTTTGACTTTTACGTTTAAATATTTTTTTTATTTATTCCATATTATGTACATATGTATTTATGTACATATATATTTACCAAAATAAAATGAAATAGTTAGTTCTTCATATAGCCATCTATGGCATCAATGACGGCTTGAGTCGTTTTTTCATGAACTTAACCATTCCTCTAAAAATAAATTAAAGTACAAGCAGGTCTGGACTTTGGGCAGCTGTATCCAACACTTTGCCAAGACCTTACCTTACCTCAGGGTTATTATCTTGATAAAATATTAAATGAGGCTTTAGCATTCTCATATAACCCAAATTATATGACACTTCATAATATCTAAGTATTGTTGAATATACACGATGATCTCACCATCCAACCATGACCAAAAGTTTTCCAAAGTTCAGAGTTGGAATTATATTTCGACAATCCAATGGTTTTAACGGCTTTTCCCACACTCTATTGGGCCTATCATTATAGTAGATGGAACAAGCAAAAATTCCTTTGATCACCATGGATACTTATAATTTTTTGATCCGCTATAGTCAACTAACTGCAAAATTCATAATTATTTCAAATTCTATGGTAAGGTTGTTTTTTATAATTTTTTTTTTCTAACATTTGAGATTTTTGAAGAGGCTGTTCCATACATCTTGCCGTAACTTTGCAAAGACGTATTCGATTTTGTTATGCAAACTTTATATTACGCCAGCTATAAGTCTTTTTGGTATAGCGATTAGTTTTGGAATTATTGATGCACAACTAGAAAAAAACTTTTTTCTTTTAAATTATAAAATTTTTGAATTCAAAAAATTTATAAAAAATAGAAAGCAACAAATACATAAAAAATAGAAAGCAACAAATACTTACCAGTTTTAGTACTTAATCTTAAAGTAAAGTAATAGAAATAAAATAAATTTTGTTTCATGAAAATCCATGGATAAATTCGTTTTTTATTCCCGATCAAGTGAAAGTACCTAGTTTTGTCAGAAAAAAGATTTTTTTACTAGCTTACCAAAAATTCAAACAGTTCATTTGAATAGCATTTAATAGACATTTTTTAACAAAGTTAACAAGTAGTTATATTTTAAGCAATAAGATTAACAAAGCATTATCTAAAAATAATTTCGACTTTGGTTTTGTCTCCTATGATTTCCATCATATTTTTATTTCATAGTCCCCGATAACGTTGCCCCATGGTCTTAAGTTGTTGATGAAATCGTTGGACTCTTGATGTTTCCTAGAAATTTAGAAAAAATTTGTCGAAATTAATTCCACGGAGCTGTCTCATGTGTTGATAATAACTCTTAAGGTAGGGCTTAGAATCAGTTTTTGAATTTGAGGATCATCGCAAACGCCTTCACCAATTTTTTAAATGGAAGATTTGGAAATATTGTTTTTAAACTAGCTGTTTTTATCAGGCGCTGAGTACTTAGCGCCCAATGAACAAATTCCTCAAAAAACTTAACTTTCTCCCCAAAAATTTGTATGGGATTGGCGAATTTGTACATGATGAAAAAATTCCCCAATGTTTACGTTTTTTGGGTAGTAAATTCTTTTTTTATTTCAATTTAAAATTTTTTGATTTTTTAATTTATAAGTTTTTTTTAAGACGCTACTGCAAAAATACATCAAAAATAAGCTGCGACGTTTGACGTTTTTTTTTTTTGAAGTTTATTTATTTTGTAAACATAAAATATAATGGAATCGTTTGCAAATTAAAGGAATCAGAAGTTTTAAAAATTAAATTAATTCATTCAACAAATGATCACCATTGAGCAGAGACGTCAAATTTATAGAAGTTTCAAAAATGGAAAATTAATGTGACGTTTAAAATTGTGCCGCAAGGTTGCTTTAAGCAACTGTTTATAGTATATGTTTGGCCTATTTTGATCAACAGGTAATTATTGCACACACGTAGATAAAATTTGTCATAAGACTTTTCACTCAGCTGTGTTCCGCGAGCGAGTCGCGACCGCGTTTGTCGGCCACACCCGTGCTGCCGCGCAGTTGTTGTCAACTTATTTTAATTACCAAATATATTTTTACCAAAATATATTTTTCGATATTTTAGCTGAGCTGTGTGCCGCGATCGCGTCGCGTCCGCGAGCCGCTTCTGCGCATTCGGCAGCCAGGCGTCGCGTCCGCGCCCCGATTCCGCTCACCGAAATGATGCTATTGAAAAGAATACAGATATTAAATAAATTTGTTGTAGGACAGATATTGAGAGCAGCATGGAGAATTAGTTCATTTCTTTCATTACAACTATCTATGTTTATGCATGGAGTATTTTGAGTGTATGATGTCTAAATGTTACGAATTTTAGTTATTCTAGAGCTTTGTGATATACAACATGTCTTGTTTTTCCTTCAGGTGCATATACGAAAATATTATATTCTGGAGCAGGCGACATAAAATTGTCTATGAGAAAAACAGTCGTTAATGGAGTTTCAGATTCGCTAGATTCAGCTTGTCTTAACCGTTGGATTTCTAAGCGCAGTTGAGTAGATTCAGGCATTTCCGCTTCTCTTAACAAAGCTTGCTGAGCTGCGTTGCGCGAGTGCGTCGAAATGCTGCTATTGAAAAGAATAAAGATTTTAAAAGCGTATATTGCAGGACAGATATTGAGATCAGTATGCAAATTTTCACTTAAACAAATATTTAACAAAATTCATTAAATAAAAATATGTAAAAATTTAAGAACGAATTTGGGGAGTAAGTTAATTTTTTTATTTAGTTTAAAACAAAAATGGGGAATTTATTAATTTCTTTTGGGGACCTTTTTTAAATTTGGGGAATTTGTTCATCGTGATGTTATTCCCGTGTGTACCAAATTTCAGATAAATCCGTTGAAAAATACAAATTTGTATAGGGAACAAATGTACCAAAAACAGAAAATGAGTTTTATAAAAAAGTAGGTGTAAAGGTAGGCGTGGCCAGAAAGATATATAGTCCGACCTTCGCTGGTGTACAGAGATCACGTGTACCAAATTTCCGAGAAAGCCGTTGAAAAATAAAAGTTTGCATAGCAGTCAAACAAAGAAACAAATAAAAAAAAAATTATATACATAGAAGTAGGCGCAAAATTAGGCGTGGCTAGTAAGAAGCATATGGCGACCTTGCCTGGAGTACAGAGTTCGTGCGTACCAAATTTTAGAGAAATCCGTTGAAAAATAAAATTTTTTATAGCAAACAAATATACCAAAAAACAGAAAATTAATTTTGTATAAAAAGTGGGCGTAAAAGTAGGCGTGGCCGCAAGAATGACATGGTGACCTTGCCTGGAGTACAGAGATTGTGCGTACCAAATTTCAGAGAAATCCGTTGAAAAATAAAAATTTGTACAGCGAGCAATTATACCGAAAAACAGGAAATGAATTGTATACAAAAAGTGGGCGCAGAAGTAGGCGTGGCCAGTGAGAGTTATATGGCGACCTTTCCCGGAGTACAGAGATCGTGCGTACCAAATTTTAGAGAAATCCGTTGAAAAATTAAAATTTGTATAGCGACCAAATATATCAAAAAACAGAAAAGTAATTTTATACAAAAAGCGGGCGAAAAGGTAGGCGTGACCGGTAAGAAGTATTTGGCGACCTTACCTGGAGTACAGAGATCGTGTGTGCCAAATTTCACAGAAATCCGTTGAAAAATGAAAATTTGTATAGCGAACAAATATACCAAAAAACAGAAAATGAATTTTATATTAAAAGTGGGCGGAAAAGTAGACGTGGCCGGTAAGAAGCATATGTGGACCTTACCTGGAGTACAGAGATCGTGTGCACCAAATTTCGGAGAAAACCGTCATCAAATAAAAATTTGTATAGGAACAAATATACAAAAAAGCAGAAAATGAATTGTATATAAAAAGTGGGCGTAAAAATAGGCGTGGCCGATAAGAAGTATATGGTGACCTTAGCTGGAGTACAGGGACGTGTGCACCGAATTTCAGAGAAATCCGTTAACAAATAAAAATTTGTATAGTGAACAAATAGGAATAAAACAGAAAATTAATTTTACATAAAAAGTGGGCGTGAAAGTAGGCGTGGCCGGTAAAAAGTATATGGCGACCTTTCCTGGGGTATAGAGATCACGTGTACAAAATTTCAGGAAAATCCGTTGAAAAATAAAAATTTGTATAGCGGTCAAACAAACAAACAAACAAACAAATAAACAAACAAACAAACAAACAGAAAATGAATTTTATATATATAGATAAGCAAAGGCTCTACTCTCTTTGTCTAGTGCATTAACAAAATTTTTAACTAAGCCCAGCTTTATATGTAGTCGTGGTAAGATTTACTTTACATTATGTAGGCCTAGGGTGCTTTCAGCTCTTGTTTTCCAATCCTTCTTATGTAGTGATTTTTCCAATCTCGTATATCCCAGAGGCAGAGAAAACAGCAATATTTTATATAGTAAACTTGGAGGCCTGTTAAAATAGCAACAACTTGTAAGTCGAAACACACTTTCCAATTGTGCTTTTCATAGTTAAAATTTCTTAATAAAGTGACCATAGTTTCATATGTTTCTTTTATATTCACAGCATGTGCAATGGGTATATATGGCTTGTCTTTGGCATTATGTAGTAAAACGGCCTTAAGGCTTCCTCTGCTACTATCAACAAATAGCCGCCACTCACTTGCGACATATCTATGTCAGAGCTTCTCAAAAAGACCACTTATGTCGTAACAAAAACACACATTATATTTTGTTGTACAAAAATTAGCATATGTCTTATGTCGGTTCCGGTACGCAGATGACTTGACGTCATTTTCTAAGAAATTTTGCTTTCTTAAGCGATATGCTAAAAGCTCCTTAAAGCTGGCGTAATTTAGTTTTTTTTTTTGACGTATTGCATAACAAAATCGAATACGTCATTCCCAAGTTACGACAAGAATCTCACATTTTAGAAAAAAAATTATAAAAAAAACTTACCATATAATTTGAAATAATGACGATTTTTGAGTTAGGTGACTATAGCGGATCAAAAAAAAATATAGTGGCTATTCAAGGAAAAATTTTCCCCCCGTTTGTTGTATAGTGTTATCGCATAATATAACGTCATCCCAGTAGTCATCGGGCTTGGGCAGTGTGTATTGTAAGAACTCTTGATGATCTGTTTTACTATTTCGTGGGAGAATACAACAGCACATTTATTTTTGAGTTTACCTGTAAGTTCCCTAGTAGAAACAAACCAGTTTTCATCTACATTTCTTTGTAAAATGCGTTACACTATACTTTCTTTTTTTGCGGGATTTTAAGTATTGTAAATAAAACATTTCGGATAAAACTTCAACTGTTTTCCCGAGGTTGTGGTTGTAGTAAATCGATTGGATCACATCAATTGACGTTCTTTTGCCAGTCATTTTAAATTCAATAAAATTCTAATAATTTATAGTAATGTTTGATTAGAACATAAGAAGTTACTATGATCAATGCTAAAAAAGGAATGCCGATGAAATGAAATAAGTTTTAAAAGAATATTACAATTCGAAGTGAAATTGTATAAACACTTCCTTGACAACAAAATTTTGGAGTGTCTTCTATTTTTTGTTCTATCTTTGCTTCATCTAACTCTTTGTTAGTAAATGCATAAATAAATTAAAAATAATAAAAAAGACATTTAAAATTTTTAGAATTTAGAATTTAATTGAATATTGCGTGAGCTTTATTTAGCCGAGTTTGCTTAAGACTAAAAAATCAGTTACAAAGTCAATCCAAATAATGTAATACAAAACATAAGATAAAGTAAAATATAAAGAATAAACGTCAAATAAAATAATATATAAATAGGGTTCCCATCAATTTGAAATACTTCGTCTTTTCAACACCTCCCCTCCAAGTAGAGAGAATCATCATTCATTCAATGACCACCAACTTTGGCCATACCCAAGGATGCAATACATTTAATGTGCTTGTCCGCACACACCTTCGTCAGGCATATCCTGGCATATCTTCAGTCGGTATATAATCTAGGCTGATGTCTCCGTTTTGTAGTTTCTGCTTTAAAAAATTTGTCTCAAGTCAATATGTTTCGTACGCGAATGAATCCAAAACTTGATGCTAGCTTGTGTGCACATTGACTGTCGTTATATAATTGTACTTTTTTACATTTCACACCAATTTCATTCAGCATTTCTTTCGTGTATATAGCTTCTTTGGTAGCTTCCGATATGGCCAAATATTCGGATTCCGTACTGGACAGGGAAACTGTTCTTTGTTTACGGGCTTCTCAACTTATAGCTGCACCAGTCAATATGAATGCTTAGCCGGAATAAGATCGTCTATCTGCCATATTTGCACCCCAATCAGCATCATCCACACCGTAGAGCTGAATTTCATCTTGTCGGTATAATAACCACAAAAATCGTTATTAAATTGACTTAAAAAATTTACAGAATATGCTATATCCGGGCGATCGTTCACAGCTATATACATCAGGGCACCAATAAGATTTTGATTCAGATACTTTTTCATCAGATATTCATCTCGTACATTAGGCTTATCAAGTTTGCAATTTGTTACCATAGGAGCATGCACCGGCTTATAATCATTCATATTAAATCTTTCCAAGATGGTTTTTGTATATTCACCTTGACTTAAAAACTTCATGCTTATTAACTTCTTTTTTGAATATAATTCCTAAACATAACTTCACGGGTCCAAGATCCCTTATCTCGAATGATTCTGCTAAAGAACTCTTAATTTTACTTAGCCGAGATATGTTGTTCGAGGCAATTAGTAAAGCGTCAACGTATACAGTAAAAATAATTATATCATCGCCCTTCTTCATCGTAAATAAACATGGATCCTGAGATGACGATTTTAGACCAAGTTAGTTGTTGTAGTCTGGATGTCAATTTTTGATACCAACTTAGACCGGACTGACGCAGACCATAAAGTGTTTTCTTTATTCTACATATTGGTTACTTACACGATTTTAATTCACCTAGCCATTTCGATGCTGCATCTTTCACTAGTCTCGATTTTACTTCGGATGACCTAACAGTTTCATTAGTAATTATTTGCTCGAATACCATTAGATTAGATTTAGATTAGATAAAGAAGGCTCTACGCACTGCGACCAGTTTGATCCTTTGTGCAACCCATGGTTGTCCTAAAGATTAAGACTTCTTATCAAGCCAATTATCCTATTTGACATTAGATTCCATATGTCCCGGGGGATACAGTGTATCCTCGAAGTGCAAGGATTCTCTTGCTACTAGTCTTGGACTTTAACAGAGAATGAATCACAAGTTGTTAAGTTCCCCCCCCCCTCGCAGCTCAAGTGTGCTAAGTTAGCCCCCCCATTTTTGGAAATAAAATTTTTTGAAGATTGTTCTGAATAGTTCTAGGATTGTTCTACAATGTTCCAAAACGATGAGTTTCTAAAATATAATTTGTACCGGTAAATCGAGAAAAACGAATTTTAAACTTTGCCCCCCACTTTTGGAAAAAAAAAGTTGACGGTTGTTCTAGGTTGTTCTAGTTGTTCTAAACATTGTTCCAAAATAGATATGTCGCAAACCGTAACGTACGAAAATGAGAACGAAAAACATTTTTTCCGCGATTGCGAAGTTAGCCCCCCATTTTTGGAAATAAAATTTTTTGAAGATTGTTCTACATTGTTCTACAATGTTCCAAAACGATGAGTTTCTAAAATATAATTTGTACCGGTAAATCGAAAAAAAAAACGAATTTTAAACTTTGCCCCCCCACTTTTGGAAAAAAATGTCACTACAACCATTTGATGGATTTCGAGATCCATTTTAGCAGATAATGCAGACAGCAGTCTCACTGAAGTTGATCGTACGACAGGAGAGTAAGTATCGAAGAAATCCTCCCTTGGACGCTGTGAGCATCCCTTAGCCACCAGTCGAACCTTTTTCATAGCGTTTTCCTTTGTACGAAAAACAAAACGATTGCCAATTATTTTTCTGTTTTTCGGACGTCGACAATATCCCAAGTATTGTTTAACAGTTGCGCCACGTATTCATCCTCGATAGCCTTCACCCACGATTTATCACCATTTTGTAACACTTCAGCAATTGTAGTTGGATTTGCTGAAATCACCAAGTTACAGTATCAAAACCTTAGAATTCGGAATCATCATCACTTAAGCCATTATATTCTAAAGGGGGTATTGTATAATATAATATAATTCTAAATCATTGGTATTATCCATTTAATTTTCAAATTGATCTTCAAAAATAATTTTGTGTTCGTTGTTAAAATACATATTCCCCATTATCTTTCCGTCACGACTTATTATTTTATCGCGTCTTCGTGGAGACCATAGTCTCTTTTATTGAATAGCCCACCAGTACACATTCTTCAGATTTCGAATTGAATTTACCTTTAGTATTACCTTTGTTTAATACGTATCCTTTAGAACCAAAAACATTTATGTGTGGAACTGAAGGTGTTTTTCCGGACCACATTTTGTACGGTATCTCCCCATTCAATGATTTTGTGGTACATCGGTTTCTGATAACGGGTGATTTTTTAAGAGCTTGATAACTTTTTTTAAAAAAAAAACGCATAAAATTTGCAAAATCTCATCGGTTCTTTATTTGAAACGTTAGATTGGTCCATGACATTTACTTTTTGAAGATAATTTCATTTAAATGTTGACCGCGGCTGCGTCTTAGGTGGTCCATTCGGAAAGTCCAATTTTGGGCAACTTTTTCGAGCATTTCGGCCGGAATAGCCCGAATTTCTTCGGAAATGTTGTCTTCCAAAGCTGGAATAGTTGCTGGCTTATTTCTGTAGACTTTAAACTTGACGTAGCCCCACAAAAAATAGTCTAAAGGCGTCAAATCGCATGATCTTGGTGGCCAACTTACCGGTCCATTTCTTGAGATGAATTGTTCTCCGAAGTTTTCCCTCAAAATGGACATAGAATCGCGAGCTCTGTGGCATGTAGCGCCATCTTGTTGAAACCACATGTCAACCAAGTTCAGTTCTTCCATTTTTGGCAACAAAAAGTTTGTTAGCATCGAACGATAGCGATCGCCATTCACCGTAACGTTGCGTCCAACAGCATCTTTGAAAAAATACGGTCCAATGATTCCACCAGCGTACAAACCACACCAAACAGTGCATTTTTCGGGATGCATGGGCAGTTCTTGAACGGCTTCTGGTTGCTCTTCACTCCAAATACGGCAATTTTGCTTATTTACGAAGCCATTCAACCAGAAATGAGCCTCATCGCTGAACAAAATTTGTCGATAAAAAAGCGGATTTTCTGCCAACTTTTCTAGGGCCCATTCACTGAAAATTAGACGTTGTGGCAGATCGTTCGGCTTCAGTTCTTGCACGAGCTGTATTTTATACGGTTTTACACCAAGATCTTTGCGTAAAATCTTCCATGTGGTCGAATAACACAAACCCAATTGCTGCGAACGGCGACGAATCGACATTTCACGGTCTTCAGTAACACTCTCAGAAACAGACGCAATATTCTCTTCTGTACGCACTGTACGCATTCGTGTGGTTGGTTTAATGTCCAATAAAGTAAACTGAGTGCGAAACTTGGTCACAATCGCATTAATTGTTTGCTCACTTGGTCGATTATGTAGACCATAAATCGGACGTAAAGCGCGAAACACATTTCGAACCGAACACTGATTTTGGTAATAAAATTCAATGATTTGCAAGCGTTGCTCGTTAGTAAGTCTATTCATGATGAAATGTCAAAGCATACTGAGCATCTTTCTCTTTGACACCATGTCTGAAATCCCACGTGATCTGTCAAATACTAATGCATGAAAATCCTAACCTCAAAAAAATCACCCGTTATAACAAGCTGTATTTGGCTTCTGCCCAAAACTTTTTTGAATAACCTGCATGCTTCAGCATATATCTAGCCATTTCAAGAAGCGTTTTGTTCTTCCACTCTGATATGCCGTTCTGTTGGGTGTGTGAGGGGCACTTAAACGTCTACGAATACCACACTCCACCAAATATTTATCGAATTCACTGTTAAAGTACTCACGACCATTATCTGACTGCAACATTTTTATTTTATTGCCAGTAAACGTCTCTGCTGCGTTTTTAAAATTTTTAAATGCACCCAAAACATATGATTTTTGTTTGATAACAAAGATTTCACAATAGCGCGAGTAATCGTCAGTAAAGGTTACAACATAATTAGCACCGGAATCTGAATCGGTTCTCATCGGCCCGCAAACGTCACTGTGGACAATCTCCAACATATCTTTTGTGCGATTGCCACTGTTTTTTGGAAAGGGATCACGAACTTGTTTTCACTTATGCAAATTTCACAAGGCGACAATTTTTCCGTTCGATTAATTTTCATACCGTGAACAAGATTCATCATATTCTTCAAATAACGTTAATTTTGGTGACTCATTTTGTGATGCCGTGTATTCAAATCATAATTTTTCTCATTTGCAGCTCCTCCAAAATTCATGGCGTTTTGTAGATAATATAAATTTCCAATACCATTTGCTGTATATAAAATTTCCCCTCCTTCTGTTATTTCTGCCTTGTCTTTATAAAAACAAACTGCATAACCTCTGTCCGTTATTTTCGAAACAGGCAGTAAATTTGCTATTAAATCTTCAACATAAAAAACTTTTATATTGATACGCTCTTCACAGCCTTTCTTATATATACATAACTTGACGTTACCAACACCAGTTATCTTCATAGTATTTTCATTCGCCAAATTTAGTGTTTTGTCCAATTTCTTAAAATTACAAAATTTGTTTTTGTCTGCACTCATATGAGAAGTACTACCACTATCATTATTGCTTCAAGAGATGATTGCAGCTTCGATTGTGTTATGCATTGCTCTTTCTCCAACGTAACATGCGTTCGCATGTTTTGTTTTGCAATTTCTTTCGAAATGCCCAGCTTTGCCGCATTTGAAACAAGTGAACTTTTTCTTTTCATTCGTATCATCACTATTGTTTCTGTTTTTGTTGTAATGCTGTTGTTTCTTATGTTTTACATACAATCTGTTTTGTTCCGCTCTTTCATCTTTAGCTTTTCTAGCTTGATCTTCTAATGTTTTCACTCTTAATACTGTAGGACTCGGTAACTCGTCTCTCGTTTCGAAGGAACAACGAAATGTTTCATACGATTCTGGCAAACTACAAGAATAAATTAACCACTAAATCGTCACCAACTGTGACGATTATTTCCTTCAATTTTGAAACGGCATCAAAAAAATTATTTAAATGTATTCTAACATTTTCTCCATCTTTCATACGTACCAATGCCACTTTTTTTTTTAAAAAAGTGGTCCTTTTGATTGAAACGTGGTTTCCAATTTCATCCACATTTCCAATGATTCTGAAATTCTGAAATAATCTCCAATCCCGACGGCGTTACTGATAGCATTATGTCGGCACTTCAAGTTCTTGCCATTTTAAGCGATCTTCAGCTTTATCTACGGGAGGAATTTGCCTTGTTCCAATAACCACAAATCATTTTTATAAGGATAGCTTTCATCTGTAGCGTCCACGTATCATAATTTTCTGCATTTAGCGGCTGTATACGTACAACAGCACCTGACATTTTATTTATTTTCTTTCTGAAACGTTCTTCGCGAATAAAAATTGAAATTTTATTAAATTAGTATCTTATATTAAACAAACCATTAAAAAAATTTTAATTGAAATATATGCACGTAAGGCTCTCTGGGCCCATAACCTTTTAGAATTAAAAATTTAATTCAATATTGCGCGTGCTTTATTTAACAAAGTTTGCTTAAGACTAAAAAATCAGTTACAAACTCAATCCAAATAATGTAATACAAAACGTAAGATAAAGTAAAATATAAAGGATAAACATCAAATAAAATAATAAATAAATAGAGTTGCCATCAATTCGAAATATTTCGTCTATTCAACAAAAATAAACGAATAAGAGTGTTAAATGCGGCTATGCCAAATCTTGTACCATTTACTCATGTTCTGAACACAATATTATAACCAAGGTTATCAACACGAAGAGACAAAATATGCTATAATTGCTGCATTTTTTACAATGATGTTTAAAATTAATAAGATAATTAACAAAAACTTTAGGTATTTTCGTGCTTTGGCAATTGAATGCAATTCTTAATTCATAAGTGTAAATAAATATAATTACATTTTGTTTGTTTGTTTATCATCGATGTATACACATTTTTGCTTGCTTTTGTTGTTTTTGTTTTTTTGTACACGCAAACGTTCACATGTACAGAAAAAAAAAACAACAAGCAAACAAAAATGTGTATGTCTCGTTGTTACGAGTGCAGTCCCAGAACAACCCAACTTGATGTAACGATGGCGGCAGTAGTTAAAAAAAAATAGTTTGGTGATAAGTGGCAACTTTATAAAACATGTTTTTAGTTTCAAGGCGCCACGTTGATGTTGATTAGTACTTTTTTTGAGCATTCAAAAGTAAACGATCTCAGTGAATTTGAATACATGGAAAAAATTGGTCACTGTTGTGCAATTCAATACTTTAATTTGAAGGGCTCAGTCCAATAAAAATTAAAGCCGACCTAGCTTCTACTCTGGGGGAGTCTGCAGAGCTTAAACGAAAATCCACAAAATGGTGATGGATGAACGTCGGCTGAAGGTGCGTGAGCTAACTGAAATGATAGCATTTCGAAAAGTGCTTATGCATCGCATATTGACCGAAAATTTGTAGATGAGAAAGTTGTCAGCAGATGGGTGCTGATTTTGCTCTCAAGAGAACAAAAAAAAAAAAAGCGCCGTGAAGATGTTTTAATGAAGTGTTTGACTATGTTTCACCATAATAAACCCGAGTTTTTGCGTCGATTCGTAACCATGGATGATACATGGGTCCACCACTTCATACCTGAGACAAAGGAACAGTCAAAACAGTGTACTGAAATAGAAAAATCGTCTTCCAAAGAAGGCGAAGGCAGTTCCATCTGCAGGAAAGGTTTATGGCGTCTGTTTTTTGGGATGTGCGAGGGATAATTTTTATTTATTATCTTCAAAAAGAGAAACAATCAGCGGCGAGTATTTTGTTAACTTATTGCACTTACACAAGTGATGAAATTAAGGGAAAAAGGTCGTCTTTGGCGAAAAAGAAAGTGCGTTGGCCAAAATCCATGAATTAAGATTTAAGATTTAGCTACCTCGATGAATTTCTATTTTCAAAATTGAAAAAACGTGCGGTGGTAAAAGATTTGCCAACATTGAAGAGGTGGTTGATGGCTATTTGAAGGAGATAGACAGTTCTTCCAATAAACATTATATTGAAGCTATTGAATATCGCTGGGAAAAGTGTATCGAGCTAAAAAGAGGTCAAATTGAGAAATAAAGTAATTTTTTCACAAATGTATTGTGTTCTCTTTGTCAGGTCGGATTGATCTAGGACCGCCATCGTATACAATTTTTTCAATATTTTTAGCTTCTTATATGAAATTTAATCGGATTATCTTTGCATTTTCGTACGTCATACCTCAACTTATCGGCGCAGAGATTCCAAACAATATTATCCTAATTTTTCCCAGGTAAATGGTTTATTTGGTGAATAAACGTAATTTCAACAGACAGACGCATAGGCGGACATCGCTCAATCGACTCGAGTTGTTATAAAGATCAGTAATATATATATATATATATATATACTTTCGATGGAATAACAAATTGTGCCCTCTGCACAGTGGTGTGGAGGGTATAAAAATGAGAAAGTCAAAATGACAAAATTTTTATTATGTAAAAACACTTTCTTGACAGACTGTATATTTGACAAGAGGTACCTTTAATATTTTTTTATTAAGCTTAAATAAATAATATTTTGAAGGTTTATCTCTCGCGTATGTAAGGCTAGGTACCATAAAATATGTATAGGTTTCAGTGAGTGTATTTTTTGAGGCACTCTAATATGCATATGTATGTATACTCGTATGGGGAATTTTTAAGAAGTTGTTTATTTTATATACCCACATTTATAAAATAATTTTAAAGCATACACAAGAGGAATGAATATTGATAATAAATACTTGTTAGTGCCAGTTCCGAAAGAGGACAATGTTTATCAAAGATTATCAAAAAATTTCAAAAAAGATAAGGCAATTTATTTTAAAATTTTTAGTAATAATTTACTTTTGTTTTGTTTGTTGTAAAACTTACGATTATGATATTCAAATTATTATGTTATTCGAACAGCATAATATTAAATTAAATAAAATGAAAACCAAAAACAACAACAGTGATTACATAGTTGAGGCTAGACCATTGACTATGCAATGACACGGAACTTTCTTGAAGAGTAGAGATAAACTGATAACGTTATCAAGAATTTGAAATGCTTCATAATTTTTTAACATGTACGAGTATGTACATCTGAAAACCTTAGCTTACTGTGTGACTTATCGGGATATTTCGTAGAACGATAAAAATAATGATTTAAACTATATTGCAAAATTTGATTTAATAAATTATATGTCAACTTTTCGCATTTACTAGTAAAAAAAGTAGTTAATATTCTTACGGATCAAGATTCATCTAGATGCTGCAATATCTGCAAAGCAACTCCAAAACAAATGAATAATCTTCAATATGTAAGACCATTTAAAACGAATGAAAATAATTTTAGTTTTGGATTAAGCACACTTCATTGTTGGATCAGATTAATGGAATGTCTTCTTCATGTAGCTTATAATCAAGATTTTGAAAAGCCATTGCATCTAAAGAAAACAGAAGTCTGAAAAAAAAAATCAAAAAGAGAGAATTCAAAAAGAAATGCGAAAGAGATTAGGAGTATGCGTTGATATGGTTCGAACTGACTCAGCTAACTCAAATACTGGTAATGTAGGACGAACCTTGTTACATAATTATGAGGTTACGGCAGATATTTTGAATATTAATCAACAACTCGTTAAAAATTTTAATTGCATTATGCAAGTAATTTCATCAGGAAGGGAAATTATTACGAAAAATTTTAAAACATATTGCATCCAAACAGCAGAACGTTTTGTCAGCCTATATGGTTGGTATTATATGCCCCCCTCAGTTCATAAGGTTGATAAATGGAGCTGATATTATTAACCATTTGGGAGTCGCAATTGGTTCATTATCTGAAGAAGCTCAAGAGACATCCAACAAAATTTTTAGATCTGCAAGGCTAAATAATAGCAGAAATGTATCAAGAAAATTAAATAATGAAGACGTATTTCGCTACCTTTTAATATCCTCAGATCCGTTAATAAGTAGTATTAGAATTAAGAAAGAGAAAAATAACACCGAGTTGCTTCCAGAGGCGTTAGAATTAGTTGTTTAATTTATATTAGTTTAGTTTGGTTTAGTTAAAAAAAAAACAAATATGAAATAAATTTATTTTAAAAATGTTGTTTAATGTGTTAGTTATTTTTAAAAAAATCTAACAAGTGTTTTAGGATTCACCCATTTTTAATTTTTAAAATCTGATATCAGGTTCGTGTTCAGCGACCCCAAAAACCCACGAGTACCGAGTTTCAAGCCAATCCGAGCATAAAGAAAAAATTCTTCCACCATATTGGATCCGCCATTTTGAATTTTAAAAATGTGATATCAGATTCGTGTTCAGCGACCCAAAAAACCCCCGATTACCAAATTTTAAGCCAATCCGAGCATAGTAAAAAATTTTGGCCGCCATATTGGATCCGCCATTTTGAATTTTTTAAATCTGATATAAGATTCGTGTTCAGCGGCCCTAAAAACCCCCCGAATACCCTGTTTCAAAAGTTTCGGTGAAGAAATAAAAAAGTTATAGATTTTTAATCGCTTTTGACCACTGTGCAATGTAAGAATAAATGCTGTAATTGATTACATTCACTGGTTTAAATCAAATCTAGTATTACGAATTATTTCAAATATTGTCTATAGTTGTTACTTGATTCCAATCTTTGGTCATATATTTTGGAGAAAACTGTAGTCGAGAAACCGTAGAATGCATTTGATCCCCAAATCATAGATACGGACGAATACAGAATGTTTTCCCTCTTTATTTTTCGAATTGGCATAATGAGTTTGTGTTGATGTTTATAACTACTTAAAATATTTGACCTGGACGAATCTTATTATAGCGAATGACTACGAATTGTTCTGAGTCGATTTAGCGATTTTCGTCCATTCGTCTGACCGTCCGACTGTGTGTCCATGTAAACCTTGTAATCAAACTGCAGCACAGTGGGAGAAATGGCCAATATAGCGGAGATTTATTAACTCATTACTTACCAGAAATTTCAGCGGTGGAATTTTTAGATGAAACTTTCAGGAACGCACAGCAAAAATCGTAACTTTTAAACTAATTAAGATAATTTTAAAACTAGAAGTGGCTTCTTTACCTTTAAAATGAGTGCTGGCGAAGAGTGCTAGGTCTACAGGGGGCTTCAATATATCCTATCAAAGTTCAATATTATTTTGGTGCTAATATTACATGTTGTAGATATAAGAATAATGTGCTGAAATTTGGAACTTAAAGTGTTTTTGACCCAAGGACAACACTACTTAAATTTGTTGGAATCGGCCCATATTTGGAGCTAGTGCCCATACAAATTGTTTTTCCCTAAAAATTGGTTTTAATGAGACTGAATATAGCAAATGTTATTCTATTGCGATGAAATTTGAATCATAAGGGTTTATTAGGCCAGTGAGTAGATCTATAAAAAATCTTTGAAATCGGTCCAAAAATAATATCGGTGAAAAATAACATAAAAATCTGCAAAAATTATATGATATTTGGCATTTTATAACCTCTAAAATAAGCCGTATAACTTTAAAATCGATTAATTTTTCACTGAGTTATGGCAAAAAAAGTCTACCCATCTATCCAGTGTTGTCAAGATATTTTTACAACTTTATGGTTGTTGCGTGCAGACTGGCAAGTATATGCAGCCAAGTTCACCTTAACTAGTTATTAGAGTATTGTATTAGTGAACTATTTAAGGTAATATCTAAGTAAACATATTTAAACTTTTTTTATTCTATCAAAGTATAACAAACTACGAAAACATAGTATATTGGAAAAAGTGAGACTGTAGAAAAAGTAAATGACCCAATAACATTATTTTTATTTTGTTTTTATAGTTTGCCTACAATTTGATTTGAAAGAGGATATGTTTCAAAAATTTTGCGCCTTTTTTAAAGCTAAAAAAATTCTAACTTTGCGGAGCTCTATCATCCATAATTTTTATCCGATTTTAAAACCGTTTATTGATTCTTAATCTGTGAGAGATCCTCTATCCTATATATTTTTGATTTTACTGAATGCTTCTATCAAATTTTTGATTTTTACCACGCTATTTGGGGAAAGGCGCCCCTGTGGAACGTCTTATTTTATCGTAAATAACATTTTCAGACAAAAAATTTTTTCGACAAGCAGTTTCCTGGTACTGTAACAAGTAATGTTTCAAGGAAGTTAAAGGTAAAACAAGGTAAGTAGAACGGTATTTTTTAGTTTCAAGTAAATATTTATTTAAGTATATAGGCAGGATAATATGGAATTATTCAATTCTTGGTTTTTTGTTTAGACGTGTGGCGCGGCGCTGTAAATAAAATAGTTTTTTTTTTTTCATGAAACACTTTAAAGCAATTCTCTGAGTGCAGGTGGACGTTGCACTTCTCACACTTGAATATGGTGGCTTTTGGTGTGCACACAATGCAACGGCAACGATTGCTGGTTTTCAAAGGAACGTGCAATCCGTCTACTTTGGAAAGGTTTTGTTGCATATAATCGTGGTCTAAATTATCAATAGAAGAAGTTTTGATTCCGTCCATGGCATCCTCCGACGAAAGAAGCAGACACTTTGTTACCGCATTCTTGAAGTCAAGTTGTGACATAGGCTTCACATTTTTCGAAGCTGCTACGAAGCAATGCAGTTTCCATGCATTGACAACAGCGCAGTCCAAACATTGGACCCAGAGCGGCCACCACCACTTTTTGCCACGAATGCCGATTCGGTAATTGGCAACTCCATTGTCGTGTAAATCCACGCCGCCCATATGCCAATTGTAATTGTTCAATGCGGTGGGCTGTTGAATACCAACTTTTTTCTGCTTTTCTTTGCTGTAGCGTTGCACTGTTACCATTGGATCGATTGCGTCATAATTGGTTACGACAGTCACTTCAGCATTACCCATCCAACTACCATAATGTCGTTTTGCTTATCGTATGAATAGCCGATTTCGTACTTTTTCAATGCTTTTTTTTCCAGTTTTCAAAGGGACGCCAGCAAACACATTAAGTAATGGGAGGTAAAAAAATTGTCGAAGTGGACGGTATGCTGCATTGGCTGCTCACAATGTTTCAATAGTTCCATTATGATGGATGCATCGAGTCCCAAACTCTTATGGTATGAATTGAAACATATAACCATTGCTCGAGCAAAGTGCCCACAATTTATACCCGAAACGTATCGGTTTTCCACGTATAAACATTTTCGCTGAATGACACCCGAAGCAGGGAACCATTGTCTCGTCGATCGATAAATGTTCCACAAAAACACCAAACTGCATGTGGCATTTATTGAGTATGTCAAACAATAGCCGAACCTTAGCGAAATTATCAGAAATATCCAAATTGTCCTTGTTAGCGATATGAAAGTTCGCTTTCAATTTCATGAAATGTTCCTCGACATTGTTTGGCGAATCATGGGAATGCCGAACGCTGGATCTAAGCTCCAATATAATGCGGCTTGTGGGATATTGTGATAGCCAGGAAATAGCAGAATTCCCATGAAACGTTGTATTAAATATTTGTCGCACATTTTGCTGATATTTTGTTGGGCAGCATATCGATTTGTTTCGTCTACAAGCAGATCAATTACTTCATCGTCAAAAAATAATTGAAACAATTCAAATGAATTTTTTTCGCTTATAGTTCGAAGCAGTATGCTTTGCTTTTCCAGTTCGCTTGGTTTTTTTCCAAGCAGGTTTGAAATCGGTTGCCGGACGATATTTTTGTTTGGGCAGTTCTTTTGATGTTGATGGTTGTGGTTCCTCCTGACGAACTTTCGGACCACCATAATCGGCAATAGCGGATGTATGTGTAAACAACTTCAATTGTGCCTATAAACATACATAATTAGCAACACAAAACAAAAGAAGCAATATGAAAGACAGTACCTGCTAGTTCGGTCAACGGGCTCTCATCGGAAAAAATATTCGATGATATCTTGTCATCATCTATTGTTTCACAATCGGAATCACCGGTGGTATTTCCGAGGGGCAAACAAACAACTGTTATCAATGATGTCTCGTAATTCGGTGTTTGTGATGTACTTCCGGAACGACATTTAACACAATTTCACTATTATTTAAAATATAAATTAAATAATATCACAAAATAAAAAAATAAATATGAACTAATTGAAAAACATACCATAAAATGTTGTAATACAAAGAAAACGTCCGTCTGCTCTATAAAGAAACACGTGCTACTGGTATAAAAAATATCAAATGTCAAAAGGCACTATCAGTACCAACGTGTGAAATACACGCCAATATTTACTACCACCTAGCGTCAAGTATATTCACCTGTGTGTGGGTAAAACATCTTGTGTTCCTTTTTGGACATTTGGCAACACACTCTTATATACATATATAGGTAATAATTTTTGTTTTTTTATATGTATTATAAAATTAGTTTAAACATAGTATATTTTTGGACACTTTTTAAGGGGTTTGCGAAAATTTTCCAAAAATATTTTTATTTTTTTGCTAATAGACTAAACCTTAATTTAAATCCGCCACACATTTAATTATTTATATGGTGAGAATCCAAAATATCTGCCATTTTAGCTCGACGCTCTGTTTTTGAAAAATCTATTCATGTGAATAATTTTTTCTTCGTAAATGGTTGAACTTGATTTACTATGACAAAAAATTATCATGGGTGAACTTAAAGTGCATGAATAAGGTCTTTTTAAAAGTCGAGAGTCGACTTGGTTCGATGGTACTATTATCATCTCGAGTAAAAAAATTGTAAACACACTGCTTAACGTTCAACATACTCAATTTTTTTTTTAGATTGCATGATTGAACTTGCATCTTTGTTCTTGACATTACACATTTTTTTAAATTCAAAAACTCAGAAGTGTGATTAAGGAGACGATATTTGCGAAGTACACTTCCTGGAAATGTTTGCATTTCTCAATTCCGTTTTTAATGCTTCGCCCACAATCAGCTTCTTTTTTATGACTGGATTCACAAACTTTTCATTTCTTAGATACTTATTTGCAATCTTTACTGCATTTTCATTTTTTTTAACCGCCATATTTTCCGTCTGAGTAATTTAATTTCAGCGTCTTTTTCTTCGAGTAAGTTCTTGTGTCTTTCCAATTCACGTACAGTCTTACTTCTATTGCGCAATATTCTTTTTCGGCCAACAATAACTTGTGGAGAAACAGTTTGCGATTTAAGAATTGAGGATTCTGAAGACCGTACAGCCTTAATTTTTTTCTCGGTACTTTGTAAACTCTACGACGTTCTTTGAATTGACAGTCAAGTCTATTTTCTGTCTGCCTCTTGCACCATCTTTCTCTTTCTTTAGCTTTGTACTCTTCGTTTTTCGTTTTAGCCCATTCTGCTTGATACCTTCTCCTGTCTTCACTTTTTTTCGTAACAACATTCTCATTCTGATTTTTACGAGTTCTCATACTTGCACTTGATGTTATCACCTCGATGGCTCACACTTGACTGCAGACTGTATCAAATCATTCAGCTAAACGGAGTAGTAGGTGAAAATCATTGAGCATGGGGAAACAGGCAATGTATTAGTTTCTCTCTGTCAATAAATGAGTGGAATGTAAACAAACGTTACTACGGAGCAAATTTTCGGAATCCGAGACTTATATCATTTAGATTCATATACCGACATATTTAGGCCGAGGCCACGCAATGAGCGGTAAAGCGGCGAGCGGCAGAGCGGGGAATTTGAGCGGCAAGTGGCTTATTACTGAGCGTCATTTCTGAGCGGTTAGTTGTCAAAATGCCAATGTCAATGTTATTATTTATTATTTATTTAAAAAGTTTTTATAATAAAAGCAAAATATTTTCACTATTTTATGATTTTTATTTATGTATGATTACATTTCAACCTTTTTAACTTTTTATCGATTGAAAAACAACACAAAAATGGTTGTCGTTAAGATAACAACAACAGCTCACTTTAACAATAGTGAATATCGTTTAAAAATTTTACTGAATACCAAAATCGATAATTTTGTTGTTTTCTTTTTTTAACGATTCAATTATCGTTAAAAGAAGTAACTAAATCGCGCTACATATTGACAAAACAATGAAAAGCCATTTTTTTTGCCATTTTTATTCTTTGCCGCTCAGAAAACAACTGAAAATTAGAACAAGTTCTATTCCTGAGCGGCGCCGCTTAGACGCTCAGAAATGCCGCTCACATGCCGCTCATTGCGTGGCCACTTCAGCAGTATTTCATTTGTTTTAATTTTTTTCCGCTCACCGCTCTGCCGCTCGCCGCTTTGCCGCTCATTGCGTGGCCACGGCCTTACATACGTACGTTCGTATATATGTATGTCGCCTTTGATTGTCTAGCCACAAGGTAGGTTTTTATAGCTCAACGCGTTTTTGAGTGACTTGTGCTGCATTAAATTAATATGTAGTTGACTTTTGCTGTCGACGGAGTTACAGAATTAATGTTTTAACTCAGTTATTGCCACCCTGAAAATTTTTTCTCATTGATAAATATTGCTGCGTATAGCATAGATGATATACTAAGAATTACCACTTACATTTTTTAATTTAGTTATAATAATCACCTGTAAACCACATGTCGACGGAGGTTACGCGTAATTGAAGTACGCATAAATCTATTCAGCTTTACGTCTGTTCCTCTGGTGAAATAATTTTTTTTTATTCAGGCTAATCATAACTCATTTACTAAGATTCATTACGAAACTTACAAAAATGATCATATATATGACTGAGATGGTTTTTAGTTGATAACAGGACATATTAATCGACTCCGTCGACAGATTTCTTTTCCCTGGGGAACGATTTTTAAATGAATAGAACAATAACTTGGATTATAATTTTTAAATAATTGATTGCGGTATTATCTTCGGCCAGGTATAGATGTAATACGGGTTTTACGTGCGTGCCTGTCTTGACGACTTAACCACACGGTGGTCTTAGCACATGGAGAGATACTATGCGTCTTGCCTTCGCCCCGCCATAAGACGGTTACAAGCTGGAGTGATGTTCACGGCATCATGTGACGGTGATCTGTTTTGCGCTTTACTGTAACAAAAGAATTTCTGTTACAAGCAGAATAAGAAAGAAGAAAAAAATAATAACCTTGATCTTGAAATTATTTTCAAGTTCAAGTATGTACATGTAAATAACACCTTATATGGTAACATGTGAATGGAAAATTTTTTGTTCTATTTTTGCAAACTGATTAATGGAGCGATTTGTTTGTCTCTTCGTTGTTTATATGAATTCATGATTATGCATGTATGTATGGGTCAACTACAGCTTGCAATCCTTCTCGTTCTCCCACTTGGTTTTCAGCTATTGGTATTAGCTTGCCCCTTCATTCACTCAATAATCTCACTTACTCTCTCCTTTTAATATGAGTTGGTATTTTTTTTTTACGAAAAGAGTGAGATTATGAACGAGTGTATGTATATCTATGTGTATTAGGGATAAAGAGATAAAAAGTTACATAATGACATACATAGGCTATTCTATGAGTGGGTGAGCGTAGGTAATACAAAAAAAAAACATGTTTATTTTTTTGGTTGTGCTGGTCAGAGAAAAAAAAAGAAAGAATATAATTGGTGTTATGAAGATGACGCCAGAATTTAAAATTCATTCAAGTTCTGGCTAGTGAACAATTACAAGTGCATATCAATATCAAGTTTGTACGTAAGAAATAAAATCAAGAAAAAGACTTAAAAACTATTTAATGAGTGTATAACTTCTAATTGGGCCAGCAACTGTCCAAAACAAAACTAAAGTACGATAAAGCGATAAAGTATAAAAGTTCAGAAAGCGATGTGATTATTTGGAATTTTAAAGCAAACTCCCGTAAATGGACTGTTTCCATATTAAAAATTAAATTAATGGCCATATAAGAAGTAAACCGGTGCTTAATGTAGAAAGTTGGAGTAGAAAGCAGCCTTTAATGGAAGAAGTAAAAATAAAATCGGAAATTTCAACCGAAGAAAAGACGATTAAAATTTTCAAATATATCGGCATTTTCCACATGACGTTTACGTACAAGGCTTACCTTATTCATATATTCGACTAAACTACCATTTCAAGCAAGAAATATTTTCAATACTAAAAGAGAGTAAACAAATTTGGTTGATAAATGGGCTTAGTTTCTATGCCCTTTTATGACGTAAGTAAAGTTATTATCTATCTATTCTCAGAATATAAATAAAGTTCAAATTAAAGTGAAAAGCTAAAATAAAACTGCTACTAAATTATTTATTTCTAAAATAACATCTATGTCTACCTGCTGTTTTATATAATTTTTACTAATTTGTAAGATCTTTAAAAAAAAAAAAATATATTAATTAAATAAAATTCTTGAAAACAAAAAAAAAAAAAAAAAAAAAAACAATAATTTTTCTAATTATAAATCAAAATTTTTCTAAGTTTAAACTAAAATTTAACTAAAAATTTTCTAAATTAAGAACTTTGCTAAATATAAAATTAATCTAAAAATTTTCCTAAATAAAAATAAAATAGAGCTAAAATTAAAATTATAATAAGAAATATAATTTAGCTAAAAAAAATAAAATGTAAAATTCTCCTAAAATTAAAAATTATGCTATGATTAAAATTTTTCCTAAAATTAAAATTGAGCTAAGTATATTTAAAAATTTTCCTAAAATTAAAATTTCCCTAAAATTAAAATTTTGCTAAGAAATAAAATTTTCCTAAACTGAAAATTTTTCTAAAAAGTAAAATTTTGCTAAAATATAAAAAAAAAAATTAAATAAGTTTTGCTAAATATGTATAATTTAAATTTTGAAACCTTAAATGAAGGTTAAATAAATTTTTTTTTGTTAAACCAATGTAGAAAACCAAACCAAACCAAATCTTGTCATTTTGTGGGTTACCTCCAATTGAGACGGAGTCGAGGTAACATGGTAGGGAGGGCAAAAGGGGCAGAACACCTCGTCCCAAATCCCAAGGTAAGTATGGCCATCCGTCCCATTTAGTATCCGCTTTTTTTTGACAGTTTTTTTAAATCGCACGTGAAAATCTGTAGTGCGGTTTCCCTGGGCCTGAGCAAGACCCCACCCATCCGGCGAGCTAGGCCCCTACGCCAGCACGTGCGACCAGCAAAGGCTCAGGGAAACGAAAGCGGATCTTCCACCAACGCCGTACCACTACAGCAATGGCGGCCAACGTGGGGCCCGAAACAATAGACCGGATTTTTTTTTCTTTTTAATTCATAAGTTTTCTAAAAAGGAACTTAATAATTTATTTCAATTTTTAACATCTGTGCACCGGGAAAGCACATTGTTCCTTAATCCTAATCTTTTTGTATCCGTGTTCTTGAAGTCATACTTGCTGATATTTCTGGAATTTTAATTAAATATGGGTATATCCCTATTTACATTAACCGAAATGGAAACTTGTTTGACATTTGAGTTCACATTTCAACATTTTTTTTTAATTTGATTTTTGTGGTATCCGTTTGCTTTGGTCGTTAAAGGTCGTTTTTGGAATACAAGAACTTCGTTCTAGACGAACCGGTTACTTGTCCAAAATGATTTTTATAGTACCGAAATAGCTGCAAACAATTGAAAAGAAACTTAGAATCACAAGTATAAAATTTTAAAATTTTTTAATTTTGATGGATGGTCATACTTACTTACGGATTTTTTTTAAATGATTGGTTTGGTTTGGGATAACTACATTGGGTTAACAATTTATTGAAATTTTTTTCGAAATATATTGAAAAGTATATTGAAAATTTTGAAATTTTCTGAAAGGTATTTTATTAACTTATAATTGAACTAAGTTTTAAATTTTGGAAAATTTTTATTAAAAAAAAAAAAAAAAAATAAATATTTGAACTAATTTTGAAAATTTATATTAACATAGATTGAATACTATATTGAAAATTTTTGTGGAAATTTTTATGAAGTTTATATCGAAATTATAACTGAAATTTTTTTTGAAACCTTTTGAAAATTTTTATATTGAAAATTAAATTTTGAAAACTATAGTGAAAAGCTATATTGAAAATTAAAGTATTGAAAAATTATATTGAAATACTACATTGAATTATATTAAATTTATATTGAAAATTATATATTAAAAATTGATTAACAATTTATTGAATTATAACTCTATTTGAAAAGTTATATTGAAATTTTTAGAATTTTTGTTGACATTAAGAATTGCATTTGAACTGGTTTGAAGTTTTGATGAAATTATATATGAAAACTATATTGAAAATTATATTAAAACTTTATATAGAAATTTTGAAAATTTGTTGAAAATTAATTTTGAAATTTTAAAAGACTTTTTCTGACCTTTAATTTTGAAATTTTTATTAACTTTAATGGAACTCATATTGAAACTTTTTGATAATTTTTGTAAAATTTAAGTCTGCTTTGAAACTTATTTGAAAATTTAATTCTTGAATAATTTTGCGTGGGTTCGATTAGAAAACTCCAACTTTTGATCAATTTTAACTAACTTTTTTAATCTTTGAACTCAAATTTTTCGTAAATTTAAATTAACGTAAATTACAAAATTTTTTTTGGAATTCATAAAATTCATTTGTGGGCCGTACAACATTTGTTCACTTAGAACTAAAATTGTAATCAATTGAACGCGTGTCATTGCTTAAATATTTCCCATTAACTTCTTTTGAACTTTACCTAGCTCAGCCAAACTCAACCTTATAAACGCTCATCTATTTATTTACAGCCTATATTGGTTCTATTGAACCTGAACTTAATTTGACTTAAAATTATCTCAACTGCGTAACATCTCATTATATTCGCTGTCATTGTCGTTATACCAACACTCTTTCATTCTTTCATATCGTCCGAATATATTTTCGTTAAAATTTTTATAGTTAGTCCGAAATCATGGCGGTACAGCATAGTCCAGGAAGTTTAGCTTCGGCTTTAGCCGAAAACGTTTGTTTGATATGCCAAGAAAGTTACGATCATACCAGCAACTTAGTTTCTACCAGATGTAGACACGTTTTCCACCACGACTGCCTTTTTAATTTCCTCAACGTTTCGACTTGTTGTCCGCAATGTAACAAAACTGTCACTAAAAACAGTTTATTAAAATATTCCGTCCGAATTAATAATGAAAGTCTGCCAGTTAATACTGGAACGATTCCGAAATCCGCGGAAAGAATTTTATCCGGCAGAAAGCAAAGAAACGAAGAGTTTAATGCCAACCGAAATATTTCACCAGGTCAGACTAGTGGTGAAGGAAGAGATAGTTTAGAGGACCGCATTAGATCTAAAATTGAAACCAGCTTTCAAGGCGAGATCAATAAGCTTCACGCTGTGATAGAAAGGTTATCTCAACAATTTACTAGCGTAAACATTAGAGCAACCAGAGAACCTGAATGGCCCAGAGAGATCTTTCCGAATGCGTCCGTCCCTCGAAATTTTTCAGCACCGTCTGTTCACCAAGTTCCCCATGAACCTAATTTTGTCCCTCCGCGTAATATTAGGCCTCCTTCTACTCACCCGTCTGTAACAGCAAGTCGTGAGAGAGCATCATTATCGTCCGTTGCCCTTAACAATAGTGGGAAGATTGCAAGTCTGATTAATAGTTGGAACATAACGTTTAATGGAAATTCCTCAGGGTTACCGGTAGAAAAGTTCATTTATATGGTAAATTCGTTAACCAAAGATTGTCTAGCAGGAGATTTTAGATTATTAGGCGACCATTGTCACATTTTGTTCACGTCCAAAGCTAAAGAATGGTATTGGCGATATCGCAGCACCGTCGATAGAATCGAATGGGAAGATTTGTGCAGAGCCCTTAAAGCGCATTTTAGCGATCATTTATCTGATTTAGATATCAGAGAAATGATTAGAGACCGAAAGCAAAATGCTAACGAAAGCTTTGACGATTTTCACCACGCCATTCTGCAGCTTTGCGATCGTCTACGATATCCCCTGAGCGAATCCGAATTGACAGAAATTTTGCGTAGAAATTTAAGACCTCATTTGAGGAGAGAACTATTTTACCTCCAAATTGACAATGTCTCCCATTTACGCCATTTGGTTTTGCGACGAGAGGCACTGAGTTTCGAACTCGATAGAACTCATAAAACTTTTAGAAGACAAGTTAATGAAATTGACATTGAGGATGAATTTTTCGATGAAGACCCACCTGAAGAAGTTTGCGAGGTCCGCAAACAAAAAGAAGACCCGGCCCGAAGACAAAATAATATCTGCTGGAACTGCCGAAAGGAAGGCCACAGATATATGGACTGTCTCGAAGACAGAACCACATTTTGTTATGGATGTGGTACCTTAGGAGTGTATAGACCCCAATGTGAAAATTGTCAGGGAAACTTCAAGGCGAGCGCTAGCAACAACACCAGCTTCCGCTCGAGAACCAAATAAATACGTCTTTAGGCGAAAAACAATTTGCAAATATTGACAACTCCACTGAAATTTTAAAGACCAGCTCTGACGGTAGCACACAAACCGATTCCACAAATTTTACCAATTTTACAATTTTGAAAAATGACAAGGAAAAGTCTAAACCAATTTTATTTCCCATCAAGCCATACCATGAGAGAGTTAGATTATATGAGTTAGCTAGAAAACGAATTTTCTGCGAATCGATTAACACCCCAGCGAAATTAAACACGCAAATTCATAAAGTAAAAAGAAGTACGCTACGAATTAGAATTTTTTATAAAATGTTAAAATTAAACAAGTTTAAAGTCCGAAGTTGCATTGAATCTATTGAGAAGTCAAAATCAGACATAAGACCCTATATCCAAATTGATATCTTTGGAATGAAATTATTAGGCCTTTTGGATTCAGGCGCCTCTTTATCTTGCATAAGTGGTTCCGCTGCAAAAACTTTTCTTGGTAAAAATTTACCTTTTAAAAAATTTTCTAATTTCGTAGAAGCAGCTGGCGGTCAGCAATATAAAATTTTAGGTTTCGTAGAAACAAATATTACTTATCGAAATATAACCAGAAATATAACTAGTTCGTTTGTATATAATACCCGACTTAACTCATTATGTATACTTAGGTATCGATTTTTGGCACGCTTTTGGACTTATGTCTATGATTTTTGGGAACAGCCCATTAAAAATTGAAGAGCTTAATCAAGTTTGCGAAGAGAATATTCTAACCAACGAACAGCGAAATAGATTAGATAAATTATAAAGATTTTTCCAGATTTTGACAAAGAAGGTTTGGGTAAGACACCCCTCATAGAACATTCGATTGAAATAGAGCCAGGAGTCAAACCCATCAAGCAAAGGTACTTTTCTGTCTCTCCCGCAGTAGAAAAGAAAATTCATGACGAAGTTGATCGCATGTTGGCGCTCGGAGTGATAGAAAAAGCCCCTCCTACTTGTTCTTGGAGTAGTCCTGTAGCTTGCGTCCAGAGAGAAGGAAAGTTTAGACTTTGTCTTGACTCTCGTAAATTGAATAGCGTAACTATTCGCGACGCTTACCCTCAACCTAAAATAAACGGAATTTTATCAAGATTACCTAAAGCTGAATTTATTTCATCTTTAGATTAAAACATGCTTTTTGGCAAGTTAGTTTAGAAGAAAAATCTCGTGATATGACAGCCTTCACCATTCCTAATCGACCCTTATATCGATTTAAAGTGATGCCTTTTGGTTTAACCAATGCACCCCAGACTCTTTGCCGATTAATGGATGTTATTATTCCACCGCATCTTAAAAATCGAGTCTTCGTTTATTTAGACGATTTGCTCTTAGTAAGCGATGATTTCGAAGAACATATTTCTTTATTGCTCGAAGTAGCACAATTAATTCGCAAAGCCGGTCTGACGTTAAATATTGCAAAATGCAAATGGTGCATGAAGGAAGTCCGTTATTTAGGTTACATAATTGGTTCTGGGTGTATAAAACCTGATCCCAGTAAAGTTTCCGCCATTAAAGGGTTAACTGAACCAAAATCAGCTAAAGAGGTTCGCCAATTTTTAGGTCTTGTAGGTTGGTACAGACGATTTCTAGAAAATTTTGCTTCGTTAACTAGTCCGTTAACTGACCTCACGAAAAAATGTAAAACTTTTGTCTGGAACCCTGAAGCGCAAAAGTCATTTGATTTGATTAAAGAAAAACTGACATCCGCTCCGTTATTAATAACACCAAATTTCGAACGACCGTTCATAATTTCTTGCGATGCATGCAAAACTGGAGTTGGTGGAGTTCTGGCTCAAGAAGATGACAATGGTGTCGAAAGGCCCATTGCATTTTTCTCGCATAAATTAAATAGAGCCCAACAGAACTATTCTATCACCGAACTCGAATGCCTTGCTGCTGTTTTAAGCATAGAAAAATTTAGAGAATACGTTGAAGGTCACGAGTTTTGTGTAATAACGGACCACGCTTCACTAAAATGGTTAATGCGTCAAGCAGACCTAAATGGCCGGCTAGCTCGTTGGTCTATGGTTTCAACTTTTCGATTTTACACCGTAAGGGAAGTGAACATATTGTTCCCGATGCATTATCGAGGTTACCGTCCGAAAATGAAAACCCCTTGAATTTTACAAACATTGACAGCTTAGATACGATAGAACCAGAGATAGATTTATCTTCTCCATATTTTTCATCAGGACAATATATTAAATTGATCGCTGATATCGAAAACAATCAAAATCGTTTGCCCGATTTAAAGGTCGTAGATGGTTTCATCTATAAACGCGTAGAGTTTTCACGCGATGAATTTTCAGAGGCTCGATCATGGAAGTTGTGGGTTCCACAGGAACTTACCTCTTGTGTGATCGAACGCGCTCATAATCCACCCATGTTTGCACATGGAGGTGTGGGAAAAACCCTCGAACGATTGAGGCGAAATTTTTATTGGTCCAATATGGCTACTCAGGTTAGATCCTTTGTATTAAGTTGCGACATTTGCAAACAAAGCAAAGCGCCAAATTTTATTTTAAAACCACCTATGGGTGTTCAAGCCAAATCGTTTAGACCTTTTCAACGATTATGTTTAGATTTTATTGGACCTTATCCGCGGTCAAAAGCTGGCAATGTAGCTATTTTTTTGGTATTAGACCACTTCACAAAATATCCGTTATTTAAAGCGTTACGGAAAATGTCGACCACTTCGGTTATTGATTTTCTTAAGAAAAATGTCTTTCATTTATTCGGCGTGCCTGAAGTCGTTATTACAGACAACGGTTCTCAATTTAGATCCTCACTTTTTGAAAGTTTTTTAACTAAATATGGAGTAAAACATATTTTCACAGCCATTTATTCACCCCAATCTAATAACTCTGAACGAGTTAATCGATCCATTATCGCTGGAATACGTTCGTATCTACGAAAAGATCAGCGTATGTGGGATACGAATTTGAGCCAAATAGGAGTTGCTTTGAGAAGCTCATATCACAGTTCATTAGGTTTTTCACCGTATTATGTTCTGTTTGGACACCAAATGGTTACTCACGGACAATCCTATGAAGTCTTTAAAACGTTAGATTTATTAGAAGAAGGTTTAGATGTGGTAGATAACTCCGACAAATTACATTTTGTTCGACAAAAAGTGAAGGAAAATTTAGAAAGAGCCTATGACGCCAATAAGAAAACCTACGATCTGAGAACTAGGGCTGTTAATTTTTCAGAAGGTGAAGTTGTTTACCGACGAAATTTTTCGCAGAGCAATAAAGCTTCTGCATATAATTCTAAACTTGCCCCTAAATTTTTGAAGGCCAAAATTTTAAAGAAAATTGGTTATTGCAATTATAAATTGGTGGATTTAGCCGGAAAAGACCTTGGCATGTATCACGCGAAAGATTTGCAAAAAGCCAATGCGTAAATACCCTACATATCCGTTTTCAGTTGATTTTTCCTTTCATGGAAATCAAAACCATCTGTTTTGTGACGGTGATCTGTTTTGCGCTTTACTGTAACAAAAGAATTTCTGTTACAAGCAGAATAAGAAAGAAGAAAAAAATAAAAACCTTGATCTTGAAATTATTTTCAAGTTCAAGTATGTACATGTAAATAACACCTTATATGGTAACATGTGAATGGAAAATTTTTTGTTCTATTTTTGCAAACTGATTAATGAAGCGATTTGTTTGTCTCTTCGTTGTTTATATGAATTCATGATTATGCATGTATGTATGGGTCAACTACAGCTTGCAATCCTTCTCGTTCTCCCACTTGGTTTTCAGCTATTGGTATTAGCTTGCCCCTTCATTCACTCAATAATCTCACTTACTCTCTCCTTTTAATATGAGTTGGTATTTTTTTTTTACGAAAAGAGTGAGATTATGAACGAGTGTATGTATATCTATGTGTATTAGGGATAAAGAGATAAAAAGTTACATAATGACATACATAGGCTATTCTATGAGTGGGTGAGCGTAGGTAATACAAAAAAAAAAAAAGAAAGAATATAATTGGTGTTATGAAGATGACGCCAGAATTTAAAATTCATTCAAGTTCTGGCTAGTGAACAATTACAAGTGCATATCAATATCAAGTTTGTACGTAAGAAATAAAATCAAGAAAAATACTTAAAAACTATTTAATGAGTGTATAACTTCTAATTGGGCCAGCAACTGTCCAAAACAAAACTAAAGTACGATAAAGCGATAAAGTATAAAAGTTCAGAAAGCGATGTGATTATTTGGAATTTTAAAGCAAACTCCCGTAAATGGACTGTTTCCATATTAAAAATTAAATTAATGGCCATATAAGAAGTAAACCGGTGCTTAATGTAGAAAGTTGGAGTAGAAAGCAGCCTTTAATGGAAGAAGTAAAAATAAAATCGGAAATTTCAACCGAAGAAAAGACGATTAAAATTTTCAAATATATCGGCATTTGCCACATGACGTTTACGTACAAGGCTTACCTTATTCATATATTCGACTAAACTACCATTTCAAGTAAGAAATATTTTCAATACTAAAAGAGAGTAAACAAATTTGGTTGATAAATGGGCTTAGTTTCTATGCCCTTTTATGACGTAAGTAAAGTTATTATCTATCTATTCTCAGAATATAAATAAAGTTCAAAGCTAAAATAAAATTGCTACTAAATTATTTATTTCTAAAATAACATCTATGTCTACCTGCCGTTTTATATAATTTTTACTAATTTGTAAGATCTTTAAAAAAAAAAATATATATTAATTAAATAAAATTCTTGAAAACAAAAAAAAAAAAAAAAAAACAATAATTTTTCTAATTATAAATCAAAATTTTTCTAAGTTTAAACTAAAATTTAACTAAAAATTTTCTAAATTAAGAACTTTGCTAAATATAAAATTAATCTAAAAATTTTCCTAAATAAAAATAAAATAGAGCTAAAATTAAACTTATAATAAGAAATATAATTTAGCTAAAAAAAAATAAAATGTAAAATTCTCCTAAAATTAAAAATTATGCTATGATTAAAATTTTTCCTAAAATTAAAATTGAGCTATATTTAAAAATTTTCCTAAAATTAAAATTTCCCTAAAATTAAAATTTTGCTAAGAAATAAAATTTTGCTAAACTGAAAATTTTTCTAAAAAGTAAAATTTTGATAAAATATAAAAAAAAAAAAATTAAATAAGTTTTGCTAAATATATATAATTTAAATTTTGAAACCTTAAATGAAGGTTAAATAAATTTTTTTTTGTTAAACCAATGTAGAAAACCAAACCAAACCAAATCTTGTCATTTTGTGGGTTACCTCCAATTGAGATGGAGTCGAGGTAACATGGTAGGGAGGGCAAAAGGGGCAGAACACCTCGTCCCCAATCCCAAGGTAAGTATGGCCATCCGTCCCATTTAGTATCCGCTTTTTTTGACAGTTTTTTTAAATCGCACGTGAAAATCTGTAGTGCGGTTTCCCTGGGCCTGAGCAAGACCCCACCCATCCGGCGAGCTTGGCCCCTACGCCAGCACGTGCGACCAGCAAAGGCTCAGGGAAACGAAAGCGGATCTTCCACCAACGCCGTACCACTACAATCACTCCACACTTTGTTATTGTGTCGAGCCTATCTAAAACTCTTTTGCTTTAGAGCTAGCAACACCTGGGTGGATGCACCTCCACATCGATCTGTGATCTGCCCGCGTTACGGGCACCACAAGCCACTGCGAAACTCCCCGAGGGGCCGTTCCCAATGAGATCGTAAAAGATTCGTCAAAGACTTCTGCATTGACTTTGCTTACCATAGTACTGTTTTCTGACCCATTTTTACGCACTCTTGTATCGTCAAAGACTTCTACTCATGCTACATCCGACATTCTTGCATCCGATTCATCTTGCGACTCATCTTCCACTCATGCCACCCAAACAACGCATATACCAGCATTCCCATCCAACGCATATACCAGCTCTTCCACTCCACAACCACCCCTACTAGTCACACACAGCGATCTCCTCTGCACATCAGATTCGAAAGCCTCTAGTGCCACGTTCGGAATGTGGTCCAACAATACCATCAATTCAACTTGGACTCACATATATTAAAGGGGTGTGACAACCTTTTCATCTGGTTGGATGTTTCACGATCCACCAGTCGGCTATCTATGGCTCGCTTGGTATCCGCAAGAAGTCGAAGAGTCCTCTTTTTGGGCAATTCGATCTCCCCGCAGTAGCAAATTTAGCGCCTTTTGGTAAGGCTTCGCTACTAATTAGCCAATTTAGAAACTACCAGTTATCCCTCGTGTGGGATTGCACTGGCAGACATTTCTCTTCCTTAACCTTTAGCCGCTAGGAATAATCACCAGAATTAACTGGCTTTGCCTAGCGTTGCCCAGGAGCACCACTTGGATGTAGGTTATAGGCCATTGTATCACATCTCTGGCAAGCCAGTTCATAATGCATACAACTTTTGCTCCCTCGGCCAGGTATAGTGAAAGTTCTCCAATACATAATTTTTGTGAACAGGCCAGATAAAGAATTTTGGGTTTTGAATAAAACCTTCCAAAAATAAAACCGCCGTTGTGTGTTTTTTCTTTCTTGTGTCAAAAATGTGACTGCCTTTATTTTTACAAAATCTTACTCTTTAATACAAAAAACAAATGAAAAATGCTTATTGATAATTTCTTATGAACTATTAGGAAATCAAATGTTTACAAAAAGTTTTATCGTTTTATTTTATTGGTTGGGCAATAGTTCTTAAGAGTTTATTGTCAATTGTTGGCCACCCAAAATGTATTGGAACTGCAAAGAAGCATTCTTGGAAAAGAATGATTAAAATATTTCAAGTGTTTTATGTATGCATGTTTGTACACAGTGTTGTGCACAAATATGCATGTTAAAGATTTTCTTTTAAATGGGAACAATTAAACGAAAAATTGTATGTAAGTATATTTATTTAAGTGCGTATGTTTTGTTTGCTTTTATTGTAAATAATGTTTAAATTTCTTTTTTCTCTGTAAACATTTAATTCCGGGTTTAGTATTTAGGTATTAAAAGAAATTATAAAGAAAAGCAATGTTGCTTATAGGATTATTTTATTAGGGGTTAACTTATGGATAAAAATATTGTTTATATGGTTATTTTATTAGGGGTTACTATAACTCCCCCTTCGTTAGAGTGAGGCTCCGACGAAGAAACAATGTAAGTTTTTGTTCTTTGTGTTCTAACATACATTATAATGAAAAGAGCAATCAGAATGATGGAAATTCCCATACTACTGCCAGTATTAATTAAAGTGGTTTTTAAAAGTTTATGCTTAACTATTTTAATCGTTTCGTTAAAGTGTATTTCTTTAATGTCTAGGTCATTAAATGAAGAATTGTTTTCTTTGATTTTTAAAATAAATTTCTCTAAAATGAACATTTCTTTGACATTTATTTTATAATTTTATGACATTTATTTTATAAATTCTAAGTTGTGTTTTAACAATGCAGTTTTCGAACTTTAATATATAAGTCTTAAAATTTTCCAATTTGTATGGATTTTTACAATTAGTTTCAATTTTATCTTTATAATGCTTAAATATAAGTAAACCAGGGAAAATTTCTCTTTCTTCTTGATTTTTTGTTATATTCATATTACATTTAGGTTCTACATTTCGTATAATATCTGTTAAACAATTATCATTTATTTTTTCTAGGTTTTTTTATTCTAATGTGTTTGATTTATATGTTTCATTTTTATAAATAAGAACAGTGCTTTGGTTTAATATTAAGGTTTTGTTTTCATTATTAGGAAGTGGTTCAAATATTACTTCATTTAGAAATCTTGGCACACACAATGTTAAAACTACGAAATTTTCTCGGTATGCTAGGCATACTTTTGTCTGAAGATACGATTCTATTCCATCTATAAAATTATATTCTTCTTTCGTCAGTATGTCCGATGGGATTATTCCCAATTTGGAATTAAAAATAACAAGTCCAATTTCATTTATATGGTCCATTAATAGGTTTACATCGTTATTTATTTGAAAGACATTTTGAAGAAAAATGATTTCGTCCTCCAAGTCAAGAATTTTATTTTGTATTTCTGTCTTGAATTTATTTACATATTTTTGCATGATTTTTTGTTGGTTATTTATGTGGTTTGTAATATTAAATATTTTGTCTGACATAGAAGTGCTTAGATATGAAATTTTGTCTAGAGCTGTCATTGTGTCTCTACTATTTTTCATAAGGGTGTTGATTTTGTTGAATATTTCTTTTTCGTCGTCGCTGTCCATTGTTCCTGTCACATATTTCAGTCCTTTACCTATTGCGTTAACTAGTCCTCGTTTTGTGACGGTGATCTTTTTTGCTCTGCACTGTAGCAAAAGAAATTAAAGAATTATTTTCAAGTTCAAGTATGTACAAGTAAACAACACCTTATATGGTAATAGGTTGATGGCATTTTTTTCTCTTCATTGTGTTGTATTAAATCATGAACACATTCATATGCAATCATGCTGGTCAAACCACGTATTTTCTTGTATTGATCTCACTTGCTCTCATAGTCATATATGAGTGGGAGTGTTATAAATACTAGAGAATATTATGAATGCATATGAATGTTCTCAATGAATTGGTGGTGATTTTGTTTTTTAATAAACAGGTTTTTATCTGCAGATGAATGAATGAAGATGAGAAGGTTTAATGTAGTAAAGTTAAATTTAAATCGAGGAGTTGAATTATGTTTATTGTGAAGAAAGGTTGAGGAAAAACCTCTTAAAAAAAAATAAAATGTAGAGTTTAAGAAAGTTAAATAATTTTAATTTAGAATTAAAGGAATAAGAAAAGACATAAAATAAAGTAAAGTTAAGAGAGTTAAATTAGTGAAAAGTTAAATTAAAACAAATAAAATAAATTAAAGATTAAAATTTAGATTAAAAACATTAAAGTTTAAAGAATTATAAAATTAAATGTATACTATAGAGAGTTGAAGATTAATTGTTGACAAGAAAGGTTGAGGAAAAACCTTAAAATTTAAAATTAAAAAAAATGTAGTTTTAATTTAGAAACTTTAAGAAAAACAAAACTAGATTTTAGTGACAAATTTCGAAAAGAAATAAACTTTACATGTGACATTTATCTTTTTGTATTAAATCTGTAATTATTAAAAAAAAAAAAACTAAACTAAAAATTAAATCGAGTTAAGAACTAAATTGCTATAAATATAAAATATTAAAGTTCAAATTGTAAATTAAACATAAAAAAAAATACTGCGTTAAATAAAAAAAACAAAATTGTGGAAAATAATTGAAAGTTTTTAAATAAATGTACAAAAAAAAAAAAAAAAAAAAAACTTAATTGCAGTAGTTTAAACTTTGTGAAAGAACATAAATTCAAAGAACACAAAATGGCAGACAAACCAAAACGTCCTCTATCCGGATATATGATCTGGCTTAACTCTGTCCGTGAAGGCTTAAAGAAGGAAAACCCCGGCCTCTGGCAACAACAACAATAAGTCGGTAATTTTGATTTTTACATACAAATAATTTTCTACATTTAAATTAAAAATAAAAATTTTATAAAATATAAATAATTTGCTAAGACTAAAAAAAAAAATTGTACTAATTTTGCTAAATATAAAATGTTTTAAAATATAAAATCAAATAATATTTTTCCTACATTAAGAAATGTTCCTAAATATAAAATTAAACAACATTTTACTACATTAAGAAATTTTTTTCTAATTATAAATTTAAACTAAATATCAAATATTTATATAATTAAAATAAAAAAAAAAAGAGAAAAAAAGGAAAACAAAAATTTTCTAAGATTTATCTAATTTTCTATATATGAAATTTTTCTAATTAAAGCAAATTTTTGTAAGTAAAAATTAGCTAAATATCAAATATTCTAAATATAAAAATTTACCTAAATACAAAATTTATCTAAAATTACATAAAAGTCTTCTAATTATAAGATTTAAATTAAAATTTTCCTAATTCTACACTTAAGCTGAAATTAAAATTAAGCTAAAATTAAAAATTTTCCTAAATTTAAAATTTCCCTAAATTTAAAATTTTCCTAAAACAGAATTTTGCTAAAATTTAAAAATTCTTCTAAAATTAAAATTGCGCTATATTTAAAAATTTTCCTAAAATTAAAATTTCCCTAAAATTAAAATTTTGCTAAGAAATAAAATTTTGCTAAACTGAAAATTTTTCTAAAAAGTAAAATTTTGCTAAAATATAAAAAAAAAATTTAAATAAGTTTTGCTAAATATGTATAATTTAAATTTTAAAACCCTTACATGAAGGGTAAATAAAAAAGTTTTATAACCCAATGTAGAAAACCAAACCAAACCAAATCTTATTATTTTTGTGGGTTACCTCCAATTAAGATGGAGTCGAGGTAACATGGTAGGGAGGGCAAAAGGGGCAGAACACCTCGTCCCCAATCCCAAGGTAAGTATGGCCATCCGTCCCATTTAGCGTCCGTTTTTTTTTGACAGTTGTGTTTTTTTTTAAATCGCACGTGAAAATCTGTAGTGCGGTTTCCCTGGGCCTGAGCAAGACCCCACCCATCCGGCGAGCTAGGCCCCTACGCCAGCACGTGCGACCAGCAAAGGCTCAGGGAAACGGAAGCGGATCTTCCACCAACGCCGTACCACTACAGTTTCTGTCTGAATTTAGGTGTCAAGTTTTTTATTTTTGTTTTACATATTTCCATACTTTTATTCACACTGTCCAATAGTGGGCCAATGTTTGTGTAAGTGTTTGCTAGTTTATGAATGTTTTCTTGTAATATATCCGTTGTTTCTAGATACTTTGTTGTATTAATAACATGTATTATTTTTATATATTTGTCGACGATGTTTACGTCTTTTATTTTGATTGGTATATATCCATGGTTATTCGTTAGGTCCTGTATGTCAATGAATTGTGCTTTCGTAATTGTAAAAAGGGTAATCAGAAGTATCCACGTTGTCATCTGTATATATAAAGGTTTATTAATTAGCTTTTATTTTGGGATTGTTTTTGTCTTGAAATTTTTTATTTTGTTTGATGTGTGTTTTATAATATTTGTGTCCTGTCTTAGTACTTTCGACATGTTCTTCATCAATTTTCCTTGATTCAATTTTCCTATACTTTCGATGGTTTTTACCTCCTCTAATTTCTTTAATGTAATTTATACCTTCTTCTATTTTTACATCTTTCCTGTTTTCATTTATTTTATTTATGTATTCTTCCTTTTTCCTAGCAATTAGGTCGTGTATTTTAAAAAGTCTAAAAAGTCTATTGGTTTAATTTTAGTGGTGCTATGTATTGTGTTGTTATAAAATCCTATTGTTCTAAAAATTTTTTCTTCAGTAGTTTCGTCTTTATTCCACTCGTCGTGTCTTAATAGTCTTATGTGTTTGTTAATAGTGTTGTGTAGCCTTTCGATGTCTGAATTTGATGTGTGATTACTACTTGATGAAAGTGTATATTAATATTTTCTTCTTTAAAAAATTCTTGCATTGGGATAGCTTTGCATCCCAACTCATTATCGACAATTATTTTTTCTATTTTACCGTATGTATTTATGTACTGTAAGAGCTTAGTTTTGAATTCTGTCCAAGTTCTGCTGTTGATTTTGTAAGCAACCGCGTGTTTTGAAAATTTGTCTATCATTGTCATAAACATTTCCTTCCTCAACGTGTAAAATACATCTATGTGGTTCTTTTATGGGAAATAACCAAGTGAGTGGTTTGTGGTCAGTTTCGATTATGAATTTTCGTCCAAATAGATATGGTCGGAAATATTTAGTAGCCCAGACGATGGCTAGAAGCTCCTTCTCAATAGTGCTGTAATTACACTCGTGTTCGTTGAGAGTACGGCTTGCGTAGCAAATGGGGTGATTGTCTTGCGAAAGTATTGCTCCTAAAGCAAAATTACTTGCGTCGGTTGTAAGGGTGAATTTTTTTGGGTATGCTAGGATTGGGTCGTGCGTTAATAATGTTCTGAGAGTATTGAAACTTTCTACATATTGCGGGTCAGCAATGTTTATTTTGGTATCCTTTTTTAGGTATTTGGTCATAGGTTTAGCGATCATGGAATAATCCTTTATAAATTTCCGATAATATCCGGTTAATCCAAGGAATTGTTTTATTTGTTTTGGGGTTTTAGGGGTTGGGAAATTTTTTACACACTCAATATTTTTTGGATTAGCTTTTATTCCAAGCGGGGTTACTATATGTCCAAGGAATTCGGTTTCTCTTTTTAAGAACTCTGATTTGTCCAATTGTACTTTAAGATTTGCTTCTTGTAAGCGTCCGAATATTGAACTAACGGAATTAATGTGTTCTTGGAGAGAGGTGGAAAAGATGATTATGTCATCCAAATAAACAAGGCAAATTTTGTTTATGTAATCTTTAAGGATATTATTCATTAGCCTTTGGAATGTCGCTGGGGCTGTCTTCAACCCAAACGGCATTCTTAGGAATTCATAATGTCCTCCTTCTACAGTGAAGGCGGTTTTATGAATGTCTTCCTCCTTAATTTCTATTTGGTGAAATCCTTTCGCTAAATCTAGCGTGGTGAAATACTGGCATCTTCCCAGTTTATCCAGAATTTCATCAATATTGGGAATTGGGTACCTGTCATCTATGGTTACTTCATTAAGTTTCCGATAGTCGATGACAAGTCTCCATTTAGTTTTTCCGCTTGCATCGGCCTTCTTCGCAACGATCCAAATAGGTGCGGAATAAGGGGAATTACTGTGTCTGATAATTTTATTGTCAAGCATTTCTTGAATTTGTTTTTGAACTTATGTACAAACGGATAACGATATGATTTAGTATGAATGGGTATATTATTAGAGGTTCTGATTTCGTGTTTTATAGCAGTAGTAAAAGTCAATCTTGTATTTCCCTGATAGAAAATATCTGAGTAGTTCTTTACCAGTTTTGATAGTTCTCTTTTTTCTTCAAAATTAAGGTGTTCTAATTTGTTCTAATAGTGGCTTAGTTTCCTTTTCTTCAATTATACTGAAATTTTCGTGGTCTACCTTCTGCGTAGTCAAACGAGTATTCTCGGATAATAAATTAACTTCTACTTCTCCGTGTTCTGAATTCAAAATTCCTTCTCTTAAAATTTTTTTATGGTTTTCTTCTTTAAAATAAATTAACTCAGTGTCATATGGAGTTTGTATCCTCTTTTTATTCATCATTTCATTTTCAAAAAGCATTGGTAGTATTCTATTACCAAAGGTTATTTCTTTATTCTTATAATCTATGCAGGCGTCTAATGGTCTTAATATGTCATTACCTATCAGACCGTCGTAAAAATTGTGAAATTTCATTATGTAAAATTCTAGTGTTTTGTCTGACTCGTCAACATCAAATTCCTCAAAAATAGGTACTATAGCTTTTTCTTTTACATAAACTTGGTGTTGAAGTGTTTTAATAAGAATTGGGTTTGTTGAGAAAATTCTTTTTGGATTACAAATTCCTGGGTTTAGGATGGAATTTGTAGCTCCTGTGTCTATTATTAATTTGATTGTGCCTAACTTAGTTTTTACTATTATAAACGGTAATTTGTGCCCAAGGCTGATTCCTGAAAATTTTCTGTTATTTCTACTTTACCAATATCCATTGGCTCAGCTTGGTTCCTAAAATTCGGCCTGTTTAAATTAATATGGGTATTTTGGGGAACCTGATGTTGTTGGTTTGTTTGTGGAAATGTGCTTGGTTGTTGAAAATTCTGGTCGTAATTTGGGGATGGTTGGGAAAAACGTACTTGGGAATTTTGCGATGGAAAATTCCTTCTGTGGTTTTGGTATGAAGGGTTTCTTCCTTGGCTTTGGAAGGGTTGTAAAACATGTCTTAGTCCTTGATAGTTCTGTGCGGAATTATGGTTTTTTTGATTTTGTTTTTTATGTTCATGTCTGTTGTAGAACTGTTGTTGCATATCTACCCGGAGATGTGCATATCCTGCATCGAAAAGAATATTCATAGCACTTTCTAATGTTGTTGGGTTTCTGCATGCCAATATTGTCCTCATTGGTTCGGGAATTTTTGATTTAAATATATTTAAAGCTGCGCGAGAATTATTAGTGGCTACTGCGTTTAATGTTTCTTGTTGTTGTCCTTGTCCCATTACGAATAATGTTTTATTATTGAGTCGTCGAAGTCTACTTTTAATTTCTTCGTAAAATTCTAAACTAGTGGTTTTAAATGTTACTGTTCTGAGAGAATCGAAAAGTTCGTCACAACTAAGTCTTCGCCAAAATTATTCTGTAATACTAGTTTAATTTCTGTCCAGGAAATTGCTTGAAAATTTATTTCTATTACGTCCCTAGCCTTGTCATTCAATTTGCTTTTGATAAGGTCAGAGAATAGACCTTGTGATAATTCATCATAGCTTTGCAAGTTGAGGTGTACTCTATCTATTAAGTTTATAAAATTTTGCAACTCTCTACCGTCTCCGTTGAATTCGGGAAGGTGTCCTAAATATTTTAGGGGATCGAAATTTATTTGGGCCATAGCCAACAAAAAAAATTTTCCTGTTCTTTGAACCACTTCTTTTAAGTAAAAAAAAAATTTGATTTTGTTTCTATCAACACACTTTAACACTTGAATTATATTATCTGCACGAAAATATATTTTATAATTGCCCAAAAAAAAAAACAACAAATATATATATATATATTCTTAAAGTTAGTTATCGCTTTACCTTGATGATGAAGATGTGATGTACTGTGGATGGTAGTTTCGGTATCGGATGTCCTTGATGATGAGGATGTGATGTGATAATATGATCTTTTCTCCTTCTTTTTATATTGCGTGCACAAGAGTTCAAAGTTTTGTAAAGAATAATTTTACAAATGTTCTTTGTTGAAAGTTCTGTTGCTACGATCTTTCGTAGTCAACTCAAAACACAAAAAAAAATTTTGTAAAGTTCAGTAATTAAAAGGTATAACGTTAATATGATCTTTCATATTACGCGCACAAAAAGTTCAAAATTTCGTAAAAAATAAGTTTGCAAAGGTTTTCGTTCACTCCTTGTTTTCCTTTTTTTTTTTTTTTTTTTAACAACGATTTGTAGATGGTATCGCTCTAAGAATTAAAATTCAATCACTATCGCGTTAATATAAAACTTCTTCTTTTATGTTGGATAGGACTGCGATATCCTACCGACTGCGCCAATTTTGAGTTTTGAATAAAACCTTCCAAAAATAAAACCGCCGTTGTGTGTTTTTTCTTTCTTGTGTCAAAAATGTGACTGCCTTTATTTTTACAAAATCTTAGTCTTTAATACAAAAAACAAATGAAAAATGCTTATTGATAATTTCTTATGAACTATTAGGAAATCAAATGTTTACAAAAAGTTTTATCGTTTTATTTTATTGGTTGGGCAATAGTTCTTAAGAGTTTATTGTCAATTGTTGGCCACCCAAAATGTATTGGAACTGCAAAGAAGCATTCTTGGAAAAGAATGATTAAAATATTTCAAGCGTTTTATGTATGCATGTTTGTACACAGTGTTGTGGACAAATATGCATGTTAAAGATTTTCTTTTAAATGGGAACAATTAAACGAAAATTTGTATGTAAGTATATTTATTTAAGTGTGTATGTTTTGTTTGCTTTTATTGTAAATAATGTTTAAATTTCTTTTTTCTCTGTAAACATTTAATTCCGGGTTTAGTATTTAGGTATTAAAAGAAATTATAAAGAAAAGCAATGTTGCTTATAGGATTATTTTATTAGGGGTTAACTTATGGATAAAAATATTGTTTATATGGTTATTTTATTAAGGGTTACTATAACTATAAAGCAGTATGACAGACATTTGAAAAGTATAATCTCATACCGGGAAAGTCGATGGAGTTACGATTTCTCTCTTTTAAGCGCTGCTTTTTTTATAGTAAAGCTTGAATTCTTATTTTATTTTTTGAGTGGATCTAATCGTATCAAGTGTCTATCTGAATCCGAGTTTTATTCTTTCCCATAACATTTTCTATGGGTGCATATAAGAGAAAGAACAATTATGGCAGATATTTTGGATTCCAGAGAAAACTTTCGATCGATTTTTAACCCCTTTTCCCCCGATCCAATCAAGCTGAATCTTCGCAGGCAGACTCGTGGCAATGATAAAAATTAGCTAACATTTAAAATTAAAAAAAAAAAATTTTTTTTAATATATTACATTTTTTTTAAATTTTAAAAAATTAAAAAAAAAATTTTTTTTTTATTTGTTTTCTTTTTTTCTAAACTTAATTTACAAATTTATTTTTTTAATTCTCATATTAAAGTGCTCTACTCAATATCTGAAGAGCTATCACCTGACATATTATTTTCTTCATCTGTATTGGGAAGTAGACTGATAACATCATTATCTTATAGCTCATCCTTTTTTGAAGAGGGCACTGAACGTTTCGATAACATGGTAATGAAAGGATCTAAAGAGACAAATAGTGTATGTGCCAAGTCTTCCATTATGTTTTTCCGTGAATTTTTCCGAGAGTGGTGGAGGCGAAATTTTCTGAGGTCTTTATTTCTGGCCTCAAGAGCTTCTTCTGACATCATACCTATTGGAAGCGAAACATGTTTAATAATATCTGTACCATGTATTAAAATTTTGTGGGCAATATAACACCTTCGATACAAATCAACAAAAATAGTTGCTGTTCGGTATGCATACAACTGAAAGGCATCCTTATTGATTTCATATCCAGAAGCCATTGTGCGTCAGATAACGCTGAAACGATAAATTGGTGAATAACTTACACCAGTTATTTTAGCAGCCAATTCTGGTTGGTGAAAAAATTTTCTGGCTGTGTTGACGTTATTTGCTGTGCCTGATCTAGGCATTGGGATATCAATCAGTATAGCCATTTCCTTTCTCAGATTGATTTGTATCTCAGTTTTTTTTTTTTATCAATAATCGCCTTATCACAACTGATAACCTGCCATTTTTGAATTGGAATTATGTGGGCATTTAAAGTTGATAATCCACATTCACATAAATTTTCTTTGCACGCATATTTTTCATTATTTTTAGGTCGTTTATATTTTTTGGTGATACATCACAAATTCCACATTTTTGAGATGATTCTGCCACAACATTAAATTCCTTACCATCTACCGTGGTCATATGAAACTGATGATGAACTTCATAATTTTCAAGTTTCGTTTCGGGTCTACCAATAAAATATTACCATCTAACCAGACCTTGTTATTTTGCTCAAAAATTCTCCGAGTTCAGTGGCTTTCCAATTCATGGCTATTTTTGAGGAGAATTTTTAATTCTTTTGGAAATTTCAATGCGTTGACCATCATTATACTTGCTGCTATCTATTATGTTGTCATAAACATAGGACTCAACTTCCTCACACCACTGACACACTGACGCTTGGACACTGACATTGTAGCTAAAAAAAAATTAATTTCTGAAAAAGTTGTGAAAAGATGCAGCTAATTTTGGACATTTCACATCACAAGACACCATATTAATTTTAGAAATAAAAATTAGACCGAATCCATTCGAATCACAGAAGATCACAGACTCTACAACAGGTGAATTTATTGGTAAACATTATATTTCTTACTAGCACTATAAACACAAACAAATATTTTTTTAGTTCATACATACCTCTAAATTTAATAAAAACTAAATAGAATTTTATTGTCACTACAAAAAAATTTATTAAAAATTGCAGCTGGTCGCTGAAGGCGGGAAAGCTTTTGGCTGCAGCTGGTGCATCATATGTTGTGTTTGAAGCTCTACAGCTGTGCGAATATTGAGAGTAAAACAAAATGGAAAATGTCGATAATATATCTGATGTATTAGTAGTTGATCACAGAACTAATTTGGCGCCAAAATAAATTTTGAAAATTGAATTAATCAGAGCTAGATTGGCTTTTCTTCCTCTGTGTGCAGGTCGCAAATAAGTATGAATATATTTTGATGAATTTTGGTATATATGTAAGCTTATGTCAGCCATTGGACGAACACTTTTGAAATTGGTGAAAATCGGTGCATGCCCCTATGAGATCGAAATAAATTTCCATAACCTCCAAATTATTATATAGATCACGGTCAAATTTGGTTTGTGTGCTTATTACATCTATTAATCAAAAAATAAACCCTGTAGGACAATTCTTTCCCATAGCCCTCATAGCTCCTTCCCGATCTTCACTTAAATCCATGAGAAATTTCTCAAATTTGGCTTTTATACGTTTTTGCAAAAATTTTGTGATTTCACCAAATATGGTTAGGATTGATGCATTTGTCGATTAATCCCTATATAAATATTGCATCCGATATGAACTTTTTAATATCCGAAGGCAAAAAAATTAATAATTCAACTCAAATTTGGTTTATGCTTATTTTCTATATCCAAGTAGCTGGATCTAAGAGAAAGGATCTCTAAACGCATGGTATAGGGTATTGTATAGTCGGTCTATACCGAATATAATTTTCTAACTTGGTTTTTCATTTAGATAATTACAGACCACACTGACAACTTTAAATTTTTCAGCCCATTGCACTTTTGGTTTCATGAATCCACAAAACGCCTATTACTACTCACTATTTTTTCGGAAAGTTACCTTTTAACAGATCCTTTTTTTCTTATTATATCCTCCACATCAGTGTGCAGAAAAAATTTAAAACACAGTTATTTGTTTGTGTGCTCTGAATGAGCGAGTACCGACTTTTTATACCCTATACCACTATGTGGTTTGGGTATAATGACTTTGTGCTGCTGTTTGTAACAACCAAAAATATTTGACCTAGACCCATCTTTAATTATACCGATCGAATCAGAATCACTTTCTGAGTTGATTTAACGATGTCCGTCCGTCCGTCCGTCCGTCTGTGTGTCCATGTAAAGCTTGTAATCAAACTGCAGGTCGCAAATATGAATATATTTTGATGAAATTTGGTATATAAGCTTTTATCGGCCATGGGATGAACGCTATAGAAATTGGTGAGAATCGGTCCATGTTCAGACCTAGCCCCCATACAAATTACCCATATGAAATCGACATAAATTCCCATAAGATCCAAATTGTCATATAGATCTTACTCAAATTGGGTTTGTATGCGTTCATTACATCCACTAATGAGTAGTCCAAAAATGATCCCTTTGACCCCATATAGAGCTGCTTCCCGATCTTCACTTAAATCTATTAAAAAACAAAAATATTGCACTGATTCTTCTCAAATTTTGTTTGTACATATTTTTGCAAAATACAAGAGACTTTACCAAACATGATCAGGATCGGTCCATTTTTGGACCTAGTCCCTTTATAGATATAGCATCCGATATGAACTTTTTCATATCTGCAGCCAAAAAAATTAATAAAAATCCCACTCAAATTTGGTTTTTGCTTATTTTCAATGCCCAGTTAGTTGGGCCTAAGAGATAGGGTTTCTAAACGCATGGTATAGGGTATCGTATAGTCGGTCTAGACCGACTATAATTTTCTTACTTGTTTTTATTTTATTTATTTATTAAAACTTATATCTACTCTAAAAACTACATACACACACGCACACATTCATACTTAAAGCTAAACCTAACCCAATAAACCAAAACAGTATAAAAATAGCTTGTAACAAACTTGCTAACATAAGCCTTAAGTTTAGAAAAGTGTTGTGAATATTGTTGTGAAAGGCTTCTTAACAATTGTTTAATAATGAAAATTGAACCCTTGTGAACAAGCTTAGAAGTCTAATTATAGAATAAGCTTACAGGAAAATAGTATTCTAATCATGCTTGCAGTAAGCTTATAATCGTAATATTTTTGTAAGCTTATAATCGTAATTTTTTTTTTAAATTTATAATCGTAATATTTTTGTAAGCTTATAATAGTAATATTTTCATAAGCTTATAATCGTAATATTTTTGTAAGCTTATAATCGTAATATTTTTGTAAGCTTTTAAATACAATTAAATAATAAGTCTTTTTCAAATATACTAGATTAAAATAATTTTATTGATTTTTTTATAATTTTTTTATTTTATTTATTTATCTTTGGATTTGTCTTATATTTCCTTCTAGACTCTTGTCGATTTTTAGCGAATTGGAAGAATGATTTTGTACTTTTGATATATTCATCCTCTGGCAATCCAATACAAATTGCAGCATCTATTGAATTTCAAAAGTCAATGAAATAAATTAATAAAATATATAAAATAACTTACTTCTTATGGCTTTTGCTACACTCAGGCTGCGCACACTCTTTTTATACCCTATACCACTATGTGGTTTGGGTATAATGACTGTGCTGCTGTTTGTAACAACCAAAAATATTTGACCTAGACCCATCTTTTATTATACCGATCGAATCAGAATCTCTTTCTGAGTTGATTTAACCATGTCCGTCCGTCCGTCCGTCCGTCTGTGTGTCCATGTAAAGCTTGTAATCAAACTGCAGGTCGCAAATATGAATATATTTTGATGAAATTTGGTATATAAGCTTTTATCTGCCATGGGATGAACGCTATTGAAATTAGTGAGAATCGGTCCATGTTCAGACCTATCCTCCATACAAATTACCCCTATGAAATCGACATAAATTGCCATAAGATCCAAATTGTCATATAAATATTAGTCAAATTGGGTTTGTATATGTTTATTACATCCATTAATCAGTAGTCCAAAAATGATCCCTATGGGACAACTCTTAGTCATAGGCCCCATATAGAGCTGCTTCCCGATCTTCACTTAAATCTATCAAAAAACAAAAATATTGCACGGATCCTTTTCACATTTTGTTTGTATATATTTTTGCGAAATACAAGAGACTTTACCAAACATGGTCAGGATCGGTCCATTTTTGGGCCTAGTCCCCATATAGATATAGCATCCGATATGAACTTTTTCATATCTGCAACAAAAAAAATAATAAAAATCCCCCTCAAATTTGGTTTATGCTTATTTTCTATATCCAGTTAGTTGGGCCTGAGAGATAGGGTCTCTAAACGCATTATATAGGGTATCGTATAGTCGGTCTAGACCGACTATAATTTTCTTACTTGTTTTATTCTAATTTTCCAATTGAAATTTAAGTTTCGTAGTTTGCAAAAAAAAACTATGCAGGGTACTCCACTTTCCCCTTTTTTTTTATAAAATTTTAAATTTAATGTTACAAAAATTTATAGAAAAATAGAACTTAAATAAAATCAAAATTAGTCTTCTTGAAAAAATCAAAAAAAAAAAAAATTTTTTTTCCTATCCAATTTCAAATTTAATTTCAACTTTAATTAATCTTTCATTCTTTTCCTAAACTTAATCTTAATTATGTCCTTTAGTTGAAATTACAAATAAAGTTTAGTATTCATATTTATTCCAATTTAAGTATTATAAAACAAATAAAATTACAAGAAAAATTGAAAGGAAAAAAATTCCTTTTCATCCCTTTTCTCTTCGCATACATATATATTTTCTTTCATATACGGGTAATTCCATGTCAAATCAACCAATGGGTGTACACTACCCTCTCCAAATTGTATGATTTTTCGTAGGAAGACAGGTTATTACAGAACTAAAATAAGTGCAAAGTTTGAGGGCACTGGCACTTCTGTATCCGGAAATATGTGGTCTTGAAAATCGTAAAAAAAGGTCAAAATTTACAAAGTTGTACTTACTTAATTATCATTTTCTTGAAAAGTATTATAGTTACGCAACTCATCAAGGTTGCATTTGATAAGTTAATTAATTACCTTTAATTTGATATACAACATGATTTTTTTTTTGGAAAGGTCCAAGGTCACATCTCTTGACCTATAATTCGGGAGGCTATAGCTGTAAAAACGACAATTTTAAAAATCTGAAAAAATATATGTTTAAGATTGGTTCCTTCCCTAAAGTTCCAAAAAATTTCAGACTGGGGGTATGCTTAGATCCAGAAATATTTATAATAGAGTAAAGGTAGATATTTAAAAAGTCGGTGCTGTTACTGTTACTGTTTATGAATGTGGTTGGTTGTGCTCGTGAGCGTCGGCGGGCTATGCACGCACGCCGCTTTTTGTTTCTGGTTCTTTAGCTCTGTACTGTACTCAGTACAGACCTGTGTTAGGGTTGGTTTGACAGGTAATTATGTTAGAGGGAGACAACAGTATAAATGTTGTCGGGTGTGGTTCGTAGTGTCAAATAACTTGGATATAGAGAAATTATTGAAAAACGAGAAGTCAAAGGAAGCACCACGAAAAAAAAACCATTCTAAGCACGTTGCTTTAAAAAACCACATGTGTTGCTATAAAATCAATATTTTTAAATAAAACCAAAAGTGTTCAAAGTGATTGTTTTTTGCCTCTGTAAACAATATGTCATTTAATACAATATATTGTTGTAATCCATTTAAAAAATTTGCTCATGTCCGGAATGCAAGAGGACTTCGAAAAGTTCAGCAATGGATGACTAGAATTAGTAATAACATTTCAATATCAAATAAAATATGTGATATATGCAGAAGAGAACTTTATAAATTAAAAAGAAGTGTAAACAATAATATTCAATCTATGAACGAGCCAGAAAACGAGACTTCAGACTCGGAAAGTGAAGCATCAGTTTCGGGAGATGTTCGAATTTCTAAGTTAAACGAAAGTTTAACATATTTACAAGAATCTCCAATATGTTCGAGAAAAATTCAATTAAAAGGGTATACAACTAGAAAGTTAGAAAAAATAACAACATCAATTAAAACCAACATTTTCCCAAATTCAACACCTTCAACCTCTAACGTATGCCCAGAATCGGAAATAATCGAACAACTAAAAGAAAAGTTTAAATCAATAACTAAAAACAGTGATAAAATTCAACTTTTAACTATTTTACCTAAAAGCTGGACATTGAAAAGAATGGAGGAGGAATTTCAAATAACAAATTTCATGGCACGAAAGGTAAAAAACTTGGTTGTGACAGAAGGCGTATTGAGTACACCGAATCCAAAACTTGGAAAACGATTGCCATTAGAAATTGTTGATGTGGTGAAAATCTTTTATGAAACTGATGATGTCAGCAGATGTCTACCAGGATGTAAAGACTACGTGTCAATAACAGAAAATGGTGTAAAAGTAAAAAAAAATAAAAGACTTTTACTCGGAAATCTTCGAGAAGTTTATGCTTTATTTAAAGAAAAACATGAAGGGATAACTATTGGAATTTCTAAATTTTGTGAACTTCGGCCAAAAAATGTGGTTCTAGCAGATGCGTCAGGAAGCCATAATGTATGTGTTTGTAAAATACATCAAAATACAAAACTAATGCTCCACGCAATAAACCTGAAAAAATTGACAGAAAATGTGCAGGATTTTGTGCTGGAAACTTATAAAGATTGTTTAAAAAGACTTATATGCAATCCCCCATCACCAAATTGCTACCTTGGCAGATGTAGCATGTGTCCAGATATACAAAATTTTAAAGAGAAACTTGGTGAATTATTATTTGAAAATGAAATTGATGAAATCATATATAAACAGTGGATAAGTGTAGATAGAGACTCTGGAAACTATTATTAAAGAAACTGATTCTTTTCTGGATTCTTTATGCGAAAAACTGCAAACTCTTCTACCCCATTCATTCGTATCTAAAGAGCAGGGTGCATTTATGGCTCACAAAAAGTCTGCGTTGGAAGAAAATGAGTATTTAGTAATTTGCGACTTCTCCGAAAATGCAACTTTTGTGGTTCAGGATTCTGTGCAAGGCTTTTTATGGAATAATAGCCAGGCCACACTATACCCAATAGCAATTTATTACAAATCAAATGGAAAATTAGAAACTACAAATTTTATAATAATATCAGACTGTCTAATACATAATACCATAGCAGTTCATTTATTTCATCGCCACCTAAATGAGTTTTTAAAAAACAAGTTTTTGAAAATACCAAAGAAAATTTTTTATTTTTCGGACGGTTCTTCCGCTCAATTTAAAAATAAAAAAAACTTTGCCAATTTATACCATCATAGCGAAGATTTTAATTGTTCAGCTGAGTGGCATTTCTTTGCTACCAGTCACGGCAAAGGACCTAGTGATGGTCTTGGGGGAACGGTAAAGCGTGAAGCACGAAGAGCCAGCTTGCAACGTCCATTCGAAGATCAGATAACTACTCCTCTCCACTTGTATAATTGGTGTCAGCAAACTCTTCAGAACTGCAACTTTGCATATTTAACGGAAAAAGATTATGAAGAAGAAGAGAAATTGCTAACTGATAGATTTATAGGATTACGTACAATTCCGGGAACTCAAAAGCAGCACAGCTTCATACCAATTTCAAAAACACAATTACAAGCTAAAATTTATTCCGCTGATAGCAAATTTGTAATTGAAAACATTTATAATAAAACTAAACAACAACAACAGCATTCATCATAATAATGTCAACAACAACAACATCAACAACAGCATTCATCATAATAATGTCAACAACAACAACAACAACAACAGCATTCATCATAATAATGTCAACAACGCCAACAACAACAACAGCATTCATCATAATAATGTCAACAACGCCAACAACGCCAACAACAACAGCATTCATAATAATAATAATTCACTTGTTAAATATCTACCTTTACTCTATGATAAATATTTCTGGATCCAAGCATACCCCCAGTCTGAAATTTTTTGGAACTTTATGGAAGGAACCAATCTTAAACATATATTTTTTCAGATTTTTAAAATTGTCGTTTTTACAGCTATAGCCTCCCGAATTATAGGTCAAGAGATGTGACCTTTGACCTTTCCAAAAAAAAAAATCATGTTGTATATCAAATTAAAGGTAATTAATTAACCTTTCAAATGCGACCTTGATAAGTTGCGTCACTGTAATATTAATCAAGAAAATGATAAGTAAGTACAACTTTGTACATTTTTATAGTTTTTCCCGATATTCAAGACCTCATATTTCCGGATCCAGATGCGTCAGTGAACTTAAATTTAGGATTTTTCTTATTTCTCGGATACACTTTAATCCTGCCAAAATTCAGCCAATTTGGAAACAGTGATGTAAAAAACAGCCATATTTTAAGTTGAGTTCAGATGGTTTAACCCATACATGTTGTTGCTAGTTCTATTTTCCTTGTGATATGTATTTTTTTCCCCTTCATCGTGTATACTAATTGTAACTTCTACATTGTCCAATGGTTCCACCTCATCCTGGTTCATGAAGCCAAAATGATTAGTTGTCTTCCCAAAGTTCAAATGTATCGGTATTTCAATTCATCTCAGTGTGAGTGTGATAGCGATTGTATATTTCTATTCTTCTTCTATTCTCTGGCGCGCGCTTACTATTCTTTCTCTTTTCTATTCATCTTCTCTTTCCTTTTCATCATCTTAATTAATTAATTGTCATCTGTGACTTTTGAATTACTTTATCCCTTTACTACTATATCTTTTCAAGCTGTGAGAATAATCGATCTAGTTCGATTTTCCTATTAGCAGTAAGGTTAGGTATATTCATGGATCCTATGTTCTCAATAATCTATAATCATTTTCCCTGTTCTTCTCTCATAATTTTAGAGTTTACTCTCCATAACTCTTTCTGTTCCTTCTCTTTTCTTCGCTTTAACTCAACAATCTGCAGACTGATTAGTAAAATGTCAATAATAAAAAAATCAAAAATTCAAATTTAAAGCGTTGCCCCGTCCTATTTGGTAGTTATAACTGAAAATAACCGCGTGACAGAACGCGACATTGGAAAGAAAAATTGGACAATTAAACAAACTTAAATTTTTCCCTCTCTAACAATTTTCCATGTTAGTTTTTCCTTTTTCTTCTTCCTACAGTTACCTTTGTAAAAACAACAAAAAATATTGAAATAGTTCTATTCAAATTATGTTGTGGAAAAAAAAATCAATTTCAACTTAACGATTCTTCTAGCTACACAACACAATATTGTGGCTAATCACTCTCTCCTTTGTAGAGACAAATATTTTGAACAAGTTCCAAAAAAAAAATTCAGTGTCCATTTATTTATCACATGGTAACCATGTGGTTACCTAATGGAAAAAAAACATTAAGAAACAGTAACAATTTGCAAATCAAATACAGATATATAAAACAAAATTTAAACGAAATGAAAGTGTCCAGTTTATAACAAAAAAAAAAAAAATTGAAACTATCATCATCATATATGAAAATGTAATATGAAAATGAATGCAACATATAATTGTTGTCACAAAAAAAAATGTTCCAATGAGATAATATTGAAAGAACAAATTAGAAAACTATCAATTATTAACTGATTATAACAATAAAACGTATCGCGTAGACGATGTCGACTTCTAATCATCACCTTTCTCAAAGTTTCCCAATGGCGAAATTTCCTACATGGATTAATAAAAAAAGCGTTACAATATTCCATGACCAAACGCAACCAATGTTCCAATGTTTCTCTATCAATCAAAAAAAATATATATCAGTGGTGGATAGATTGAACTCACCAGATTGAACTTCCCCTCTTAAGTAACTGAACTCAATTATTCTTTCCCATGACCACATCTGTCTAGTATTTAATTAAAATTTGATATGCATCCTATTAAAGAAAAATTTTAATTTGTTCCTTAAAGAAAAATAAAAGTTTTCATGAATTTTACTGAAACTTAAAATTTCAATTCAAAATTTTGAGTTTTTTGATTGAAGAAGTAATTTTTTTTATATAAATGTGATTGAAAGCCCTAAATTTTGGCCTATAATTTTGGGTTCAATTGTGTATATATTCAAATCCAATTTAACTTATTTCGTTAAAGTTCTATAAAGCTTTAATGTTAATGTTAGCTGATTTGCTCTCTCTTTTGATGTGTAAACATCTATATGCGCAGGGGGGTAAATTTCTATTTCACAATACAATCGCAAAAACAGCGTAACACATCGGTGTGAGCTGAAGTGTAAATCGGTGTGACTTTATCTGATTGTATTTGTGAAAAAATTATGATATGTTCTTTTCTAAACATTTTCCAATTGTCTTTTAAAAAACATCAATTGTATTTCAGAAAACATCAATTGTATTTCAGAAACCATCAATATAATTTCAGAAAACATCATTTGAATTTCAGAAAACATAAATAGAATTTCAGAAAACATCAATATAATTTCAGAAAACATCATTCGAGTTTCAGAAAACATCAATTGAATTTCAGAAAACATTAATAGAATTTCAGAAAACATCACTTGAATTTCAGAAAACATAAATAGAATTTCAGAAAACATCAATATAATTTCAGAAAACATCATTCGAGTTTCAGAAAACATCAATTGAATTTCAGAAAACATCAATAGAATTTCAGAAAACATCAATTGTATTTCAGAAACCATCAATATAATTTCAGAAAACATCATTTGAATTTCAAAAAACCTAAATAGAATTTCAGAAAACATCAATATAATTTCAGAAAACATCATTCGAGTTTCAGAAAACATCAATTGAATTTCAGAAAGCATCAATAGAATTTCAGAAAACATCAATTGTATTTCAGAAACCATCAATATAATTTCAGAAAACATCATTTGAATTTCAGAAAACATAAATAGAATTTCAGAAAACATCAATATAATTTCAGAAAACATCATTCGAGTTTCAGAAAACATCAATTGTATTTCAGAAAACATCATTTGAATTTCAGAAAACATAAATATAATTTCAGAAAACATCAATATAATTTCAGAAAACATCATTCGAGTTTAAGAAAACATCATTTGAATTTCAGAAAACATAAATAGAATTTCAGAAAACATCAATATAATTTCAGAAAACATCATTCGAGTTTCAGAAAACATCAATTGTATTTCAGAAAACATCATTTGAATTTCAGAAAACATAAATAGAATTTCAGAAAACATCAATTGAATTTCAAAAAGCATTATTTGAATTGCTGAGAACATTAATTGTATTTCAGAAAACATCAATAGAATTTCAAAAAGCATCATTTGAATTGCTTAAAACATTAATTGTATTTCAGAAAACATCAATTGAATTTCAGAAAACATCAATTGCATTTCAGAAAGCAGCATAATCGACTTATTTTTTATGCACTGGGAAATATGATGTTGATGTTTTCTTTAATTATTAGATGTTTACACATCTCCCTTGTGATCGGACTCACATGATTTTTTTTCTTTCTTTTGGCCTTGATATATTCTAATCGATATTGTAATTAGAATTAATGGTTTTTCAGTCTACACTAAATTCAATTTCCTTTCCCTTTTTAAATTAATTATATTTAAAAAAACTTATATTAAAGTTTCTAAAGGTTACAATTGAAATTATTTCTCTCTTGTCTTATAACATTGATGTTATAAGTATTCTAATTCCTTTATTTAGTTTAATGTATTTAATTCAAGTATTTTAATTGTTTAATTTCCATATATTTTCCTTATTTTAATTTTGAATTCAAATTTTAATTTAAATATTCAATTTTAATTTTAAATTTCTATTTAATTTTAATTTTTTTAGGTTTGAAACATATTTTAATTGAAATTTATTCTATTATTTAGATTATTTTTCCTTTCTTTTATTTCAAACGCGAAAGAAGTTTTTCTTCTTTTCTAAAAAAAACTGTTCGGCTTAATTTTTCCTCAATGCTATATAAAACATAAAAAAAAATTCGATCAATCTCCTGTCATTTAACAATATAATATTGACCAGTTTCATTCTGAGTTTATGTCTCCCTTGGGAGTATTCAAATTTTACATTCGATATATGTTTGGTTTGTTAAATTTAATTAAGAATCTTTCTCTGTTTTTGTTTATTTGTTTAATTTGTTTAATATTTGTTTAATTTGTTTAATATTTTATAAAAAGTTATTGATAAATATTTATGGAAAACTTAGCTGTTATTGCTGCTGGTACTACTGCTATTGTTCTTGGGGTTTATCTGCTGATTCTGCCTCTGTTGTTGGTGCTGCTACTGTTGGAGTTGCTGCTCGTTGCAGGTGTTTCGGCCACACCTGTTTCTTCTCGTTTGTCAAAAGCATTGCGTTTTGTACGTTTTTAGTTTATTAGTTTTTGTTTGTTTTCACGTTAATAAGTGTGGTTTGTTCGTTTTGTTTAATTGAGTTATTAAAAGAAATGTACACATTCCGTTTAATGAATTTTCGTAATTTGATTTTATACAATAAAAAAAAATTGTAAAAAAAATTTGTAAACTTATTGATCTACATTTTTATTCTATATAGCGTTACAAAATTTTTCTTTTCTTTTTATTTCAATATGTTTGTTTAGTAACGTACTTATACAAATTATTTTAACGTTCCCAAGTGCTTTATGTGTTATATTTCTTTAATGAGTTTTTATGCATAGTTTTTTCCTTATCTTTAATTCTTATAGTTATATTTACATCGTCAATGTTAATTATATCATATGGTCCCTTATAAGGAGGTTCATATTTTCTTCTATAATCTGTTTTTACGAATACTAAATCTCCTATATTTAATTTTATGCTGTGTGCCTTATCAAATGAATTAAATCTACGTTTTTTTCTTTACTTCTACTATTATTTCCCTAGTGTAATTTAATGATTTTCTTAATCTAATTTTCAGTTCATTTGCATAATTATCTATATTGTATATTTATTTCTTCATTACATGTAAAATTTTCACCTGGTAAGTTTGGTAATTTCTCAAAAACTAATTCAAAAGGATAATATTCTGTATCAATATGTGGTGTTTGTTATATGATGAATTTCATGTAAAAATCGAGATGCATTGAACCCGACCCCCTCAGATATCGATGAAATTTTGTTCATAGCTAAATTTGATCAATACAAACAAACCCTCATTTTTAGAAATGACTGTTTTGCGATTTTTTGGGCGTGGCACAATGGGAAAGTTTTCGAAAAAACGCGAAAATGGTCGAAAAGTGCTCCATTTAAAATGCAATAACTCAGAATCGGCTGAACCGATTTCCATGATCTTGGTATCATTAAAAAGATATTTTAACAGGCTTTATGACACATTTGAAAAAAGAAAAAAAAATACACTGAAAAAAATTATAACAAAAAAAATTTTAAATAACGAAAAAACCAAAAAGATCAAGGTTTTTTTTTACAGTGTATTATTTTTTTAGAAAGGTTTATCCTTCACCTATACCATATCCAAAAAGTAAAATGGGTTCTTTTTTAGTTTTTTTTTATATAATTTTTTAAGTAGTGTCACTTCTAGTACTACGTACCGAAAGTTTTTGCAATAATTCGAATAACAGCGAAAATAACAAACATTACAAATTTACAAAATAGTTCAACAATTCTAACATTTTTTAAATGTTTACAAATAAAAAAACCATCAACAATTGTTTATATTATTTGCCAAGTTTTTATTAATTTGTGTTTTATTTTATTTACATTTTTTTTAAGTTAATTATTTGTAAGAAATTTTGCGCTGCTCAAACAAATTTGGTACAGTCAGAATATCTGCGCACATGTACAAAAGTCTCATTTATTGGAATGAATGAATGAAAGCCTTGAGTTCCTGTTATAGTTTGAGCTTCTTTATATCTTGAAAATAGCTTTTCTTTAACGTTTTTGTATTCGTCAGCATCTGCGTAAGCAACTTGTATGGTGGTCTTATATGTTTCTGATGCCCAGTGATAGAGTTGCCTCGTTGTCTGGATTTCATTTTTATTTGAAATACTATAATTTCGAGCACCTCTCTTCAATGTTCCTCCGATTCCATCACATGCAGATTTTCCATGACTGGTAGCATAAAAGTGCCATTCAGCCTCAATACCAAAATCAGATTTGTGATGGCATAAATTAATGAAGTTATATTTATTTTTATATTGTGCTCCTGCACCATCTGATACGTAAATGATTTTATTAATATTGTTGGTTATATTGGCCTTCACGAACTGTATCATTTTTGAAATATATAGATGAACTGCTATACTATCATGGGTATTGCAATCAGATATTATGGCGAAGCTTTTATGAAATAATTTATCGTTATCTGAAAATAAACAAACAAAGGAAAAAAACAAATAAATAAAAAATATTAAATATTTTGATGAGTGTGGATGGATGTGTTTACTAATATCAAAATATTAAAATAATTACCTTTGTAATAAATAACGAACGGATGTATTGTAGCCTGATCATTATTCCAATGGTATCCTTGCACGGCATCTTGTACAAGAAATGCATAATTTTCAGCAAAGTCCATTTGAATTAACATTTCTCCTGATAACAGCGCCGCTCTTTTATTGCTGATAAATTCAGATTGTCGCTTTGCTATGAAATGATGCGGAATCAGAACTTTGATGTGTTCAGTAAAATCGCTGACAAATGATTCTCGGTTGGTGGTTAACGTTTCCAGAACACATCTAATCGTTGTGTTCCACTTTTTGTATATTATTTCTTCAGTTTGGTTATTTTCAAAATGTTTTAGCATATGCGTTTTTAGATTATTTAAATTTTTGAAGCAGTGACCACACATTGAAACGCAACACTCGCTTTTTTGTATGTCACCATTACAAACAACGAATTTGAGAACATCTTTGTAGTCGGTAAATGTGGATTCTCCTTCAAAACAAAATGATTTTAAGCGACTTTTTTCAAACATCAATTTCATATTCTGATGCAATGTGCATACACAGATATTTTGCTGGTTTCCAACTCTAAGTTTCATACAATTTTTTGGCCTTAACATTGTAAATTTTGTAAAACCAACTTTGGCCAAGGGATGTTTTTTTTTTAAATTCGTAGTAAGATTCGCGTAGTGAAGATAACATCAGTCTTTTTTGAACTTTTTCACGTAAGTTTCCTTGTTTAATAATAATTGAATCTTGCGATCCTGGCATCATTCGGCTAATTTCATCATCTTCATAAAATAATTTGACTGTGCTTAGAGTTTCGGTTGGTAAACTACGTCTGTTCATTTTTAAAATATTGATATCTGCAAACTTCGTTTTATTCCTTTGGATATCTTTACTTTTTTTGATACAATCGTGAGATATATCATCCCCAAAACGATCTTTAATTTCTGCGTGACTCATATTGATTGGTAAGAGAGATAAAAGTTTTTGCTTTTCCAAAAGATTTGAGCTGTTCTCTATTTGATATTTGATGTTTTGCAAAATTTCTTCGTATATGGCTTTGACGTTTTCAAGTTGCGCTGACAAATCAGATAATGGATCAGCTCCAAGTGAGTCTGCTATATTTTCCAAAATTTGCACTGATTTTCTATTTCTGTATGCATCTCGTTTGATATATTTCCTTTTAAGAGGCGTCATTTGGTTTGGTAGATGAGGAATAATGTGATCATTTATATTTTCAATGAGTTCGTTGCTTTCGATGTTTGCATTACGGCTGGTACAAGTTGGAAGTTCATTCAATTCTTCGCTAATTTCATCGCTGGGCGTTATTGGTAAATAATTTGAGACTTCACTCTGCTCCACGTTGGATTCATTACGACTGCGCGCTTTTCTCAGTGTATTCCGGCAAGTTTCGCAAATACGGCTATAATGAATATTGGCGACAGCTGGAAAATACTCAATTATATTTGCAGCCTCGTTCTCACTTATTTTACGAAGCGAAGCGCAACACTTATTAGATATTTTTATGCATCTGTACTTATTGTTTGAATTCATATTCACTCAAATTTTTAAAATATATGCGTAAAAATTGAAATGGGATATCTTGGCTTCTCGAAACTGTTTATAGTTATGACTTTCGGTACGTTGCACTTTTAAAATATGGACTTGAAATTTTCGCGTTCGTCGACGCTTGTTGAATGAGTAAAATCGACTAATGCACTCCTATTTATACTGTGTATTGTTCACTAGTTTACTAACAGGTACTTATAAATGGGTGCATATTTTTTTACGGTGGCTATATACCTGTTTTACCATGTGTGAGTTTTAAATTTTCCGAATAACGACCACCCTTAAATGTGGGTTGAATTTCTGTAAAAAAAGTCATACAGGTAGCCAACTGAAAAACCCAAATAATTAAAAATTACTTTGCTTACGCAATCATAAAAATTAAATAACCCTTTGTTTATTCCGTTTTGTTAATTCTGAGAATCATAAAAAATATGATCGAGGGTTTTTCCGAAGAATGTTGTGCATATGTAGAGCAAATTTTTGAAATTCATACCTTTACTCAATTGCGAATAAAAGCGAATTGAGTTGGCAAATCATGTGTTGTACTCTGTTATTTTACCTGTAAATATAAAATATAAGGGCAATTACTAGAAGTGACACTACTTAGAAAATTATATAAAAAAAACTAAAAAAGAACCCATTTTACTTTTTGGATATGGTATAGGTGAAGGATAAACCTTTCTAAAAAAATAATACACTGTAAAAAAACCCTTGATCTTTTTGGTTTTTTCGTTATTTAAAATTTTCTTTTTGTTATAAAATTTTTTACAGTGTATTTTTTTTCCTTTTTTCAAACGTGTCATAAAGCCTGTAAAAATATCTTTTTAATGATACCAAGATCATGGAAATCAGTTCACCCGATTCTGAGTTATTGCATTTTAAATGGAGCACTTTTCGACCATTTTCGCGTTTTTTCGAAAACTTTCCCACTGTGCCACGCCCAAAAAATCGCAAAACAGTCATTTCTAAAAATGAGGGTTTGTTTGTATTGATCAAATTTAGCTATGAACAAAATTTCATCGATATCTGAGGTGGTCGGGTTCAAAATTTCAGTTTTATCTTGATTTTTAAATGAAATTCATCATATGCAAATGCGTAGTATGAAATCCATTCATGCCAATTATCTACATCAACAAAAGATAAAAAAAATATTCATTCAAAGTTCTATGGTTCCGTTCTACTGTACCCGGAGTCTCGTGATGGTACGGTGTTGAAAATTTCTGTTCTATCTTCAATAAGTTGCATACTTCTCTTAAAAGTTCGTTTGTAAATTTTGTACCCTTGTCAGTTTTTAATGTTCCAAATGTCCCATATTTCAATATCAAACCTGCAACCAGAACCTTTGCCACTGACTTGACCTCTTTTGTCTCCATTGGAACTGCTATCACATACTTCGTCAATTCACACTGAATTGTCAGTATGTATCTGTAAAAACCTGATGGACTGTGTCTATTACCATAGTCTCAACGCTATCCCTAGGTGTGTCTGTTATATTGAAAGGTTCTTTTGTGTGCCTTTTCTGTTCTTTTACCATCTTGTACATATTCTTTTCATATGTATTTTCGTTTAAGCTTCAGTAGGGTCTTTCTTATTCCGAAATGACATCCGCATGCTGTGTTGCGATACAATTTAATTAATCTTGTTCTCTCTTCGATATTTATTATATTCTGAGGATTGGTTATAATATAATTTTGACGTCATAATTATCTTTAATCTTGTTAATGTTTTCTTTTAATTTTCCATGGGTTATAATATTAAATATTTCGTCACTTTTTTCCAGTGCGAATGTAGTATAATTCAATCTGCTTAACTCGAAACATAGTTTCTCCAACATGTTATCTAAATAAATGGGATTAGTTATCACTACATTTTACGGCCGTTTGGTTCACAGAAAGATTATCTTCAATTTTCATTTTTCTATCTTTTATTCTTTTCCTCTAGTCGACTTCATTAATATTATTCTAATTTTCTTTCGCGCTTTACATATCCTCAGTGCATGTACATTCCCTCATCATTTCCTCTTATATTTTTATTCTAATTACCAATTTTATTTTCATTTACCTCATTTTGTATCATATTTTTTTGTCGTTGTTCTTGTACTCATCTATTCGATTTATCAATATCATTTTCCTTAGTATATTAGAACCTAACTCTATTTTTATTCTTTACTTCCCCTTTGGTATTATCATGGATTATGGACCTTCCTACATTATTTGACTGATCTTTCCGTCATGTGAATCTATTCGCAAATTAATTGTTCTCTATACATACATACATCTTCTGGTTAATTTCTCTTCATTGGAAATAAATATTTCGTAACTCTCATATCCGTTGTCCATTAATTTCCATTTAAATTCTATTATTTTTATTAAAATTTTCTTATCTAATCTTGCATAATCATGAATATTTGATGTATAAAATAATCATAATTTTCATATATATATTTTTTCCCTTTTTCTCTCTTATATATATATATATATATATATATATATATATATGCACACCGCATTATTACAGGACACTTTTCCGATACACTGTATTTTACGAGGACATTTTGATACTTTGGGGACAGTCCCCAAATTTTTTATATATCAAGCGCATTTTTTGAGGACATTATACTTCGGGGACATTTTTGCCAATTTTTAGATTATTTCGGAAATATATTCCGTTATTTAGTTATAATATCTCAAGAACATCTATTTTATTATATATAGTCTGTAAAAGTATAATTTTGACCATTAAAGCTAAAATATTTGTACTCAGTGCTGCCAGATTTATCTACAAAAAGTGATTTTTACCGCCGTCAGAATACAAACTGTATGTCAGACTCGGATTTTCGTTTTTTTTTTTTGTCGCGTATTGAATTTATTTAACAAATCCAACAAAAGAAATATATATATGCACCCCATGTTTTTTGCGGACAGTTTTTCGATAAACTGTATTTATTGAGGACAGTCCCCAAACTTTTCGTACATGTATATAATACATATATTTTTAGAGTAATTGGAAATGTTACCATTTCTTTAAAAATTAACAATATTCATATACTAAATTATGTATTTAAACCCTTAGAAATTTAGATGGTCCCATTAAATGTCATAATTGTGGAAGAAGGTTGCAAAGACGGTACGTTAGTTTTATAATGGGAATAACAATTAACAAATATTGTTTACTATATTTGTTTGGATGAATTTCAGTGATATTCCAGACGACTTATTTGATCTTGCGAAAACCAGAAGAATGTTTTCATATCTTGCCTGGAGTAAAAGGCCATATTTTCTAAACCATTCAATAGGCTCATCATCACGGAACACACAAGGCTAATCATACACTTTATTGTTCACAATTCGCACATCTGCCATTAAACATAATGAAAGTGTTTATCTTGATGCTTGAAAGAAAATATTTGGTGCAATTGCAAATGTATGGTTCTAGGTGCTCTATTACTATCCTCTAAAGTATGGGATGACCAGGCTGTATGGAATGTTGATTATTGCCAAATTTTAGAAGATGTGAATGCTCTGGAACGCCAATTCCTGGAGCTGTTGCAATTCAACATTAATGTCCCTTCGGTGTATGCAAAGTATTATTTCAATTTGCGCACTTTAGCTGAGGCAAGAAAATGTTACCGCTGAGGCCTTGAAAAAATGGCATCGAGGATGGCATCTAAGATCAATATCAGCCAGGAAGGACCCAGAAGAAGTGTTGCTATTTTATCGTGATTTTTATTAGTTAATTAAAAGAACAAAAATTAAGATAAGGTTCAATTTCAATACAAAGTTATGGTTTGCTGCAAACTATTACAAAAGGAAATCAATGGCCAAAATATTGCCTCAAAAAAATTGTAGCGTTTGATAAGCAAAATAAGGATTGTGTTTACTTTAGAGTAATTGCGGGGATATGAATTATATTTTACGTACAAAGCTACATGTCTATGTAAAAAAATAATCTTTCTATTTTTAACTTGGAATCTATCTGTAGCTTTATGGTTAAAGCCAGTTTTAACAAGAGATATGTTTATAAATATTTCATCGATCTTCTAAATGATATTGGATTTTTGCGAATGCCGATAACATTCCCCTTTTATTAATTCCCCAAGCATTTTATAAAATCATTTCGAAACATTTCAATAGCTTTTTAAAACAGATTTTATATGAAAATTTGGTTAGTTAAAAACTAATGTTATGAATAGAGCGGTTAGTTTTCATATTGTTTTAAAATTAACCTAACAGTTATATTACAAAATTTATATTAGAAAACATACTCGTAACTATTTATCAAAAACTCTGATTAAAAATAATATTTAAATTCACGCTATTATGCCCAAGTAAACAATAAGTTTATGAATAACTATAGTTTTCGAGTAGTAAAGTCAAATAACACCAATTAAAAAACAAGTAAGAAAATTATAGTCGGTCGAGACCGACTGTACGATACCCTATACCATGGTTTGCTATCTATTAGGTCCAACTAATTGGATATAGAAAATAAACATAAACCAAATTTGAGTGGCATTGTTATTGATTTCTTTGGCTACAGATATGCAAAAGTTCATATCGGATGCTATATTTATATGGGGACCAGGTCGAAAAATGGACCAATCATGACCATATTTGCTAAAGTTACTTCTATTTTGCAAAAAGATATAAAAACCAAATTGGAGAAGCATCAGAGCATATGGGGCCTATGACTAAGAGTTGTTCTATAGGGATTATTTTCGGACTACTGATTAATGGATGTAATAATCACATGCAAACCCAATTCGACTGAGATCTATATGATAATTTGGAGCTTATGGCATTTTATATCGATTTCATAGGGGTCATTTGTATGGGGACTAAGTCTGAACATGGACCGATTCTCACCAATTTCAATAGCGTTCATCCTATGGCCGATAAAAGCTTATATACGAAATTTCATAAATATATATTCATATTTGCGACCTGTAGTTTGATTACAAGCTTTACAAGGACACACAGACGGCCGGACGGACATCTCTGAATCACTTTCTGAGTCGATCGGTATAATAAAAGATGGGTCTAGGTCAAAAATTTTTGGCAGTTACAAACAGTAGCACAAAGTCATTATACCCAGACCACATAGTGGTATAGGGTATAATAAACGTAATGAAGTAAATTCGTTTGTCTTCTTTTTACATCTTAATTTGGCTGCTATTTAAATATATAACTAAATATTGTTTTAAACCTTCTTTTGATCTTTTGTGTATATTTACAAAAAAAATCTTTAATATGAATTTATGTGATGATTATAGTTAAATTTTAAGTAGAATTTAAGGAACGCAAATCAAAGATTTGTTGTAACCAATATTGAAGTCTTTCGAAGTGAGTCAAAAATCGCAGATCGGAAATATTTCCTGTCCGTATTTCTATAAGAAGCTTCCTTAAAAACAAAAACTAACCATTAATAATGAGAATTTCTTAATTTAGTTTGCTTTTGATTTTGTTCATCTTTTGTAATAAACTAAAAAGATTTAAAAGTACAGTGGAATAAAAAGTACAACCACTTTATATAAGTAGATATTTTGGTCATAGAACATACTTAACTTGGTAACTAACAAAAACTGCATTTGAATAGAAACTTGAAAGAAAAAAGTTAACGTTTCTTATTAACTTTATAACAGGAGATATTAAAAAATGGCAGTTTCAAGTTTTTGAAGAGAAATACGATTTATGTAAGTAATATTATATATATATATAAAAATTTTAATAATTAATTTTATAATTAATATTCAAAATTGATGTATCTTAATTGACAATTTCAACTGAAGCGCCAATAAAGTTAATTATTTAAATATGCTCAGAATAAATTTAAAATTGAATGTTTTAATTGAAATGTCAATTTAATTCTTGTTTTTAATTTAAATTATTTCTACACAAAATAAAAAAAAAATTTCCAGAAAAATATAAAAAAACTTTCAAACTCGTTCTGTTGTCATAGTTTGACATGAAATATACTACAATTGAAAGTTATTCAACACAAAAAACAATTCCGCCTGGTTTTCAATATGTCATTTTCAATGTCAGTTGTTGTCATTTATTGGCAGTTATATAAAAACGGTGTCATTTGCAACGCGTGGCAACATTTGACATCAAAATATTGATATTTATAAAACACAGGCACAGATTTTAAAGTTTATAAAGATTTTTCAATTTATATTTATTTGCAAAGGATTAGCTACAAACATAACATTTTAATGAACACATAAAAATTTAATTAGTTTAAGTATTTAATAGAGGCGATTTCCAAAAAAAATTTCAGTCGTCAAAATAAAATTAATTTAAATTTTACATTAACAATAACAAAAGCTAAACATTTTAAGGGACAAATGAAACTTGAATATATACAAGTTCTAAATTGAGATCAGAGTTTCATAAGAATTTGATATTACAAAATTATTATATACATTACAAGAATAGAGTTCAGTGTTCTTCACAATTTGCAACAATATTATATTGAATTTATATTATTAAAAGTATATATCGACATTTTAATTCTGTTAAACGGTTTTAATATTTTGTACACATATGTAGAAATTATTCATTTTATATTTAGTTTTAAAAAATTCTAGATGTGTTCTATAAAATATAAATTTAAATGGTGTTGATAAGTAAAATTAAATTTAAGGTTTTATTGAATATTTTTAATAATACCATTTAACAAAAACTTTTTTAAATCGTTAAATGCACGTATGTACATTCTTTATGGAATGTAAGTGCAAACTATAATTAAAAGCAACAGCTTTTTTTCATGAGCTACCGATACATTGTTTTGAAAATAAAGAAAATATATAGTTTAATATACAGCAATGATATAAAATTAAAATTTTATGAATTTGTATCAGGTGGCTGTTATTAAAACAAAATTGCACTATTTTGTAAATAAAAAATTTGATTAATTTTATAAATTAGTTATAATTTTTCAACTTTCTTTTAGAAACAAAAAAAAAATTATTACAAATACCCAAATAACATAAAGTAAAAGGTAAGGTATGCTGTGGTAAAGTCACTGTTGGAGTTTAATTTTTATTTTATCATCGGCAATTTAAAAATATCCTGAAAATAAATAATATAAAAATTGTGATTTGTATATAATTTCAGTTGACTTACAGGAGAATTGATTCATTTATATCTCCTTTGGTTGTCAATCCAAGTTTTAATTTGTTGAGGAGTCCTTTTCTTCAGGATGGAGTATTTGTGGGTAGCACTTTGACATTGCGCCAGACTAGGGAGTTTTTCTAAATCTTTTAAATTCCCAAACATGGAACAAATGGCATCCCTTTCTTCGTTGGTCCATCTACATCGTTTCGTTTTACCAAAGGGAGATGCTAAATAAAAAAAAAATAATTTTTCTTGGTAAAAAAATTAATTATCATTATATAAATTTGTTTTATCATTATATTATAATAATCAATTTATTATAATAATCAATTTATTATAATAATCAATTTATTTATAATATAACATATTTATCATTTTGTATATAAATAACAACCAAAACATTAATTATATAAAAAGTTGGATATATATATATATATATTATATTTGAAATGATATTGTGTTAATTTTATATGAAATTGATTTAATATAAAATGCTTATTAATGTAAATTATATTTATTTAATAATTTTTATTTTTAAATTATTCTTTTAAACGAATTAAAATTTAAAGAAATGTGTATTGCAGTTTATAAACAATTTTAGTATTATGCAATTTCTTATTGAAATTCAATAATTATTAATCGAGATTGAAAATAGGATTCAAACATCCCTGTTCTGACTTTCACATTCACATGGAATAAAATCATTTAACACATTTTTTTTGCTCTAGCCTTCACTTCTACATATATTTAACTCGTTGTTTTCGACCAGAATAACCTAAGTGAAAGTAATTAGAGTGTATTGAGTGTAGTTGAGTCAGAACATAAACGTATTTGAAATCCAGACAGAAAGGTTTTATTAAATTTATTTAATTTGTTTAGACTTTTTTGGATTTGGTTTGAAAATTAAGAACTAGCAGAAAATGCTACTTTTAGAAATGCTTTACTAAAATATTTTCCTTCATACTTACTACTTCTACGTTTTCTACTTGAAGATAAATTTTTTCTCTCTGTTAGCCAATCTTCTTCATCATCACTTTTATCCTCTTCTATATGATCACCTTTGTCATTTAGATCTTGTTTTCCATTTTCTTCATATATGTCCACAATTTCCTTTTCAATTGTATGAGTATCATCAGCTGCAACCAATTCATCATCGTCATCATCCTCATCCTCCTTTTCATCCCCTATAGCTGCCATTAAAATCTTTGAAACACATGTTATTTCCGCAATTGGTATTGACATTCTATATATATTTTTGTGGATATCTTTGTGGTGCCCCATGAAATTGGCAAGCCTATCCACCGCTGCCTCTTCAATATTTAAAAGTGAAGTGTAAGTAGCGATGTGTTTTCTTAACATTGTTCCTCGTAAGCTTTCAGGAATTTGTGCTCCACATTCCTCAGAAAACTTTCTTAACAACGAACAAGCTCTGTAATACTGTTTTGACAGTTTTGATGTGCCCGGTTTGCTAAAAATAAATTGATTTTCCTTAGGTATACCAGCATTTGTTCGGAATTTCAAAATTAAGTCAATAGCTTTTATAGAAATTGGGCTCAACAACACGCTCACTGTGCGCCCGAGTTTGCCACGTAGTGTTATTCGTACATATTGCTTTGCAAAGACTATTGATTCTTCGGACACATTTTCTAATATATCTTTTTCTATATTATCCGTTATATTTTCTTTATTACAATAGTTGTCAATTGTCAGCCGTTCTATCTCACCCGCCCGTCTACGGTTAAAAATTTGAATGAAGATTAATGTTGACTGAACCAGCTCTGTCCAAGACAAATGATGAAATGATTTAGATAATTTTTCCAAAGAATTAAGCATTTTGTTTTTTAAGTACGTATATAATTTTTTTATATCTTCCTTAGATGGCAGCACAACTTTTTTTATCCGTTTTTGGTTTGTTTGATCCTCCAGTGCTTTTTTGTGTATTAAAGTTGGCACTTCTTCTTCCCACAAAATCAAAAAATTGTCTAGGTCTTTCTTTAAGTCTTCACAGTCACTTTTTATAAATTCTGCTCTTTGTTTCTTACCACACTTCTTAATTAAAGAAGTTAAACTTTGTGCTACCGCAGGTGTTTTGAACCACATTTGGTTGCTATCCCAATTAGAAACCGTGCGCAAAGCTGTAATACATATATCAAAATAGCATGGTTTATAAATTTGGTTTAAATAAATTATATCCGGGTCCAGTTTATTAATTTCAATTTTGAACCGGCCTAACAATCGCAGACTCGCTCTTATCATGTCATGCTGGTGAGGTGAAGAATATTTTTCTGACAATTTGTTTCCAAATTTGATAACCAGCTCATCATAACGAATTGATTTCGATATTTCATCATTTCTTAAAACTGGAAATATTTTGGTTTTAAGCAGTTCGTTTGCAGCCGAATGAATATACTGTGTTAATCTTCGTCCATCAATTAAATTACACCGTTCATTTTTTTTGCCACCGCATTTACTTAAATGAATACGAAGTGTTTGTTTAGAAAAAAATCCATGACAAAGTTTACAGCAAGCATAATCATCGACATTGTTTTTGGATTTTTTTTGCTGCTGCCGACTTACAATCAAAATTCCGCTATTGAGATCTTCAGAAGTATTATGAAGAAAGTCACCCTTTTTCCTCAGTTCATCTAAAATTTTTAAACGTTCTTTGCTGTTTTTTGGTAAACCAAATGCCATTTTCATTTGCTTTTCATTTTTGTGTTTAAGGAAAAAGTGCCGCGGTAGTTTACATTGTAGTGTTTTGCAAAATATACAAAAATGTTGTTTTGATTTATTGCTTGCATAAGGCACCGTTAAAGGTGCAATATTTAAAGGATTTTGTATAACCTCAATGCTTGTTTCATTTACAGGTAAACTTTTGGGTGTAGATTTGTTACCAATATCTGTAATGGTTTCCGCTGTAGAGTTTGGGAAGTATTCTGATGCAGAACTTTCTTGTACTTGTATTGAGCTTATATCAGTACAATTAACTTTTTCAAAACATATTTCAGTGCTTAGTAGGCTGGTACTATTGTGTTTAGTGTTATATAAATCGTTGAATGTTGTATCTGAAGACATAACATTTTCGTTACTATCATCGTAAATACAATTTAAACTTATGTCGCTCTGTTGAGACATGTTAAATTTTGTATTGACAATAATATCACTTAAAAGATTTGTACTTGGCTCTAAAAAGCTGGTCACTTCTTCATCGGCAGCAATTGATTCCATCAACTGATTTGTACTTAGTTCTAAAAAACTGGTGACTTCTTCATCGGCAGCAATTGATTCCATAAAATTTTCAAAAAATGGTTCTGTACAATTACTGTCGGCATTCGAGTTTGGCGAGTTTTTGTTATTTGAATGTTCGGACTCAATAGGTAAAGTCTCTAATGGATACACATAACTTATTGTAAGTTCTTTTGTAATATTTTCAGTTTTATGGATTTGGTCTATTGTGATCAATTTTTCAGAAAATGGCACTAAACAATTACCATCTGATTTAGATAAGATCATGAGACTATTGCGACACTGCGATTTCAATTTAGGTGGAGATATACTTGTGAGAAGCGGTTCTGTTACAATTGTTTTCTTGGAAGACATTGTGGAATTTTTGTTTTTAAAAACTGGTACAGCCTCATTATTTAAAATTGGCAATGAAGATATTTCGTGTTCAAACGAAGTAATTATATTGGATTTCAAATTTGGCAACGCTTTATTGTCGGAAGGAGGCTTGTGAGGTGATAATATTAAATTAGTTTGAGAAGTATTGTTTATTGTTGAAAGGAACTTTTCTTCAATATGTTTAGAAGGCGTCGATTTGTCACAAGAAGAGTTAGAGCATATCAAAGAACTCTTAATTTTTGAAGGAAGCTGTTCTCCGAGAGAAAAAGTTTGAGTAGAAGGAGTATTTTTTGGTGTTATATTATGTTTTGCAGAATTCAGATTACAAGATGACGAATTGGTCACTGAGGTGGTTCTTTGTTCCTTAGTTTTATTCAATGTCTTTTTAAGAACATTTCTTGGAGGCTTGGAATGTGAAGATGTTTTTGGGAATGAACTTGCACTTTGTTCTTCCTTTATTTTTTTTATGTCAAGAAGAAGCGATTTGTCATCTAAAAAAATTTTTTAATTAATTTATATCATTTAGCATAAAAAAAATTGTTTAAATGTTAAAATAAATATAAAACAAGTAGCAAGGTTGGGTATCGTTATCGCTAAAATACCACTACTGATTCAAAATCGTTTCAACTTCACTATCGTTACGGCTAAAATTATCACCAATTAACGCAAACTACCATTATTTTTACAATGTTGTGTGGTAGAGAAGAAGAAAGCATATATTATTCTAAAAATTATAACTGCTATGTGAATATTTTTAACCAGACCAGTTTCTGGCATTAAGCCTTCAACAGTGATTAATTATATTAAACATTGTAATAACTAGTTGATTGTGTGGCGCCTAGGCGCCCGTTAATTTTTTTTCATTTCAGAATCTTCCTATATTTTATATATGTATTTTTAAAAAGTTAATTTCAATGTTTTTAAAACTTCTTAAAAAAAATCGAAAAACAGATTTAAAAAATACAAAACAAAAACTTCGATTTTCAAATGAAGTTTTGTAAAAGGTCCTTTTATGTATATTTTCGCAAAAGTTTGCCAGTAGCCAACCTTTGCTTTATACTTTCTGCTTCTATACATAAGGAGTTTTTCATATTATATGATTTAAAAAAAAAAATATTTTATTATGACAGAAACTGGGTAATTTTAGTCTTATTAATTCCCTGTTTCCATAACACAATTCGCCACAGACAAACGAAAATTTGTATGAAGAACAAAAACAAAATAGACACAAATTTTCGTTCGTCTGTGATGAATTGTGTTATGGAAACAGGGTATAAGACAAACTATAAATATGTATCTTTTTAATAATTTAATTTATGTTTTATGACTTTTTAAAATGCATCAAAATAAATAAACTTATTCAACTAAAAAAAATTTTTAAACCTTTCGGACAAAAAAAAAAAAAATACTACGGGTATAACGAACTTAGTCTATAACGAACTAATTTGGCCGGTCCCGCCGAGTTCGTTGTAACCGAACCCCATTTTATTGTAGAAAAAATAGAATAGAATAGAAAAAAAAAAACGTTTTAGAGCAATGTTGATAAAAGTTTCTTAAGGGGGGATTTTTAAAAGTTAAAAAAGTCGTACTTTCATAATTTTTTTTGAAGATATGAATAATGTTGAATTATTTATTTCATATACATGTTATAGCATAACATTTGAAGAATCTTAAAAAAAGTTTTCAATTAAAAATTTTAATAAATAAATCCGTGACAGCGAATCTCGGGAGGCGTTGTTGTTTTGCGGTGAACATCATAACTCGTTACCGGATCATGTGAAATAAAAAAGTCGAAATGCGTTTAAAATGTGCCATGTTTCTTGAGGTAGTGACGATAAGTTTTTTTATTTTTTTTTTTTTTTTTTTGTTTTTTTGTATCATTTTGAAGTGAAAAACACGATTTTTGCTATTAAATTTCGGGAATTTGTTGTTAAAAATGGGAAAGAAAATGGAATTAAAAAAAACCCCTTCGTGGTTACCTGATGATTTATGTGTAGATATAGTGTATAAAATTTCAAAAGAATCGGTCAAGTAGATTTTGAGTTATGATGTTCATGGGTTCGAACATTTATTTGCGAGAAAATCCGTTTAAAGTTTTTTAAAAACTGATTTATATACTATATACCGTATGAGGCCGGTCGCTGGAAACGTTGTATCTATTTAAGTTTTGGTCTGATTTACTTAAAATTTTGATACAACACTCTCGACATGTTGTGCATTCAGAAAGAGAAATGCAAAAAATGGTTTTAAAATCTACCACCCCTGAAGGAAGTGCAAACACCAATACACCTACACAAAAGAGAAAAAAATATTTCATATTTCATCATATATGTAAACTGAAAAAAGAGCACCACATTTTTTGCAAAGTTATCAATAAATCAAAAAAAAAAAAAATATATATATAAGGGTGTATTAGTTTTGCTTAAATAAAAACTTATTATTCCAAATCGCCTTTAATTCTTCCATTATAATTGCAATAAATTATTTTAATTAAAATCTTTAATATACCTATTTACGTAATTTATGTTTGTCTAAATTTTTGAAAGAAAATTATGCAAAAATTAATATTATGAGTGAAAAAAAAATATATTCTCACCTCTCTTCTGAAATTACAATGTAACTTAATTATGCAAAGTTAGAATAATTTAAATTTTAAACTTAATATTGCACTATTTTTCCAAGTGCTTTTCAATACATAGCTTTTAACGAAATCATACGTTGGACAAAAACAAAATCCACATTGAAGATCTCTTTTTTCTCAAATATTTATCAAAAAAAGCATACTCTTTGGTAAGTGCTGGTCATCAGAGAAACTGAGCGAAAGCACTCCTAACAATACAAAACAATTTTGACATGAAAAACAAAAGAGACAAACGGAAAAGTTTAGTTTGATAAAAGAAGTATGTATGCATATCGGACGATGTTAAATGAGAAAAATAAATATGTTTAAAATTTCGTTCTTTACTTTTTTTTTTTGCAGAATTTTTTCATTGACCAACAAAGGGAATTTTAAAAAGAATTTGAATAGCTATTAGTTTTTTTTGATGCATTTTTTGCATTCAACTTATTCCATATGTAACACGAAATCTGCATATGTTTTGTCATTAGCAGTGCTGCCAATTTTGACAACTTATTGCAATTTAGACGATTTTTCAATTTTTTAAAATGATTTGGTAAAATGATGACTGAAGATTTTAAATTTTCAGTAGAATAAAAATTAGGTTTTCAAGGGTTAACACTTAATGGGTTGTTTATCAAAAATTGATAGTATTTGTTCAGTGTAAATGTAAATTACAAAATATGTATAGATTTAATTCTGGGTCAAGTCGTTTCAAAACAGAAATACCTTGAATAGCATCTCCATTTAAGTTTTAATTACGGCGATACTTTAAACCTGTATTATATGTTTCAGATATAGATACATATCAATAAAATTATTTAGTTGATTGCTGTGTTAATTTTTTTTCGTTGAAATATCATCCTAATACATTTTTATATGCATATAGAAATAACCAATGCTGTAATAATATTCGTAATATGAAAGATATAAATAAATTTTATTGTTTCCATTTGTAATATTTTTTCGAGTTTTATAAGCGCTAAAATTTTCTTGACAATTTGTTGTGTTAAAAATGACGATTTTGGCGATTTAGTTTCCAAAGTTGTCGATTTTCAGAAGATTTTATTAGCAGCACTGGTCGGTAACAAATAGAGAAAATTGTGTGTGGGTTTGTATAAAATGAGAAAGATTAAATTTTGTTTGTGCAGTTCGTATAGCTTTGTAGGGAGTGTTATGTGTGTGTATTATTTCAGCGTTACAGAATCAGTCAGTCAGTCAGTGAGTCAGGGATCAGCGTAAATATATTTAAGAAGATTGTTATGTTATAATTGATTAGATTGTTTCTATATTTGAAACAAGGGCGGCGGCCATGAGGTTTAAACCTGCGTCTAATCTCACATACACTCGTACTTGGACTTTTTTAAATAAAAATAAAATTACCCAATACTCGGTAAGCTATGTATGTTAACTTGAATATTAAAAATGTTTTGGTCGCAGTTCTATCACACTAGTAAGCATTTCAGAAATGGTCAATTCTCTGAACACATTTATCGAATTTACAACGACACGCAAACTAAAAACTTACAAAATGAAGGTGTAAAACTTCTAAATCCTAACCATACTGAGTTTTGTCATTAATAAACATTAGAGGCGTGGGGGATTTTTAAAAATTTGTTCCGAGTCTTTTTAACAATTTTTAATAAGAGACACATTAATTACGCAGGCCCCTCCTCCGTAATATTTCAGAACTAATCTCCTCTAGACGAATTAATGCAAATACCTTAAACTTTAGTGCACTTTTAGTATTAAATAATAAAATTTAATGTAATTAATCAAAACAAAGTAAGTGCTAGACGCAGCACTCAAAAATGCAGAAAATATAAACTTTAAAGAGTACCACACTTGGTTTACTCTAGGGATGTGTATTGTACCTGCCTTTAACTTATTAAAATAAACTAGCAGAAACCAGCCTTCGAAATTCGAGAGCAAATTCTAGGAAATTTTATTTGTGACTTTTTAAATAAAATTTATTAAAATTCGTTATAAATATTTGAAAATTTTTATATATAATAATATAAGAGACACCTAAGGTATGCAAATCAATTTTAAGCAATTAAAAATTCGACACATTAACTAATTTAATAAACACACACATAGCATTGTATAATTTTATGTATGTGTTAGTAGCAACTTTAAGTGCAATTTAAAGGCAAAAATTTAAAAATCTGTAAGTCTGATGAACTGCTAAAAAGAAATACCTCTCAAAAAAATACCTTTTGTTAAAATTGGGGTAAAACTGAAGCTTTACCATCGGTCAAAAGAAATCGCCATACCTATTAATATTATAGATAGATATGTACCAATTAAAGCTACTGTTTTTAAATTTTCAACTGCGTTCGCATTATATCTGAATTGTATTTAGGTATTTTTTTAAATTTTTATGAAATTATACTCGTTACATTTCTGAAGGTACATATAAGTCACATATGTGCAGCTGGCTCCATTTGGCCAAAATCCTTCAAAGAAAATATATAATACTCACAAAATGTACTGAAACTAATTTCAAAAAATTTCAAAAATACCTATACACAGATATACTGCGAACGCAGTTCAAAACTAAAGAACATGAGCTTTTAAATAATATATTTCACATATGGCTCCAATTGGCCAAAGTTCTTTCCAAGATATATGAAATAGTCACAAAATGTACTGAGGCTAATTTCCAAAAAAAAAAAATCATAAAATACCTAAATACAATTCACATATACTGCAAATACAGTTTAAAACTACACAACAGGAGCTTTAATATACGGCACATTTGAGCAGCTGCCTCCATTTGGCCAAAACTCTTCCCAAGATATATAGAAAACTCACAAAATGTACTGAGGCTAATTTCCAAAAAAATTCCATAAACTACCTAAATACAATTCAGATATACTGCCAACGCAGTTCAAAACAACACAACAGGAGCTTTATAATGGCATAAGTCACATATGTGCAGCTGTCTCCATTTCTTCAAAATTCTTCCCAAGATATATAGAATACTCACAAAATTCTATTTAGGTATTTTTTATATTCAATATTTTTCCAATGTAAAGTTTATCATTTTTTTTTAACAATAATATACTTACATACGAGTACGTACTGAAATTATACATACCATTAAAAGAACTTACCATTTTTTGATATAAAAAAAGCTGAGTACTTCCCTCCATTGCATTTGACGGTACAATTCTTCCTGTCTCTATTGTCAATCTTGTTTGAAAATACCACAGAAAATGCATCGTTGTGGTACTTGATTAAGGAATACATGGTTCTGAAAAATGAAAGTTTTATTTTCTGAGGCAAAAAGTAGTTTGTTTTTAATTTTGGTGATTAACTTACATTTAGATTGACTTTTCAAGTTAAATTTGAGAATTGTAACTTTATAAAAGATCAAAGCCCGCAAGGAGTTCTTTCAAATATTCTATAGTTAATATCTCAAGTTTAGGGTTTCCAAACGTTTTCATCACCATTGAAGTTTTAACTGATGGTTGAATAAAACAATATTTACTGGCGCATTATCGAATTTCTCACAAAATGTTGATAAAACTTTTATTGGAGGTGATTTCAATGCAAAACATACTTCTTGGGGTGAGTCTATAGCTAATGCAAATGGAAATTTATTTTATAATTTTTTACAATATAATTCAATATTTTTTAAACGCATTTCTAGTTATATTCCGTCATATCCAAATGGGTCTTCATTTCTGACAATTTTTTAGTGGGTTCTAACTGTATAAATTCTTCAAACCAAAATTTCGAAATTTCTACACTACCATCATTTTCTGATCATTTTCCCATTCATCTTAAAATTGAACTTCAAACCCTTGAGTTTACTTTAAATACACCTCCTACTCTTATTACTTTTAGAAACACAAATTGGGATGCTTTTAAAAATGATGTAAATCAAAGAATATTACAAAACTACCGAACATTAATTAGAAATCTTTCAAATTTAGAAATTAATCAATATATTCAGGAATTTACGGCAACTCTGAACTTGATTGCTAATGAACATTCTGAAAAAATTGATTTGAGGAATCGAAAATTCTTAGTTTCTGATAAAATTAAGAGTTTGTTTAAAATTAAATCTGTTGATGGCATATTTATAGAAAATGAAACTTTGAAATTACAAAAATTGAAAAGCCATTTTTAAACATTTATAACGGTCCATTTCCTAATAGAGATATCTCACAAATTGAAATAAATATTTATAATACTATTTCCAAAATTCGAAATTATCAATATTTATTTAATGAAAATTTTTCTGCTACAAATTCAGAAAATCAAGTCTTCTTACTTTAGCAGAATTAGTAGTTCATTCAATAATATAAAAATTGTTCAATTTGAAAATTATATATAAATACAATATTTATATAAAAGGTTTAATTATTTTCGTATATACTGAATGTACAACAGAATTAAATACATAAATAGTAACAATAGTATCAGTATGTATAAATATATACCGTATGTAATTACATAGTTATCTTTTTTTCCTATTTTCTATACGAATTTGCTTTGTACATTTATTCTTGTATATACTTATTTACTCAAAGATATTAAATATGTTTAAAAGCAACAATGCATATTTACATAGAAATTAGAAGAAAATACTGTAACCTTTTCTGTAAAAATTATGTAGGTTTACTTTATTTAAAAAAAATAATTAATTACAAAATATATTCACGACAAAAAAAGAGAAAAACAAGAAACTACATGCAGCATGTAGGGCTCAGTGAATTAGGTAAATAACAAACGATTCAGTTATTGTAAATGATTTAAAAAACATCGCTTAAGAAAATAAGTCTTAAGGCAACTTTTTGAGTATAAGAAAATGCACTTTATTAAGAAAAGGTAATTTTTAGCGAAGAAGTGCTATTTTAAAAAAGTTTTATGAAACAAAAGTTTTGAACAAATTTTACTTTTTAAAGAAAACGTATTTATTTAAGAAGAGGTACCTTTTCACGAAAATTTACTTTCTTCAAGAAAATATCCTTTTTTAAGAAAATTCACTTTTTAAATAAAATTTACTTTTTTAAGAAAAGTACGTTTTTACGAAAACGTACTTTTTAAGAAAATGTATCATAAAAAATTATTTTTACAAAAAAAAAACTTTTTTAAGAAAATCTAATTTTTCTTAAGAAAATGTACTTATTCAAGAAAATTTACTGTTCTAAGAAGAGGTACTCTTTAAGAAAATGTACTGCTTAAGAGAGGGTACTATTTAAGAAAAGGTACTTTTATAAGAAAAGTACTTTTTTATGAAAAGTAAATTTTTAATATAAGGTACTGTTTTAAGAATATATACTGTTTTAAGGAAAGGTACTTGTTTTAAACAAAATTCACTTTTTTAAGAAAATTTAGTTTTTTAAGAAAAATAACTTTTTTAAGAAAATTAACTTTTTTAAGAAAAGGCATTTTAAAAAAAAAAGTACTTTTTAAGTAAATGTAATTTTTTTAAGTGAAGGTACTCCTCTTCGAAAGGTACTTTTTACGAAAAGGTACTTTTTTAAGAAAATGTACTGTTTTAAGAAAAGGTACTTGTTTTAAACAAAATGCACTTTGCTTTTTATGTAATGTTTTTCTTTAAATTTTTCATTACGAAGTACGGAAAATGTAAATTATTTTTTTAAAAGGAAAATATATTATAAATATTAATAATACTAGAGAGATATGGGACTATGTATATAACTAATCAAAATTATTATTGTTAGCTAGTGTTTATTATAGATAAGTATTAATAAAGAATTTATGAAAATAAACGGTAAAAAAATTCACTTTTTAAACAAAATGTAATTTTTTGAGAAAATTTACTTTTTTAAGGTACTTTTTTAAGAAAATGCACTTTTTTTAAAATGTATTTTTTTAGAAAAGGAACCTTTTAAGTAAATGTAAATGTTATTGTTAAGGAAAGACACTTTGATAAGGGAATGTACTCTTTTAGGTGTCGGTTTTTTTTAAGGGAAGGTATATTTTTAAGAAAAGGTACTATTTTAAATAAAAGACTTTATTAAGGAAAGGTACTTTTTTAACAAAAGGTATTTTTTAAGAAATGGTATTTTTTTTTTTAATGAAAAGTACGTTTTTAAGGAAAGGCACTTATTTAAGAAAATATACTTTTTTTTATACCCTCCACATCTCAGTGGCAGAGGGTATATATAGGTTTGTCATTCCGTTTGTAACGCATCGAAAAACTAATTTCCGACCCAATAAAGTATATATATTCTTGATCCTTATCACAGCTCGAGTCGATATAGCGATGTCCGTCTGTCCGTCTGTCCGTCTGTCCGTCTGTCCGTGTGTCTGTTGAAATCACGCTCATTCAAAAAAAAAAGCATTTACTTAGGTCAGGTTACGAAAAAATTATTTGCCATAATTCCCACCAGGTTGGTATTGAAATCGGAGTAAATCGGGAGCCTCTGCGCTGAGAAATGAACAAAAGTTTATAGATACCTCTAAAAAAAACATGAAACCTAGTGTTTTCTTGTAATAGTTTAGTGGTTGAACATACAACAACATAAAAAAAGCCACAAAAAAAATGTGATTCATACATATTAACAATAACAAGAACACAACTACCATGAGCTATGTTAATAGTATTGCCACAAACCGAGGTGGAGGGTATCAAAGATTCGGCACAGCCGAATTTAACACTCTTACTTGTTTATATTTACTTTTTTAAGAAAATGTACCATTTTTAGAAAATGTATTTTTTTTTAAGAAAAGTACATTTTTTGAAAAACATGTATTTTTAACAAATGGTACTTTTTTAAGCAAAAGCACTTTTTAAGTGAAAATACTTTTTTATGAAAGGGCACTTTTTTTAAAAAAGGTAATTTTCTGATAGAAGGTAATTTATTAAGAAAAGGAAATATTTTAAGTAAATGATACTTAAGGAAGAGCACTTTTTAAATTTAAGATTCTTTTTTAAGAAATGGTACTTTTTTTAAGACAATGTACTTTTTTAAGAAAATGTACTTTTTTAGAAAAGGTACTATTGTAAGAAAAGATTATTTTTAAAGCTGCGTTCACACTATGTGTTTTGCTTGTGTTTTTCTTATTTTTTTAGCACGTGCAATTTGTACACATAGTGTGAACCCTTTCAAAAATTGTTTATGTACAACACATTCGGCAAGACATATGTAAATTTTTCAATTAGAGCAGGTTCTATTTTGGCATGACAACCATATGAAAATACAACACTTCTTGTGGCGAAAGAAAAACAGAGTAAATTATAAAGATAAATATTGAAAGAAAAATAAATTGTTTAATATTAATTAACAATTAAGAAATATATAAAATATATAACTTTCTTTTTAACACTAATTTTTTGTAAATTCGCAAATTAAATCAGCTATTTACATTTAGAGGTTATGTCATACAGAAACACATATGTACGTTTGAACGCAAAAATGATTAATTGTATGTAAAACGCCAATTTTGACACACACACGGAATTACGTATGGGTCGTAAAACTGAATTTACATATGGAAAATACACATAGTGTAAACGCACCTTAAGGAAAACTACTATTTTAAGTGTGTATACTTTTTTAAGAAAATGTACCTTTTTAATAAAATATACTTTTTTGGGAAGTCTATTTTAAGTGAAGGTACATCTCTAAGGTAATTTAAAAAAAAGTTACTTATGAAAATTTACTTTTTTAAGAAACTGTACTTTTTAAGAAAATTTATTTTCTGAGGTGATTTTAAAGAAAATTTACTTTTTAAGAAAATTTACTTTAAGAAAATGTAATTTTTAAGAAAATTAATTTCTTTTCAAGAAGACACTTTTTTAAGAAGATGTACTTTTTATGTCTATAAAACGTTTACTATCTGCCTATACTTACCAATTTTTTTAAAACTTTTAGTGCACACAATTTTTTAATAATTTCTTGGCTTAATTGCAGTCATTAGAAATCATAATTTCTAATAAATGAATGATACTTGCAACGACTGACTCACTTTATTGCACTGTCTTTACCAATTTGAGGTTAAATAAATCACAACGATTAAAATCAGTGCAGTAGTTTATGATGAAAATTAATGATTTAGCGCGTGCCACGAGCAGTAAATGAGAAACTACAAATTTTCAGGCAAACAATCAGCTTTATGTTTTTAGTTTACCGTTAAATAACCGCGTTGGTTTTGTACCCATTACTCAACAAAAAAATTTAACATTGAATACCAATTTTATTAATGTTGCCGGATTGCAAAGAAAATTATCAGATGTTAATATTTTAATTAACAAACAAGCTTACACTAAATTTGAAAAAATTTCTGTTGAAAATATTTTTGATTTTGATATATTTTTTATAGGTGACAAAAATGTTGAAACTTTGTTTTGGAAACTTCGTATAAACCTGGATCAGATTTATTGTGCCTGTTCAAAGAACATTTTAAAATAATATTGTTTTGCAGAATATAGATAAATTTTTGAAACAAAATTTCTTTTAATTAAAGTAAAAACATTTGATTCAGATAAGTTCTAACTCAATCATTAAATAATAAAAAAAAATTATTTTTAATCAAGAGAAAAGTTTTAGAATACACCTATATTATAAAAAATGCATTAGATTATATTGTTTTTGAATTGAATGGTCTACGACATTTTTTAACAGAAACTCTGACATTTTTTCTCTGGAACTAAAAGATTTGTTTCTTTAGAAATCGGAAGATAGAGCTGAAGGTAAAGATGAAGTAATGCATTTTCGGCATAGTTAAAAACCGTATGCCGTAAAAAGTTCATAAACTTTTAACTTTTTCAGACATTATATGCTAATCAGCTATGGCTGTTTATTTGTGAATGTCAAATAAATTAAAAGTAAAATTAATTTCTGAATGTAAGGATGAAAAACTAATAGAATAAATATAAAAACATAAACTTATGTATACATACATACATATTTGATTATTGAGTATAGAAGTACAAAATAAACAGGCGGATAGAATGAAATCAATATCAATAGAAAACAATCTCAGTATATATGTAAGACCTTCTTCGATAAAAAAAATGCACAATCTGAGAAATTTTTCAATAGAAAAAATACTTAAATTTGAGACATTAATTCTATGGAAAAAATTAGAGAATCTTACGTTTATTCTAGGGTGGAAATCAATGCATCTCAGAGATTGATTGTATGGAAAATAATCTGCAAACATATTATACTTATATTTACATAAAACGACAAAAGTTTTACTAATAAAAATAAAAAGTTCTTTTAAACTTATAGAGATTCAACGAATTCGCTGCAAAAAAATGATTTTCCAAAGTAGTAACCATAGGAACATAATTTTTTAACGTGTGACATCACTGTTTCAAAATGAAATTGGTTAATAATATACATCACTATTTTTGTTTTTTAATTTTGTCCAAGTTCACACAAGGCAACTTTTGTGGCGCAACTTTCTTGCAATTCTCTTTTAAAGTTGCCTTAATGTTCACACAGAGAAATTTATTGCCAGCAATTTTCGATTTATTTTGCTTCCAAATTCTTACATTTGTGACGGTTCATTTTATTTAGTTTGTGTAAAAAGAATTATTATTGGTTCAAAGTAAAAAATCTATTTGTGTGAAAAAATGGAAGTCAAAGAAAAAATGATATAATAAAAAAAATAATAAAATAAATGAAATAATAATAATAATTTTTCACAACGAATGAAATAATGAAAAGATATATCAAATAAAAAACTGCAGCTAACTTCGTGTTTATATCTACGAATTGCACAACAAAACGAATTACCCGAGTACAGGCAGCTCCGAACCAAATACCGCTCTTCTTTCCCCTCTCTCCTACAAACTCAAAGTTGACGTCAATAAAGTTGCCTTGTGTGAACTCGGGCTTTTGTTGTGTGTATTCTTTGCTAAACAATTTACCGTTGGATTTACTCATGTCTCAAAAAAAAATGAGCAATGAATACCAATTTTATTAATGTTGCCAGATTATTAAATAAAATATATAATAATTGATGATAGATAAATAAAAGTGCCTTCACACTATGTGTTTTGCTTGTGTTTTTCTTAGTTTTTTATCACATGCAATTTGTACACATAGTGTGAACCCTTTCAAACATTGTTTATGTACAATACTTTTGGCAGCCCATATGTAAGTTTTTCAATTAGAGCATGATCTATTTTGACATGACCAAACATATGAAAATACAACACTGCTTGCGGCAAAAGAAAAACAAAGTATGTACATTAAAAAGATTAATATTAAAAGAAAAATAAATTGTTTAATATTAATTAACAATTAAAAAACATCTAAAATATATAACTTTATTTTTAACAATAAATGTTGTAAATTCACACATTGAAAATCAGCTGTAGTTTACATTTAGAGGTTATGTCATACGAAAATACATATGAACGTTTGAACGCAAAAATTATGAATCTTGTAAAACGCCAATTTTGACACACACACGGATTTACATATAGATCGTAAAACTGAATTCCGTGTGTGTGTCAAAATTGGCGTTATAAATATAAATAATTGTTAATTAATATTAAACAATTTATTTTTCTTTTAATATTAATCTTTTTAATGTACATACTTTGTTTTTCTTTTGCCGCAAGCAGTGTTGTATTTTCATATGTTTGGTCATGTCAAAATAGATCATGCTCTAATTGAAAAACTTACATATGGGCTGCCAAAAGTATTGTACATAAACAATGTTTGAAAGGGTTCACACTATGTGTACAAATTGCATGTGATAAAAAACTAAGAAAAACACAAGCAAAACACATAGTGTGAAGGCACTTTTATTTATCTATCATCAATTATTATATATTTTATTTAATAATCTGGCAACATTAATAAAATTGGTATTCATTGCTCATTTTTTTTTTGAGACATGAGTAAATCCAACGGTAAATTGTTTAGCAAAGAATGCACACAACAAAAGCCCGAGTTCACACAAGGCAACTTTATTGACGTCAACTTTGAGTTTGTAGGAGAGAGGGGAAAGAAGAGCGGTATTTGGTTCGGAGCTGCCTGTACTCGGGTAATTCGTTTTGTTGTGCAATTCGTAGATATAAACACGAAGTTAGCTGCAGTTTTTTATTTGATATATCTTTTCATTATTTCATTCGTTGTGAAAAATTATTATTATTATTTCATTTATTTTATTATTTTTTTTATTATATAATTTTTTCTTTGACTTCCATTTTTTCACACAAATAGATTTTTTACTTTGAACCAATAATAATTCTTTTTACACAAACTAAATAAAATGAACCGTCACAAATGTAAGAATTTGGAAGCAAAATAAATCGAAAATTGCTGGCAATAAATTTCTCTGTGTGAACATTAAGGCAACTTTAAAAGAGAATTGCAAAAAAGTTGCGCCACAAAAGTTGCCTTGTGTGAACTTGGACAAAATTAAAAAACAAAAATAGTGATGTATATTATTAACCAATTTCATTTTGAAACAGTGATGTCACACGTTAAAAAATTATGTTCCTATGGTTACTACTTTGGAAAATCATTTTTTTGCAGCGAATTCGTTGAATCTCTATAAGTTTAAAAGAACTTTTTATTTTTATTAGTAAAACTTTTGTCGTTTTATGTAAATATAAGTATAAGTATGTTTGCAGATTATTTTCCATACAATCAATCTCTGAGATGCATTGATTTCCACCCTAGAATAAACGTAAGATTCTCTAATTTTTTCCATAGAATTAATGTCTCAAATTTAAGTATTTTTTCTATTGAAAAATTTCTCAGATTGTGCATTTTTTTTATCGAAGAAGGTCTTACATATATACTGAGATTGTTTTCTATTGATATTGATTTCATTCTATCCGCCTGTTTATTTTGTACTTCTATACTCAATAATCAAATATGTATGTATGTATACATAAGTTTATGTTTTTATATTTATTCTATTAGTTTTTCATCCTTACATTCAGAAATTAATTTTACTTTTAATTTATTTGACATTCACAAATAAACAGCCATAGCTGATTAGCATATAATGTCTGAAAAAGTTAAAAGTTTATGAACTTTTTACGGCATACGGTTTTTAACTATGCCGAAAATGCATTACTTCATCTTTACCTTCAGCTCTATCTTCCGATTTCTAAAGAAACAAATCTTTTAGTTCCTGAGAAAAAATGTCAGAGTTTCTGTTAAAAAATGTCGTAGACCATTCAATTCAAAAACAATATAATCTAATGCATTTTTTATAATATAGGTATATTCTAAAACTTTTCTCTTGATTAAAAATAATTTTTTTTTATTATTTAATGATTGAGTTAGAACTTATCTGAATCAAATGTTTTTACTTTAATTAAAAGAAATTTTGTTTCAAAAATTTATCTATATTCTGCAAAACAATATTATTTTAAAATGTTCTTTGAACAGGCACAATAAATCTGATCCAGGTTTATACGAAGTTTCCAAAACAAAGTTTCAACATTTTTGTCACCTATAAAAAATATATCAAAATCAAAAATATTTTCAACAGAAATTTTTTCAAATTTAGTGTAAGCTTGTTTGTTAATTAAAATATTAACATCTGATAATTTTCTTTGCAATCCGGCAACATTAATAAAATTGGTATTCAATGTTAAATTTTTTTGTTGAGTAATGGGTACAAAACCAACGCGGTTATTTAACGGTAAACTAAAAACATAAAGCTGATTGTTTGCCTGAAAATTTGTAGTTTCTCATTTACTGCTCGTGGCACGCGCTAAATCATTAATTTTCATCATAAACTACTGCACTGATTTTAATCGTTGTGATTTATTTAACCTCAAATTGGTAAAGACAGTGCAATAAAGTGAGTCAGTCGTTGCAAGTATCATTCATTTATTAGAAATTATGATTTCTAATGACTGCAATTAAGCCAAGAAATTATTAAAAAATTGTGTGCACTAAAAGTTTTAAAAAAATTGGTAAGTATAGGCAGATAGTAAACGTTTTATAGACATAAAAAGTACATTTTCTTAAAAAAGTGTCTTCTTGAAAAGAAATAAATTTTCTTAAAAATTACATTTTCTTAAAGTAAATTTTCTTAAAAAGTAAATTTTCTTTAAAATCACCTCAGAAAATAAATTTTCTTAAAAAGTACAGTTTCTTAAAAAAGTAAATTTTCATAAGTAACTTTTTTTTAAATTACCTTAGAGATGTACCTTCACTTAAAATAGACTTCCCAAAAAAGTATATTTTATTAAAAAGGTACATTTTCTTAAAAAAGTATACACACTTAAAATAGTAGTTTTCCTTAAGGTGCGTTTACACTATGTGTATTTTCCATATGTAAATTCAGTTTTACGATCCATACGTAATTCCGTGTGTGTGTCAAAATTGGCGTTTTACATACAATTCATCATTTTTGCGTTCAAACGTACATATGTGTTTCTGTATGACATAACCTCTAAATGTAAATAGCTGATTTAATTTGCGAATTTACAAAAAATTAGTGTTAAAAAGAAAGTTATATATTTTATATATTTCTTAATTGTTAATTAATATTAAACAATTTATTTTTCTTTCAATATTTATCTTTATAATTTACTCTGTTTTTCTTTCGCCACAAGAAGTGTTGTATTTTCATATGGTTGTCATGCCAAAATAGAACCTGCTCTAATTGAAAAATTTACATATGTCTTGCCGAATGTGTTGTACATAAACAATTTTTGAAAGGGTTCACACTATGTGTACAAATTGCACGTGCTAAAAAAATAAGAAAAACACAAGCAAAACACATAGTGTGAACGCAGCTTTAAAAATAATCTTTTCTTACAATAGTACCTTTTCTAAAAAAGTACATTTTCTTAAAAAAGTACATTGTCTTAAAAAAAGTACCATTTCTTAAAAAAGAATCTTAAATTTAAAAAGTGCTCTTCCTTAAGTATCATTTACTTAAAATATTTCCTTTTCTTAATAAATTACCTTCTATCAGAAAATTACCTTTTTTAAAAAAAGTGCCCTTTCATAAAAAAGTATTTTCACTTAAAAAGTGCTTTTGCTTAAAAAAGTACCATTTGTTAAAAATACATGTTTTTCAAAAAATGTACTTTTCTTAAAAAAAAATACATTTTCTAAAAATGGTACATTTTCTTAAAAAAGTAAATATAAAAAAAAAGTATATTTTCTTAAATAAGTGCCTTTCCTTAAAAACGTACTTTTCATTAAAAAAAAAAATACCATTTCTTAAAAAATACCTTTTGTTAAAAAAGTACCTTTCCTTAATAAAGTCTTTTATTTAAAATAGTACCTTTTCTTAAAAATATACCTTCCCTTAAAAAAAACCTACACCTAAAAGAGTACATTCCCTTATCAAAGTGTCTTTCCTTAACAATAACATTTACATTTACTTAAAAGGTTCCTTTTCTAAAAAAATACATTTTAAAAAAAGTGCATTTTCTTAAAAAAGTACCTTAAAAAAGTAAATTTTCTCAAAAAATTACATTTTGTTTAAAAAGTGAATTTTTTTACCGTTTATTTTCATAAATTCTTTATTAATACTTATCTATAATAAACACTAGCTAACAATAATAATTTTGATTAGTTATATACATAGTCCCATATCTCTCTAGTATTATTAATATTTATAATATATTTTCCTTTTAAAAAAATAATTTACATTTTCCGTACTTCGTAATGAAAAATTTAAAGAAAAACATTACATAAAAAGCAAAGTGCATTTTGTTTAAAACAAGTACCTTTTCTTAAAACAGTACATTTTCTTAAAAAAGTACCTTTTCGTAAAAAGTACCTTTCGAAGAGGAGTACCTTCACTTAAAAAAATTACATTTACTTAAAAAGTACTTTTTTTTTTAAAATGCCTTTTCTTAAAAAAGTTAATTTTCTTAAAAAAGTTATTTTTCTTAAAAAACTAAATTTTCTTAAAAAAGTGAATTTTGTTTAAAACAAGTACCTTTCCTTAAAACAGTATATATTCTTAAAACAGTACCTTATATTAAAAATTTACTTTTCATAAAAAAGTACTTTTCTTATAAAAGTACCTTTTCTTAAATAGTACCCTCTCTTAAGCAGTACATTTTCTTAAAGAGTACCTCTTCTTAGAACAGTAAATTTTCTTGAATAAGTACATTTTCTTAAGAAAAATTAGATTTTCTTAAAAAAGTTTTTTTTTTGTAAAAATAATTTTTTATGATACATTTTCTTAAAAAGTACGTTTTCGTAAAAACGTACTTTTCTTAAAAAAGTAAATTTTATTTAAAAAGTGAATTTTCTTAAAAAAGGATATTTTCTTGAAGAAAGTAAATTTTCGTGAAAAGGTACCTCTTCTTAAATAAATACATTTTCTTTAAAAAGTAAAATTTGTTCAAAACTTTTGTTTCATAAAACTTTTTTAAAATAGCACTTCTTCGCTAAAAATTACCTTTTCTTAATAAAGTGCATTTTCTTATACTCAAAAAGTTGCCTTAAGACTTATTTTCTTAAGCGATGTTTTTTAAATCATTTACAATAACTGAATCGTTTGTTATTTACCTAATTCACTGAGCCCTACATGCTGCATGTAGTTTCTTGTTTTTCTCTTTTTTTGTCGTGAATATATTTTGTAATTAATTATTTTTTTTAAATAAAGTAAACCTACATAATTTTTACAGAAAAGGTTACAGTATTTTCTTCTAATTTCTATGTAAATATGCATTGTTGCTTTTAAACATATTTAATATCTTTGAGTAAATAAGTATATACAAGAATAAATGTACAAAGCAAATTCGTATAGAAAATAGGAAAAAAAGATAACTATGTAATTACATACGGTATATATTTATACATACTGATACTATTGTTACTATTTATGTATTTAATTCTGTTGTACATTCAGTATATACGAAAATAATTAAACCTTTTATATAAATATTGTATTTATATATAATTTTCAAATTGAACAATTTTTATATTATTGAATGAACTACTAATTCTGCTAAAGTAAGAAGACTTGATTTTCTGAATTTGTAGCAGAAAAATTTTCATTAAATAAATATTGATAATTTCGAATTTTGGAAATAGTATTATAAATATTTATTTCAATTTGTGAGATATCTCTATTAGGAAATGGACCGTTATAAATGTTTAAAAATGGCTTTTCAATTTTTGTAATTTCAAAGTTTCATTTTCTATAAATATGCCATCAACAGATTTAATTTTAAACAAACTCTTAATTTTATCAGAAACTAAGAATTTTCGATTCCTCAAATCAATTTTTTCAGAATGTTCATTAGCAATCAAGTTCAGAGTTGCCGTAAATTCCTGAATATATTGATTAATTTCTAAATTTGAAAGATTTCTAATTAATGTTCGGTAGTTTTGTAATATTCTTTGATTTACATCATTTTTAAAAGCATCCCAATTTGTGTTTTTAAAAGTAATAAGAGTAGGAGGTGTATTTAAAGTAAACTCAAGGGTTTGAAGTTCAATTTTAAGATGAATGGGAAAATGATCAGAAAATGATGGTAGTGTAGAAATTTCGAAATTTTGGTTTGAAGAATTTATACAGTTAGAACCCACTAAAAAATTGTCAGAAATGAAGACCCATTTGGATATGACGGAATATAACTAGAAATGCGTTTAAAAAATATTGAATTATATTGTAAAAAATTATAAAATAAATTTCCATTTGCATTAGCTATAGACTCACCCCAAGAAGTATGTTTTGCATTGAAATCACCTCCAATAAAAGTTTTATCAACATTTTGTGAGAAATTCGATAATGCGCCAGTAAATATTGTTTTATTCAACCATCAGTTAAAACTTCAATGGTGATGAAAACGTTTGGAAACCCTAAACTTGAGATATTAACTATAGAATATTTGAAAGAACTCCTTGCGGGCTTTGATCTTTTATAAAGTTACAATTCTCAAATTTAACTTGAAAAGTCAATCTAAATGTAAGTTAATCACCAAAATTAAAAACAAACTACTTTTTGCCTCAGAAAATAAAACTTTCATTTTTCAGAACCATGTATTCCTTAATCAAGTACCACAACGATGCATTTTCTGTGGTATTTTCAAACAAGATTGACAATAGAGACAGGAAGAATTGTACCGTCAAATGCAATGGAGGGAAGTACTCAGCTTTTTTTATATCAAAAAATGGTAAGTTCTTTTAATGGTATGTATAATTTCAGTACGTACTCGTATGTAAGTATATTATTGTTAAAAAAAAATGATAAACTTTACATTGGAAAAATATTGAATATAAAAAATACCTAAATAGAATTTTGTGAGTATTCTATATATCTTGGGAAGAATTTTGAAGAAATGGAGACAGCTGCACATATGTGACTTATGCCATTATAAAGCTCCTGTTGTGTTGTTTTGAACTGCGTTGGCAGTATATCTGAATTGTATTTAGGTAGTTTATGGAATTTTTTTGGAAATTAGCCTCAGTACATTTTGTGAGTTTTCTATATATCTTGGGAAGAGTTTTGGCCAAATGGAGGCAGCTGCTCAAATGTGCCGTATATTAAAGCTCCTGTTGTGTAGTTTTAAACTGTATTTGCAGTATATGTGAATTGTATTTAGGTATTTTATGATTTTTTTTTTTTGGAAATTAGCCTCAGTACATTTTGTGACTATTTCATATATCTTGGAAAGAACTTTGGCCAATTGGAGCCATATGTGAAATATATTATTTAAAAGCTCATGTTCTTTAGTTTTGAACTGCGTTCGCAGTATATCTGTGTATAGGTATTTTTGAAATTTTTTGAAATTAGTTTCAGTACATTTTGTGAGTATTCTATATTTTCTTTGAAGGATTTTGGCCAAATGGAGCCAGCTGCACATATGTGACTTATATGTACCTTCAGAAATGTAACGAGTATAATTTCATAAAAATTTAAAAAAATACCTAAATACAATTCAGATATAATGCGAACGCAGTTGAAAATTTAAAAACAGTAGCTTTAATTGGTACATATATATCTATAATATTAATAGGTATGGCGATTTCTTTTGACCGATGGTAAAGCTTCAGTTTTACCCCAATTTTAACAAAAGGTATTTTTTTGAGAGGTATTTCTTTTTAGCAGTTCATCAGACTTACAGATTTTTAAATTTTTGCCTTTAAATTGCACTTAAAGTTGCTACTAACACATACATAAAATTATACAATGCTATGTGTGTGTTTATTAAATTAGTTAATGTGTCGAATTTTTAATTGCTTAAAATTGATTTGCATACCTTAGGTGTCTCTTATATTATTATATATAAAAATTTTCAAATATTTATAACGAATTTTAATAAATTTTATTTAAAAAGTCACAAATAAAATTTCCTAGAATTTGCTCTCGAATTTCGAAGGCTGGTTTCTGCTAGTTTATTTTAATAAGTTAAAGGCAGGTACAATACACATCCCTAGAGTAAACCAAGTGTGGTACTCTTTAAAGTTTATATTTTCTGCATTTTTGAGTGCTGCGTCTAGCACTTACTTTGTTTTGATTAATTACATTAAATTTTATTATTTAATACTAAAAGTGCACTAAAGTTTAAGGTATTTGCATTAATTCGTCTAGAGGAGATTAGTTCTGAAATATTACGGAGGAGGGGCCTGCGTAATTAATGTGTCTCTTATTAAAAATTGTTAAAAAGACTCGGAACAAATTTTTAAAAATCCCCCACGCCTCTAATGTTTATTAATGACAAAACTCAGTATGGTTAGGATTTAGAAGTTTTACACCTTCATTTTGTAAGTTTTTAGTTTGCGTGTCGTTGTAAATTCGATAAATGTGTTCAGAGAATTGACCATTTCTGAAATGCTTACTAGTGTGATAGAACTGCGACCAAAACATTTTTAATATTCAAGTTAACATACATAGCTTACCGAGTATTGGGTAATTTTATTTTTATTTAAAAAAGTCCAAGTACGAGTGTATGTGAGATTAGACGCAGGTTTAAACCTCATGGCCGCCGCCCTTGTTTCAAATATAGAAACAATCTAATCAATTATAACATAACAATCTTCTTAAATATATTTACGCTGATCCCTGACTCACTGACTGACTGACTGATTCTGTAACGCTGAAATAATACACACACATAACACTCCCTACAAAGCTATGCGAACTGCACAAACAAAATTTAATCTTTCTCATTTTATACAAACCCACACACAATTTTCTCTATTTGTTACCGACCAGTGCTGCTAATAAAATCTTCTGAAAATCGACAACTTTGGAAACTAAATCGCCAAAATCGTCATTTTTAACACAACAAATTGTCAAGAAAATTTTAGCGCTTATAAAACTCGAAAAAATATTACAAATGGAAACAATAAAATTTATTTATATCTTTCATATTACGAATATTATTACAGCATTGGTTATTTCTATATGCATATAAAAATGTATTAGGATGATATTTCAACGAAAAAAAATTAACACAGCAATCAACTAAATAATTTTATTGATATGTATCTATATCTGAAACATATAATACAGGTTTAAAGTATCGCCGTAATTAAAACTTAAATGGAGATGCTATTCAAGGTATTTCTGTTTTGAAACGACTTGACCCAGAATTAAATCTATACATATTTTGTAATTTACATTTACACTGAACAAATACTATCAATTTTTGATAAACAACCCATTAAGTGTTAACCCTTGAAAACCTAATTTTTATTCTACTGAAAATTTAAAATCTTCAGTCATCATTTTACCAAATCATTTTAAAAAATTGAAAAATCGTCTAAATTGCAATAAGTTGTCAAAATTGGCAGCACTGCTAATGACAAAACATATGCAGATTTCGTGTTACATATGGAATAAGTTGAATGCAAAAAATGCATCAAAAAAAACTAATAGCTATTCAAATTCTTTTTAAAATTCCCTTTGTTGGTCAATGAAAAAATTCTGCAAAAAAAAAAGTAAAGAACGAAATTTTAAACATATTTATTTTTCTCATTTAACATCGTCCGATATGCATACATACTTCTTTTATCAAACTAAACTTTTCCGTTTGTCTCTTTTGTTTTTCATGTCAAAATTGTTTTGTATTGTTAGGAGTGCTTTCGCTCAGTTTCTCTGATGACCAGCACTTACCAAAGAGTATGCTTTTTTTGATAAATATTTGAGAAAAAAGAGATCTTCAATGTGGATTTTGTTTTTGTCCAACGTATGATTTCGTTAAAAGCTATGTATTGAAAAGCACTTGGAAAAATAGTGCAATATTAAGTTTAAAATTTAAATTATTCTAACTTTGCATAATTAAGTTACATTGTAATTTCAGAAGAGAGGTGAGAATATAATTTTTTTTCACTCATAATATTAATTTTTGCATAATTTTCTTTCAAAAATTTAGACAAACATAAATTACGTAAATAGGTATATTAAAGATTTTAATTAAAATAATTTATTGCAATTATAATGGAAGAATTAAAGGCGATTTGGAATAATAAGTTTTTATTTAAGCAAAACTAATACACCCTTATATATATTTTTTTTTTTTTGATTTATTGATAACTTTGCAAAAAATGTGGTGCTCTTTTTTCAGTTTACATATATGATGAAATATGAAATATTTTTTTCTCTTTTGTGTAGGTGTATTGGTGTTTGCACTTCCTTCAGGGGTGGTAGATTTTAAAACCATTTTTTGCATTTCTCTTTCTGAATGCACAACATGTCGAGAGTGTTGTGTCAAAATTTTAAGTAAATCAGACCAAAACTTAAATAGATACAACGTTTCCAGCGACCGGCCTCATACGGTATATAGTATATAAATCAGTTTTTAAAAAACTTTAAACGGATTTTCTCGCAAATAAATGTTCGAACCCATGAACATCATAACTCAAAATCTACTTGACCGATTCTTTTGAAATTTTATACACTATATCTACACATAAATCATCAGGTAACCACGAAGGGGTTTTTTTTAATTCCATTTTCTTTCCCATTTTTAACAACAAATTCCCGAAATTTAATAGCAAAAATCGTGTTTTTCACTTCAAAATGATACAAAAAAACAAAAAAAAATAAAAAAACTTATCGTCACTACCTCAAGAAACATGGCACATTTTAAACGCATTTCGACTTTTTTATTTCACATGATCCGGTAACGAGTTATGATGTTCACCGCAAAACAACAACGCCTCCCGAGATTCGCTGTCACGGATTTATTTATTAAAATTTTTAATTGAAAACTTTTTTTAAGATTCTTCAAATGTTATGCTATAACATGTATATGAAATAAATAATTCAACATTATTCATATCTTCAAAAAAAATTATGAAAGTACGACTTTTTTAACTTTTAAAAATCCCCCCCTTAAGAAACTTTTATCAACATTGCTCTAAAACGTTTTTTTTTTTTCTATTCTATTCTATTTTTTCTACAATAAAATGGGGTTCGGTTACAACGAACTCGGCGGGACCGGCCAAATTAGTTCGTTATAGACTAAGTTCGTTATACCCGTAGTATTTTATTTTTTTTTTTTGTCCGAAAGGTTTAAAAATTTTTTTTAGTTGAATAAGTTTATTTATTTTGATGCATTTTAAAAAGTCATAAAACATAAATTAAATTATTAAAAAGATACATATTTATAGTTTGTCTTATACCCTGTTTCCATAACACAATTCATCACAGACGAACGAAAATTTGTGTCTATTTTGTTTTTGTTCTTCATACAAATTTTCGTTTGTCTGTGGCGAATTGTGTTATGGAAACAGGGAATTAATAAGACTAAAATTACCCAGTTTCTGTCATAATAAAATATTTTTTTTTTAAATCATATAATATGAAAAACTCCTTATGTATAGAAGCAGAAAGTATAAAGCAAAGGTTGGCTACTGGCAAACTTTTGCGAAAATATACATAAAAGGACCTTTTACAAAACTTCATTTGAAAATCGAAGTTTTTGTTTTGTATTTTTTAAATCTGTTTTTCGATTTTTTTTAAGAAGTTTTAAAAACATTGAAATTAACTTTTTAAAAATACATATATAAAATATAGGAAGATTCTGAAATGAAAAAAAATTAACGGGCGCCTAGGCGCCACACAATCAACTAGTTATTACAATGTTTAATATAATTAATCACTGTTGAAGGCTTAATGCCAGAAACTGGTCTGGTTAAAAATATTCACATAGCAGTTATAATTTTTAGAATAATATATGCTTTCTTCTTCTCTACCACACAACATTGTAAAAATAATGGTAGTTTGCGTTAATTGGTGATAATTTTAGCCGTAACGATAGTGAAGTTGAAACGATTTTGAATCAGTAGTGGTATTTTAGCGATAACGATACCCAACCTTGCTACTTGTTTTATATTTATTTTAACATTTAAACAATTTTTTTTATGCTAAATGATATAAATTAATTAAAAAATTTTTTTAGATGACAAATCGCTTCTTCTTGACATAAAAAAAATAAAGGAAGAACAAAGTGCAAGTTCATTCCCAAAAACATCTTCACATTCCAAGCCTCCAAGAAATGTTCTTAAAAAGACATTGAATAAAACTAAGGAACAAAGAACCACCTCAGTGACCAATTCGTCATCTTGTAATCTGAATTCTGCAAAACATAATATAACACCAAAAAATACTCCTTCTACTCAAACTTTTTCTCTCGGAGAACAGCTTCCTTCAAAAATTAAGAGTTCTTTGATATGCTCTAACTCTTCTTGTGACAAATCGACGCCTTCTAAACATATTGAAGAAAAGTTCCTTTCAACAATAAACAATACTTCTCAAACTAATTTAATATTATCACCTCACAAGCCTCCTTCCGACAATAAAGCGTTGCCAAATTTGAAATCCAATATAATTACTTCGTTTGAACACGAAATATCTTCATTGCCAATTTTAAATAATGAGGCTGTACCAGTTTTTAAAAACAAAAATTCCACAATGTCTTCCAAGAAAACAATTGTAACAGAACCGCTTCTCACAAGTATATCTCCACCTAAATTTAAATCGCAGTGTCGCAATAGTCTCATGATCTTATCTAAATCAGATGGTAATTGTTTAGTGCCATTTTCTGAAAAATTGATCACAATAGACCAAATCCATAAAACTGAAAATATTACAAAAGAACTTACAATAAGTTATGTGTATCCATTAGAGACTTTACCTATTGAGTCCGAACATTCAAATAACAAAAACTCGCCAAACTCGAATGCCGACAGTAATTGTACAGAACCATTTTTTGAAAATTTTATGGAATCAATTGCTGCCGATGAAGAAGTCACCAGTTTTTTAGAACTAAGTACAAATCAGTTGATGGAATCAATTGCTGCCGATGAAGAAGTGACCAGCTTTTTAGAGCCAAGTACAAATCTTTTAAGTGATATTATTGTCAATACAAAATTTAACATGTCTCAACAGAGCGACATAAGTTTAAATTGTATTTACGATGATAGTAACGAAAATGTTATGTCTTCAGATACAACACTCAACGATTTATATAACACTAAACACAATAGCACCAGCCTACTAAGCACTGAAATATGTTTTGAAAAAGTTAATTGTACTGATATAAGCTCAATACAAGTACAAGAAAGTTCTGCATCAGAATACTTCCCAAACTCTACAGCGGAAACCATTACAGATATTGGTAACAAATCTACACCCAAAAGTTTACCTGTAAATGAAACAAGCATTGAGGTTATACAAAATCCTTTAAATATTGCACCTTTAACGGTGCCTTATGCAAGCAATAAATCAAAACAACATTTTTGTATATTTTGCAAAACACTACAATGTAAACTACCGCGGCACTTTTTCCTTAAACACAAAAATGAAAAGCAAATGAAAATGGCATTTGGTTTACCAAAAAACAGCAAAGAACGTTTAAAAATTTTAGATGAACTGAGGAAAAAGGGTGACTTTCTTCATAATACTTCTGAAGATCTCAATAGCGGAATTTTGATTGTAAGTCGGCAGCAGCAAAAAAAATCCAAAAACAATGTCGATGATTATGCTTGCTGTAAACTTTGTCATGGATTTTTTTCTAAACAAACACTTCGTATTCATTTAAGTAAATGCGGTGGCAAAAAAAATGAACGGTGTAATTTAATTGATGGACGAAGATTAACACAGTATATTCATTCGGCTGCAAACGAACTGCTTAAAACCAAAATATTTCCAGTTTTAAGAAATGATGAAATATCGAAATCAATTCGTTATGATGAGCTGGTTATCAAATTTGGAAACAAATTGTCAGAAAAATATTCTTCACCTCACCAGCATGACATGATAAGAGCGAGTCTGCGATTGTTAGGCCGGTTCAAAATTGAAATTAATAAACTGGACCCGGATATAATTTATTTAAACCAAATTTATAAACCATGCTATTTTGATATATGTATTACAGCTTTGCGCACGGTTTCTAATTGGGATAGCAACCAAATGTGGTTCAAAACACCTGCGGTAGCACAAAGTTTAACTTCTTTAATTAAGAAGTGTGGTAAGAAACAAAGAGCAGAATTTATAAAAAGTGACTGTGAAGACTTAAAGAAAGACCTAGACAATTTTTTGATTTTGTGGGAAGAAGAAGTGCCAACTTTAATACACAAAAAAGCACTGGAGGATCAAACAAACCAAAAACGGATAAAAAAAGTTGTGCTGCCATCTAAGGAAGATATAAAAAAATTATATACGTACTTAAAAAACAAAATGCTTAATTCTTTGGAAAAATTATCTAAATCATTTCATCATTTGTCTTGGACAGAGCTGGTTCAGTCAACATTAATCTTCATTCAAATTTTTAACCGTAGACGGGCGGGTGAGATAGAACGGCTGACAATTGACAACTATTGTAATAAAGAAAATATAACGGATAATATAGAAAAAGATATATTAGAAAATGTGTCCGAAGAATCAATAGTCTTTGCAAAGCAATATGTACGAATAACACTACGTGGCAAACTCGGGCGCACAGTGAGCGTGTTGTTGAGCCCAATTTCTATAAAAGCTATTGACTTAATTTTGAAATTCCGAACAAATGCTGGTATACCTAAGGAAAATCAATTTATTTTTAGCAAACCGGGCACATCAAAACTGTCAAAACAGTATTACAGAGCTTGTTCGTTGTTAAGAAAGTTTTCTGAGGAATGTGGAGCACAAATTCCTGAAAGCTTACGAGGAACAATGTTAAGAAAACACATCGCTACTTACACTTCACTTTTAAATATTGAAGAGGCAGCGGTGGATAGGCTTGCCAATTTCATGGGGCACCACAAAGATATCCACAAAAATATATATAGAATGTCAATACCAATTGCGGAAATAACATGTGTTTCAAAGATTTTAATGGCAGCTATAGGGGATGAAAAGGAGGATGAGGATGATGACGATGATGAATTGGTTGCAGCTGATGATACTCATACAATTGAAAAGGAAATTGTGGACATATATGAAGAAAATGGAAAACAAGATCTAAATGACAAAGGTGATCATATAGAAGAGGATAAAAGTGATGATGAAGAAGATTGGCTAACAGAGAGAAAAAATTTATCTTCAAGTAGAAAACGTAGAAGTAGTAAGTATGAAGGAAAATATTTTAGTAAAGCATTTCTAAAAGTAGCATTTTCTGCTAGTTCTTAATTTTCAAACCAAATCCAAAAAAGTCTAAACAAATTAAATAAATTTAATAAAACCTTTCTGTCTGGATTTCAAATACGTTTATGTTCTGACTCAACTACACTCAATACACTCTAATTACTTTCACTTAGGTTATTCTGGTCGAAAACAACGAGTTAAATATATGTAGAAGTGAAGGCTAGAGCAAAAAAAATGTGTTAAATGATTTTATTCCATGTGAATGTGAAAGTCAGAACAGGGATGTTTGAATCCTATTTTCAATCTCGATTAATAATTATTGAATTTCAATAAGAAATTGCATAATACTAAAATTGTTTATAAACTGCAATACACATTTCTTTAAATTTTAATTCGTTTAAAAGAATAATTTAAAAATAAAAATTATTAAATAAATATAATTTACATTAATAAGCATTTTATATTAAATCAATTTCATATAAAATTAACACAATATCATTTCAAATATAATATATATATATATATATCCAACTTTTTATATAATTAATGTTTTGGTTGTTATTTATATACAAAATGATAAATATGTTATATTATAAATAAATTGATTATTATAATAAATTGATTATTATAATAAATTGATTATTATAATATAATGATAAAACAAATTTATATAATGATAATTAATTTTTTTACCAAGAAAAATTATTTTTTTTTTTATTTAGCATCTCCCTTTGGTAAAACGAAACGATGTAGATGGACCAACGAAGAAAGGGATGCCATTTGTTCCATGTTTGGGAATTTAAAAGATTTAGAAAAACTCCCTAGTCTGGCGCAATGTCAAAGTGCTACCCACAAATACTCCATCCTGAAGAAAAGGACTCCTCAACAAATTAAAACTTGGATTGACAACCAAAGGAGATATAAATGAATCAATTCTCCTGTAAGTCAACTGAAATTATATACAAATCACAATTTTTACAATTTTTATATTATTTATTTTCAGGATATTTTTAAATTGCCGATGATAAAATAAAACTTAAACTCCAACAGTGACTTTACCACAGCATACCTTACCTTTTACTTTATGTTATTTGGGTATTTGTAATAATTTTTTTTTTGTTTCTAAAAGAAAGTTGAAAAATTATAACTAATTTATAAAATTAATCAAATTTTTTATTTACAAAATAGTGCAATTTTGTTTTAATAACAGCCACCTGATACAAATTCATAAAATTTTAATTTTATATCATTGCTGTATATTAAACTATATATTTTCTTTATTTTCAAAACAATGTATCGGTAGCTCATGAAAAAAAGCTGTTGCTTTTAGTTATAGTTTGCACTTACATTCCATAAAGAATGTACATACGTGCATTTAACGATTTAAAAAAGTTTTTGTTAAATGGTATTATTAAAAATATTCAATAAAACCTTAAATTTAATTTTACTTATCAACACCATTTAAATTTATATTTTATAGAACACATCTAGAATTTTTTAAAACTAAATATAAAATGAATAATTTCTACATATGTGTACAAAATATTAAAACCGTTTAACAGAATTAAAATGTCGATATATACTTTTAATAATATAAATTCAATATAATATTGTTGCAAATTGTGAAGAACACTGAACTCTATTCTTGTAATGTATATAATAATTTTGTAATATCAAATTCTTATGAAACTCTGATCTCAATTTAGAACTTGTATATATTCAAGTTTCATTTGTCCCTTAAAATGTTTAGCTTTTGTTATTGTTAATGTAAAATTTAAATTAATTTTATTTTGACGACTGAAATTTTTTTTGGAAATCGCCTCTATTAAATACTTAAACTAATTAAATTTTTATGTGTTCATTAAAATGTTATGTTTGTAGCTAATCCTTTGCAAATAAATATAAATTGAAAAATCTTTATAAACTTTAAAATCTGTGCCTGTGTTTTATAAATATCAATATTTTGATGTCAAATGTTGCCACGCGTTGCAAATGACACCGTTTTTATATAACTGCCAATAAATGACAACAACTGACATTGAAAATGACATATTGAAAACCAGGCGGAATTGTTTTTTGTGTTGAATAACTTTCAATTGTAGTATATTTCATGTCAAACTATGACAACAGAACGAGTTTGAAAGTTTTTTTATATTTTTCTGGAAATTTTTTTTTTATTTTGTGTAGAAATAATTTAAATTAAAAACAAGAATTAAATTGACATTTCAATTAAAACATTCAATTTTAAATTTATTCTGAGCATATTTAAATAATTAACTTTATTGGCGCTTCAGTTGAAATTGTCAATTAAGATACATCAATTTTGAATATTAATTATAAAATTAATTATTAAAATTTTTATATATATATATAATATTACTTACATAAATCGTATTTCTCTTCAAAAACTTGAAACTGCCCTTTTTTAATATCTCCTGTTATAAAGTTAATAAGAAACGTTAACTTTTTTCTTTCAAGTTTCTATTCAAATGCAGTTTTTGTTAGTTACCAAGTTAAGTATGTTCTATGACCAAAATATCTACTTATATAAAGTGGTTGTACTTTTTATTCCACTGTACTTTTAAATCTTTTTAGTTTATTACAAAAGATGAACAAAATCAAAAGCAAACTAAATTAAGAAATTCTCATTATTAATGGTTAGTTTTTGTTTTTAAGGAAGCTTCTTATAGAAATACGGACAGGAAATATTTCCGATCTGCGATTTTTGACTCACTTCGAAAGACTTCAATATTGGTTACAACAAATCTTTGATTTGCGTTCCTTAAATTCTACTTAAAATTTAACTATAATCATCACATAAATTCATATTAAAGATTTTTTTTGTAAATATACACAAAAGATCAAAAGAAGGTTTAAAACAATATTTAGTTATATATTTAAATAGCAGCCAAATTAAGATGTAAAAAGAAGACAAACGAATTTACTTCATTACGTTTATTATACCCTATACCACTATGTGGTCTGGGTATAATGACTTTGTGCTACTGTTTGTAACTGCCAAAAATATTTGACCTAGACCCATCTTTTATTATACCGATCGACTCAGAATCACTTTCTTAGTCGATTTAGAGATGTCCGTTCGGCCGTCTGTGTGTCCATGTAAAGCTTGTAATCAAACTACAGGTTGCAAATATGAATATATATTTATGAAATTGCGTATATAAGCTTTTATCGGCCATAGGATGAACGCTATTGAAATTGGTGAGAATCGGTCCATGTTCAGACTTAGTCCCCATACAAATGACCCCTATGAAATCGATATAAAATGCCATAAGATCCAAATTATCATATAGATCTCAGTCGAATTGGGTTTGCATGTGTTTATTACATCCAATTTGGTTTTTATATCTTTTTGCAAAATAGAAGTAACTTTAGCAAATATGGTCATGATTGGTCCATTTTTCAACCTGGTCCCCATATAAATATAGCATCCGATATGAACTTTTGCATATCTGTAGCCAAAGAAATCAATAACAATGCCACTCAAATTTGTTTATTTATTTATTTATTTTTTATTTAATTCAACTGGTAATTTGGTTTATGTTTATTTTCTATATCCAATTAGTTGGACCTAATAGATAGCAAACCATGGTATATGGTATCGTATAGTCGGTCTTGACCGACTATAATTTTCTTACTTGTTTTTTAATTGGTGTTATTTGACTTTACTACTCGAAAACTATAGTTATTCATAAACTTATTGTTTACTTGGGCATAATAGCGTGAATTTAAATATTATTTTTAATCAGAGTTTTTGATAAATAGTTACGAGTATGTTTTCTAATATAAATTTTGTAATATAACTGTTAGGTTAATTTTAAAACAATATGAAAACTAACCGCTCTATTCATAACATTAGTTTTTAACTAACCAAATTTTCATATAAAATCTGTTTTAAAAAGCTATTGAAATGTTTCGAAATGATTTTATAAAATGCTTGGGGAATTAATAAAAGGGGAATGTTATCGGCATTCGCAAAAATCCAATATCATTTAGAAGATCGATGAAATATTTATAAACATATCTCTTGTTAAAACTGGCTTTAACCATAAAGCTACAGATAGATTACAAGTTAAAAATAGAAAGATTATTTTTTTACATAGACATGTAGCTTTGTACGTAAAATATAATTCATATCCCCGCAATTACCCTAAAGTAAACACAATCCTTATTTTGCTTATCAAACGCTACAATTTTTTTGAGGCAATATTTTGGCCATTGATTTCCTTTTGTAATAGTTTGCAGCAAACCATAACTTTGTATTGAAATTGAACCTTATCTTAATTTTTGTTCTTTTAATTAACTAATAAAAATCACGATAAAATAGCAACACTTCTTCTGGGTCCTTCCTGGCTTATATTGTTCTTAGATGCCATTCTCGATGCCATTTTTTCAAGGCCTCAGCGGTAACATTTTCTTGCATTACCCTACTACACAATGGTTGTGTTGGGAATGATAGTTCATTGGCCTCAGCTAAAGTGCGTAAATTGAAATAATACTTTGCATAAACCGAAGAAGGGACATTAATATTGAATTGCAACAGCTCCAGGAATTGGCGTTCCAGTTAATTCACATCTTCTAAAATTTGGCAATAATCAACATTTCATACAGCCTGGTCATCTCATACTTAGAGGATAGTAATATATGTATCACCTTATACCATACATTTCCAATTGCATGGACATACGTTTCCAAAATTTGACAATAATCAACATTCCATAGAGCCTGGTCATCCCATACTTTAGAGGATAGCAATAGAGCACCTAGAACCATACATTTGCAATTGAACCAAATATTTTCTTTCAAGCGTCAAGATAAACACTTTCATTATGTTTAATGGCAGATGTGCGAATTGTAAACAGTTAAGTGTATGATTAGCCTTGTGTGTTCGGTGATGATGAGCCTACCGAATGGCTTGGAAAATGTGGCCTTTCACTCCAGGCAAGATATGTAAACATTCTTCTGGTTTTCGCAAGATGAAATAAGTCGTCTGGGATATCACTGAAATTCAGCCAAACAAATATAGTAAACAATATTTGCTAATTGTTATTCCCATTATAAAACTAACGTACCGTCTTCCACAATGACATTTAATGGGACCATCTAAATTTCTAAGGGTTTAAATCCTTAATTTAGTATATGAATATTGTTTATTTTTAAAGAAATGGTAACATTTCCAATTACTGAAAAGATATGTATTATATACATACAATGTATATGTCATGTATATGTATGTCATACATGTACGAAAAGTTTGGGGACTGTCCTCAATAAATACAGTTTATCAAAAAAAAAACTTATTACGTGCACCCCTGCTATTTTGTTCTTTCATATTTTATGCGTTATTTTAAAATATATGATAACTACAAAGCCGATGGCTGAATACAATTCAACGCATCTACAAATAACTAGAACATATGGCAACAATAATTTTCATATACGTAGCATTGTTTTTAGGGACCTGTCCCCAAAATATACTTAACGTATATTAATGTCCCCATACAATAGGCACTATACTTAACTTGATTTATACACCGATTTAGTCAAATTTATAATGAAATATCGGTTGAAATCGGGAAAATATGTCATTAGCTTTAATATTATGTAAAAAAAATCAATGAAATTTTCTGTCCCCAAACTATGGGGTGTGCATATATATATATATATATATTTCTGTATATATATTTTTCTTATAGTATAATTTTGAATCCCTCATACAATGGTCCATTTTAGTTAATTTTCTGTTCACAATATATTTTTAATATTTTAATTTATTTATTATCTTCAATATTTTAATTATTTTATAATTACGTTGTTTTATATTTAAAAAATTTAAATTTTTAAAAAAATTACTTTTAAAAATTTTCTTATCATTAAAGTTATTTCTAATTCCGTAGTCGAAGGTTTGAATATGTCCTTTTTTGTCGCTTTCCTTTTCATTCCTATGTCTTTCCATAATTTAGTCAACCATTCTAATTCTTTTTCTAATTTAGCCTTATCTACCTTCTTTTTCTCTTTTCTCTTCTTTGGCGTATTGAAAACTTCTATCCCATTACAAAAATAGTCCTCATCTCTCTTCAATCTACGGATTTCTGCGTCCAGTTTGTCTAACAAGTCTCTCTCTTCCTGCATGCTGCTGTCTTCCACAACAATTGGATTTTCACTATTTCCAGACATTTTCGTTCTATTTCTTTTCCTTTTTCCTTATTTTATTGACATTTAATATTTTGATTCTAATGAACATATATATAAAAATATTTTCTTTTTATTAAAGTTCTTATATCTATTATTTTATAATTATAATATAATTTATTTTATCCTTATGATATTACAAAAAAAATTTTTCCTTTATTCATTTCTAATTTTTCGACAATTTACTTATTGTTAAAGTTTACACATTTATTTATATATTCTTTCTTTTTTTTCAAAAATTTTCTTCTTTTGTTATTTATGCTGTATTACGTATTGTTTGCCTACGAATTTGTTTTCTTACATATTTTTTTTTAGATATTTTACTATTACTGTTATTGTTGTAATTGCACAAATAAGCATCACAGCTTCCACACTAAAGGCCTAGCTAGCCACACGTTGTTAAAATGTATCTGTACTGTAAATGTAACGTTGGCATTTAGTGCAGTTGAAGAACGTGAAAAAGGAACCAGCATGTTGCTGTGTAAAATTAACCAAACTTTATCAGCTGTTCATAAATGTCACGTACAAACGCAAAAACCTATTTTCAACAGATTGGGACGTTCCGGTTACGTGACAGTTGAGTTCGGTAACTGCTCTAATTGATTTTCTTGTAACAGAAAAAAACAGCTGACACGTTTGGTTACGGTTACGGGTGGCTAACTAGGCCTTAACGCTTATCGCCGTTGGAGCGTTTGCCGTTGCTGTTACTACTTCTTGTATCTTGGTTTGAGTGCTACCCATTATTTAAAATTCTTAAAATGTTTCTCCTTCACTTATATATTTACAATTTTCATTTATAAGATTTTATTTTTATTTACATTTTTCTTTTTTGAATTTTTTTATAATTTTAATTTTTTGTCAAGATCTTCTTCATATGTGAGCTCATGTGCTCTTATGGAAAGTTGCTTTTTTTTTTTTTTTGCCAGTGCACCTTCTCTTGATTTATTGCAGTTTGGTAGCGGGAATATCACTATCTCTGGTTCTGTAGGTGGTATCTTCTTTATATATTTCGGCTTTGGCCCCACACTCAGTATCTCTGGTATCAGTATCTTTGGTTGGCACTTTTTTCTTCTGCCATTAGCTTCGCCCATCTAATTTCAGCTTGTTGCACTTCATATAAGAGCTCCTTCGGATTTTGGTCCATTAACTTCTCTGTCTCCTTTGTAAAAATATTCCAAATTTATCTTTTGTCCTTTGGCCATGAAGGATAAAGGCTTAGCGTAAGCTTTGTTTGTTTTTATATCCTTTTGCCTTAGACTAAGCAGAATTAAATTTAGCAAATATTGCTGTATTTTTTAATTTTTTCTGCTTTATATCTAAAAAGCAATCGATAGGATCAGAAGATTGTAGGATGTTTGGCCAGGATCGCCATATGGTGGTTGTTGGTTTGAATAAAACGCCCGTCGATGTTTTTATTTCAATCATCAAAATTAGATTACCTTTATTTTATAAATGGCCCTGCTTATAAATAGCTTATCAGAAGTTCTAGACTTCTTTACTTATTAATACTAAGAGAGATGTTCTAACATGCTCTCGATAATTCTAAGTCCTTCGTTCGTCTTGTAGATTGGGTGTGGCTTAGTTTACCAAATTGTATACTCACTGAGTCAATCTCTAGTGGCGTTCGACTTCAGTCTCAGTTTCGTTGTTACTCAACTCTAAGTACAAGTGTTGCCGAATTCCAATCAGTACATTGACTATATGTATGTAGTATGTATGGCTCGTGCCATTGAAATGAGAGAAACCTCAAAATACATTGTTTGTACACATGACGTTGTTCGTTCATATTTGGCCCGCATTAATACGCTACGTCATGTATACACGACAAATTGTAACTAATGGCTTTTATTTTATTATTTTTTTTGGTTTACGATTTGCGTTTTTTTATTCTTTCAAAATCGTTGGTTGTTCGTGTTAATATTTTTTATCAGTTTTAACTGTAGCTTTTCTTATAAACTTATATTATTCACTTTTTTCTTTATAAATTATTTTAATTTATTTATATCTTCGTTTTTAAATTTTTTTATTATTATTTGGTTTTTAGCAATTAGGTTATAATAAGTTTATTTTCTTTATGGTAAACTTTCGCACACACTTTTTGTTTGGAGTTTATAAAGTTTTTAATATTTTTTTCTTTTGAAATTAAATTAATTTTAAATTAATCTTTTCACTTTTGCACTTTGGCTACGTCATGGGTCCTGGTCCCAAGACTTGTCCATGGCAGAATCGCCATATAATAAAATTTAAAACACAGTTATTTGTTTGTGTGCTCTGAATAAGCGATTGTTGAGTACTGACTTTTATTTATTTATTAAAACTAATATCTACTCTAAAAACTACATACACACACGCACACACGCACACATTCTTACTTAAAGCTAAACCTAATCGTGGATACTGCTTATTATACAGTTTCTCACGATTAGAGAACTATAGCGTGGATACTGCATGTTACGGCTGTAACAAACAAACAAATATAAAGACGGAGGCTTGCGTTTGAATTTGTCGGATTTGTCTCGTTTATTTCTATAAATATAAGTTTACATATACACATGAAACTGATACAAAATATAAATATTACATTTGATACTTACCGCAGTTTTGCACCTCCTTCTTTGGCAATGGCAATGAAATTAATGGCGGTCTTAAACTCACGCCAATTGACAAGCAAAATTATTTGAAAGAAGAATGCAAAAATGCGGTTTTACACAACAATGACAATAATATTAAATACTAAACTCAACACTGTAGTTCATGACAGGGCGTTCTGTAACATACCCACCCCCGTGGAGCGACTCGCTTTACTATTTTCCAAGTCCAGAACGGCTAACTTTGATACGGGCCCCTGCAACTTACCAGACGCAGTCTTCACCTCGGCTCTTCGTGCCACACCATCAGGACCAGCATACAAGTGACCATACCTCTCCGCCATTGACTTCTCGGAACGCTTGGATCACAGATGAACACCAAGTCACCTACTTTCATTGGAGTTGTAGGCTCACACCATTTCACTCTCCTAGTCAGCGTAGGCAAATACTCGCTAATCCACCGCTTCCAAAACAGATCCCGCAGACTTCGCGCAACTCGCCATTGTTTTTTCAGGGTAAAGAGCCTCAAATCGGGAGTTTCCACAGAAGGTGTGTTGGTGACGTTCCTTCTGCCAATTAGAAAATCATTAGGTGTAAGTGGCTCCTCTTCATTTGGACTTAGGGGTAGATGCGTTAATGGCCGCGAGTTAACGATGTTTTCAGCTTCAATTAATATTGATTGTAGTACATGCTCTTTGGGTGGGACCTCTTTCAACGTATGACGTAATACCCTTTTTACGCACTGCACCATCCTCTCCCAGATACCACCTGCTGATGGGTTGGCCGGACAATTAAAAACCCATTCAATACCATTTGTTGACAATTCGTTTTGAATTTTCACGGCATCGAAAACTTCACTAAAACATTTGGCTTCCTCGTTGGCACCATTATCAGAACGGATTCGACACGGAATCCCCCTACGGTTCATAAAGTTCCTCATGGCAATTATACAGGAATCCGTCGATAAGTCGTGGGCCAATTCTAAATGGATGGCTCGCACTGTGAGGCATGTGAATAATGCAACCCACCTTTTTTCTGTTCTTCGTCCTATCGATACATTTAAAGGACCAAAGTAGTCTAGGCCGGTATATTTAAAGGTCTCAATATTAGTTTCTAAGCGATCAAGTGGAAGCGGTCCCATTACTGGCGCACGTGGGGTGGCAGTTTTAATTTTGCAATGGAGGCAGTTCGACACGATATTTTTAAGTACGCTACTTGCGGTATCCAATATTTCCTGCGTACTTCACAAATTAATGATAATGCATGACAACAAGTTTTGTAAAATTATGATCTTTTGGCAGTATCATTGGCCGTCCGAGCTATAGGGTAAGTAGCTGGCGGCATCAATTCTTCCATATACCCTTAATAGGCCATCATCATCAATATAGGGCATTAAGCTAAACAGGTTACTGGTTTTTGAGACTGGCTGTCCATTTTGAATAAGCTTCAGCACGGCTGAGAATAATTCTCTTTGAACTTGCAAAATATTTTCTCGGCATTTTCTGTTTCACAAGAGGTGAGTCCGTAGCCTTGTAAATCGTTATACTTCTTACGACAACGATTTATGAATCTTAAAACCCATGCAATGGTTCTTTTTATGCGAAAAAGAGACGAAAACCTATGAAAATCGATTAAATTATCATTCACAATCAATAATGAAGTTTTTGGGATTATTTCCTCTTCATCCTCATCGCTCGAAGCATTAATATTTGTGGTTGTCCATTCTTCTTCTGGCAATTTAAGGAAAGCTGGACCATTTAACCAGCGGGAGGAAGAGGTAAAATCGACGTTGTTGTATGCTCTCGTTGCTTCATCAACCACATTATATTTGGTTGACACCCATCTCCAATTTTCAATTTCTGTAGATTCAAGTATTTCAGCTATACGATGTGCGACGTAGGGCTTATATCGTCTATGGCTGCTGACAATCCACTTTAACACAGTTTTCGAGTCACCCCATAGCGTACACTTGTCTGGAACAAGGCTGTGCTCACTCAAAATGTTCTTCTTCAAACGAGTACCGAGGACTGCTGCCTGTAATTCCAAGCGTGGAACTGAAACTCTCTTCAGAGGGGCACATTTAGTTTTTGACGTTATAAAACTGGTGCTAATGCCATTATTATAAATATACCTCCAATATGCAACCGAGGCGAAGGCGTCTTCACTGGCATCTACGAAGATATGAAGTTGAAGACAGGTTGGCTTCCCAACTGAAAAGTATTGGATCATCCCATCGACAATTGCTTTTCCAAATTTCTCGTAATAACAACTTTCCGCCCACAGTAAAATGACTAAGATAACCAAGAGGGTCGAAAGTAGACATAATGATGCTCAAAACTTGTCTTTTAGTTGGGCTTCGCTGGCCGGACATAACGAACTGGTCGACACGATGAAATTTCAAATTAAATATGGAGTTGTCACTTGAGGGTTCCCAGTACAAGCCAAGCACCTTTTCTGTACCTTCATTAACAGGGATATGTTTCGATTTTAATGTACCGACCTTTCGGAATTTGAAATAAACCCCCTCAATTCGAACCGACCATCATTGTGAATCTCTCTCACTTTTTTTGAAATGTTTATAGCTTCCTCCACACTATCGAAGCTATCAATGAAATCATCTACATAATGATCACATATAGCTTTGACGACCCTAGGATGGGACTCCTCATGAACTCGGGAATTTTTCTTTATGACATATGAGGCTGAACAAACATAGCATCTCATACTCATCTGGCAATTTTTTTGTATTTTCATCTCTCCATAAAAATCTTTGTGAAATTCGGTCACATGGCTGTACTATAATTTGGTGGAACACTTCGCGAATACCAGCAGCGTAGACAGCAAAGACGCAATGTGTTGGGGTCCCTTAAGCAGTTGTGAATTCAAAGAAATGCCATCAATACTGGCCGCAGCATCAAAAACTAGTCTCAACTTTTTTTGGTTTGTTCGGATTGGTCACCCCAAAATGTGGCAAATACCATTTCTTAACACTGGTCTCCTTAATGTCTTCAGAACAGAGTTTACGTATATATCCATTATTAATGTAGCCTTGTAAGACTTCTTTGTATGCTGAAGATAATTCTGGGTCACGTTTCAATTTTCTCTCGATACCTTCTAAGCGACCAAGTGCCATGGGATAACTGTTTGGGAACCTCACATCGTCATATTTCCATAATAGGCAGGTTTGGAATCTTTTACCAACTTTTTTGTAGTTTCATGTAGAATCTTCTTGGCGCGGACGTCATCATTGCTTTCCACAATAGGAGCAGATCTAACGCCAAGACTTTCAATATTATAATAATCGGCCACCATTTGATGAAGGTCATCATTCTCTTTAGCGTTGACAAACAGGCATGATTGTTGTATTGGCACTAGATTGTGGCGGGGTCCGAAAACCATCCAGCCCAACTCAGTATTGCAAAGGGTCTCGTCAAATTATTCGGATTGGTGATAGATGGTAACCCTAAACTTGCATGATCCAAACCTATTAATAATTTTAGCACGACGTTGGTGTTGTAAATAGGGCGAATTTTTAAACCCTATATCGATATCATTTTGCGTAAGTCTCTGCATGGGCAAATTTAAATTAGAAACGGCATATACATTTTTTAGTAGGTGGCAACTGCTTTTATTGACCCCACTTACCTTGATGCTAAATGATATAGCTGACTCGCTGGCTGACCTTCCACCAAACCATGGAATACTTAAAGGGCAATTTTTCCACGGACACCAATTTTATCAGCAACCTCTCTATCTAACATTGTAATGGACGAACCGTCATCAAAAAGGGCATATATGTTCATTCTACAATTTTCTCCATACAATGTTACAGGTAAAACTCTAAAAAGCAATTTGTTTTTTCCGGCAGAGCAGCTGAGAACATTTTGTTGAGGCTCGTTGACAGGGTTTGGCAATACGAAGGCTGCATCAGAGGGCGTGTCCTCATGGAGCAGCTTGTTATGCTTTCGTAGGCATCCATCCTTTAAGCATGGCTTCTTACGGCGGCAGTGACATGTCCAATATTCAAACAAGAAAAACAAGCCCTAATCTTTTTTATTTGTTTCCATCGATCTTGAATTTTCAAATTTAAAAAAACGACCACAATCATAAATCTTATGGAAACTTTGGCAAACAGGGCATTGTTGTTGTTGTTGTTTTTCTGTTGTATGTAGTAAAACACGGCGTTTCTGATCTCTGTGTTCGACTTCTTGAACGGAACATATTAGGTTTGCCACTTCACTTAGCCAATTACTAAAATCTATTATTGTAGGATAAGGTTGAATGGTGGCAGCAACTCTGGCCCAATCCAATTTTTTACTCATGGGGAGTTTTGATATCAGCTCTTCCAATAGCGTTGGGTTGACAATATGCTGCTGACCATTCACCGATTGAAGGAAGACGGCTAAATTTTTTACTTTAGTGGAGAAAGGTATCAGCTTCACTAAATTATTTTCTGTCACATGTGGGAACTCTCTTACTATACGTATCTGGCTATGAATGAGTTGCTCATGGCGACCACTTCTCTGGCATCTCCCTTTAGGCATTTGTATAAGCGTTGATTGTTTTTCAAATTTGTATAGCAATATGCTGTAGTTGACTGGATAAAGGCAGTATAAGAAAGTGGCCAATCCTCTGGCTCACCACTAAAATCTGGAAGATTTTGAAGTTTACGTGGCATCATAATGGCAGGATTTGATGAAGTACTTGCGGTAGACGACTGTTGATTTAATGCCCAAAATGGCGGCATTGGACTATTCGTTGCTGGCGATACATATGTGTTTATTAATGCAGGCATTGTCTGCGTCGACGGTATATTGACGCTGTTCACAAAGGTTGGCGCAGTTTGTATAAAGGGCATGTTGGCAGTCGTATCACCTGACATCGGCAACCATAACTGGTTACTTAATGTATGTACTGCTCGCTTCGACGGCGTAGCGACGCTGCAGGCTGTTGAAGCAGTATGCATACTAGACATGGCGGCTGTATACGTTGTCGATGTATGTGTTGGCTGACTAACATTGCGGTGGTGTGGTGAAAATGTTGTTGGTGGCAATTTGTCAATGGCGGACGGCGTTGTTTGTAAGGCACTAACATATGTGAGGTTATGGTCACTTACCTGATCTTTTTCCTCGATGGCTAAGTGTAGCTCTTGGCATTTACGATTGCTGTCACTCAGCTTCACCTGAGTTTCCGTAAGTTGGCGTTGTAATGAGGCGATCTGTTTCTGCATTTCGGACATGCTGGCGGCTGATGGTGTCTTCAGAGTCGGCTGTGATGAAGTCATCGATCTCGATTGGCTGGCTGACGGCTTTGACACTGGAGGTGTCTGTTGACCACTATTGGCGTTGGAAGATGTAGTGGTTTTATAAATATCAGTCGATGCTGGTTGTTTATGCAACGGTGGCGTGGGTGGCCTAGTTTGTCCACTTGTGCTTTCGACTTCTCCTGCTTGTGTGGTTGTTGAGTATGTGCCGCTGGCTGCGGATGACACTGGCTGTGATTGTTCAAGTGTAACCTTATCGTTTTGAAGACGCGGGCTTCGGCGTGGAGAATGCTGCAACATCTTTTTACGCTTTGAACAATATTCCACACTACACAAACACCACGATCGGAAGCAAAATGTAATTGTTTGTACAAACAAATATACAAACGGTGCGAAATAAAAATGTTACGGCTGTAACAAACAAACAAATATAAAGACGGAGACTTGCGTTTGAACAAGAATAAATCTGGCGGATTTGTCTCGTTTATTTCTATAAATATAAATTTACATATACACATGAAAATGATACAAAATATAAATATTACATTTGATACTTACCGCAGTTTTGCACCTACTTCTTTGGCAATGGCTAATGGCGGTCTTAAACTCACGCCAATTGACAAGCAAAATTATTTGAAAGAAGAATGCAAAAATGCGGTTTTACACAACAATGACAATAATATTAAATACTAAATAACTCAACACTGTAGTTCATGACAGGGCGTTCTGTAACACTGCATGGCAATAGACACTGCTCAAACACAATACAGCATATATGTCATATGGGTTTTACGTGCGTTCCTGTCATGTTGACTTAACCACACGGCGTTCTAGCACTGGTATAGATACTATGCGTCCTGCCTACGCCCCGCCATAAGACGGTAACAAGCTGGAGTGATGTTTTGGCATACACTCCACACTTTGTTTTTGTGTCGGGCCTACCTAAAACCCTGTTGCTTTAGAGGCAGCAACACCTGGGTGAATGCAACTCCACATCGATCTGTGATCTGCCCGCGTTATAGGCACCACAGCCACTGCGAAACTCCCCGAAGGGCCTTTCCCAATGAGATCGTCTCGAAGATTCATCAAAGACTCCGACATCGATATGATACATGATACATTTTTTCTGACATCTCTCTTACGCACTCTTGTATCGTCAAAAGACTTCTACTCATGCTACCGTCCGACCTTCTTGCATCCGACTCATCTTACGACTTATCTTCCGCTCATGCCTCTTCCCAACAACGCACATACCAGTTCGGCTTATCCAAACAACGCATATAGCAGCTCTTAGCTCCACAACCACTCCCTACTAGTCACAACAGCAATCTTCTGTGCACATCAGATTCGAGAGCCTCTAGTGCCACGTTCGTAAAGTGATCCATCAATACCATCAGTTCAACTTTGTATCACATATATTAAAGGTATGTGAGCAACCATTTCATCTGGTTGGATGTTTCACGATCCACCAGTCGGCCGTCAATCCTGTGTATCATGGTTCGCTTTGTCTCCGTGGGGAGTCGAAGAGTCCTCTTCTCAGGGCAATTCTATCTCCTCCCCGCAGTACCAAATTTAGTGGCTTTTGGTAAGGCTTCGTTACCAATTGGACAAATTTAGTAACTACCAGTTATCCCCCAAAAAGGATTGCACTGGCAGACATCATCAACCTTAACCTTTAGCTGCTAGGAATAATCACCAGAATTAACTGGCTTTGCCTAGCGTTGCCCAGGAGCACCACGAGGAGGTAGGTTATAGGTCGTTGTATCACTGCTCTGGCAAGCCAGTACCTGATGAGTACAACCATTGCTCCCACTACAGCATATATAAGTTTGTCATTCTGTTTGTAATAATTAGAATAAAAAAACTTTGCCCCATAAAATATATATATATTCGTGATCCTTATAACAAGCGGAGTTGATATAGAGATGTCCGTCTCTTCATCTGCAGAAATCACGATCACGTCCTCAATAGGTCAGCTCATTTTTAGTGAAATGATTCATCCTGAGAAGTTTGCTATTTAAAATCATCCAAATCGGTTCAATAGATCCCGAGCTTTCATTGAAAAAGTAACAATGTCTTAAAAATATGATGTTTCTATATTGTTCTTGTTATCGTGGAAATTCTAAATTTTTTTATTTTTTGTCATAGCTTACTTGTTATTTTTGTGGTCGTTGTGTTTTTAGCATTTGTTTCATGAGTGTATATTAGGGTGGGTCGATTTAGCAATCGATATTGTACCATCGTTTTTCGATATCTTTTGGCATGAGGAATAAAAGTTCCACTACGACATATCAAAACAAGTAAAAAATTATAGTCGGTCTAGACCGTCTATACGATACCCTATACCATGGTTCAGAGACCCTATCTGTTCGGTCCAACTAATTGGATATAAAAAATAAGCATAAATCAATTTTGAGTGGCATTATTATTTTTTTTGGCTGCAGATATGAAAAAGTTCATATCGGTTGCTATATTTATATGGGGACTAGGTCGAAAAATGGACCGATCCTGACCATATTTGGTAAAGTCACTTATATTTTGAAAAAATATATACATACAAACCAAATTTGAGAAAAATCTATGAAATATTTTTGTTTTTTGATAGATTTAAGTGAAAATCGGGAAGCAGCTTTATACGATTTCCAATTTCAAATTTTTTATCCAAGGTAAAATTGCACGCTTAAAACGATGGCGATTTCATTTTTTCGAAAAAAGAAAATGTTTTTTTTTTTTTGTTTTTAGACGATTTTTTGTCGAAAAAACGTTTTTTTCTCGATTTTTTACTCATTTTTGTTATTTTTAAGGCTCCAACCCAATTTTTATGTATTTTCTCCCGTATCAAATAGCTCATTTCTAAAGAAGTTCTCGCTATAAAGGCGATGGTGTTTTTTGAAAAAAAAATTTTTTTAACAAGTTTTGATCGAAAAATTTATTTCTTTCGATATTTCATAAGGGAAACTCAATTTCAGCATTTATTTGGCAAATAAAAAGCATTTTCAATATTGTTTCTTACCTAAGTCGTCATCATGATAAGCGTGTCTCAAAATTATTTCCATCATTTAACAGTTGTCAGCGTAAATTTTATGTAAAAACACCATTAATACTTAATTTAAGTTTTTGTTTGAATCTTTATTTGAATTATTTTTGATGATATTGAATTATTTATTAATGAAAATTTGAATTATTTATTAATGAAAATGACAGTTTGCCGATAGAAAAAAAATGTGTGAAAAAGGGAATTTATTTAAAAATTCAGATATTTCCTTGCAAATCTTGCTTGGATTCCATTCGACTCATTTTACTTCGGCTAGCTAACCTAGTCGCCATGATCCCTTCGCGGTTTTTATCAATTGTGCGTTTAGCTACGCTGGTTAGGAATTGAACGTACCGCTCGGTACCTTGAATGTGGCATGGAATCTTCGGATCGTCTAGCGGTGGATCTTCATCATCAAAATAAGTTTTCAAATGTTCATACGGTATGCTTCTTGTGGTTCTGACAGCTTTTCATCGTCGTCCAAATCAATCATATGAACGTAATCAGTGGAATCAAAATTAGTTTTCGGTTTTACGTAGGTACGCATATTGGACGGTTCATATAGATCGTTACGAAAATGTAAAAATTTTTCCAGTGCATACTTCCGAATATGTTGTCGATCGTCGAAGAGCATGCAGGTAAAAACATTTTCACAATGTGCAAAATTTACAACTGCTTGTTTCGCTTCAGCACTTTCACCTTTGCCTTCTAAGTTGACATAACCAAGTAATTTGGAATTTGGCTTATAAACGACGACTAAATGCGATTCTTTCTGCATTCTCGAATGGTAAACTTCATCAATTTTTCTCGAGTTAATGCGTCGTTTTTCCGACCGTCAAATGAAAAAGCTTCCAAACACCCTTTTTGGCGTTGGCGGAGAACTTCCGTTCTAAGTTTAGCTCTTTCTATTTTGTTTTTGTCACAGACAACGGTTTAACCACGCTCATCTTTAAATGCAATTTCTTCAAACAAAGCTGATGCTGGGTAAGATGCCACTCTGTTGGACACGCCAAATCTCTCACAAATCATTGCAAACTTTAGTATACTGTATCTTGGATAATAAAGTGATTCGACCGATGTCTCAGTCATTTCCATTGCAATATCATCTTGCAATTCTGAAAGAGTTGGCTGATATGTTTCATCACCAGATGATTGAAGTGTTGGTGCTACTGTAGGCACTTCTGATTCTGTATACAATAGGTATCGTTAATTTGCTGTCATGGTGCTGATCAAACATGAAGTCCTTGAGGTCATCTGGAATTTTACCACAGTTGCAACGATTTGATTTTAGTGAGCATTTGCATTCTGCGATGTAGAATATTTCTTTGTACCATCAACGAATAGTTTAAATACAATTAAAGTATTTACTTTTTTTTGACGGTTAATCTTTTAACTAGATCAATCTTCAATTTGCCCCAAACTTCTAAAATTTTATCGACAACTTTTGTGTAAATGCCTTGTACGAGAACATTTTATTTCCTTTTTTCCACTGATCGCCCAAAAAAAGTAATATATCAAAATATCGAAAGAAGTTGGCAGAGAAATTCCATCTAGTTCGCTTGCTGAACCGAATAGTAGCACATTATGTGAAGGCATGTGTTCTAAAGCCCGTGCTGGTGGTTCTCCCTCTTCTTCCATATTGTGTTTTCTGATGATTGTTATAATGATGATGTATTCACATTGTGTTCTTTATACCTCCTACCAGAATGAACTTAAATTAAAAATTAAAAATATAGTAAACGCTTTAAATTGATTTTGTCGAAAAAATGTAACATGAAAAAACTTTATATTATTTAAGTTGACGACGCTTCAACCACTTATGGTTGAGCGCATGAGAATAGAAATACGACTGACAGTACCCTTTTCTTGATGAAGTCCTATATGTACGATTCTTTCAGTCGTATTTCTATTCTCACGCTCTCATATGTTATATTGTATTGTATGTGGCAATGTATATTTGTATGTATTGTATGCCACCTTGGAAAGGTAATATTAAAAAAAAAATAAAATCAGCCGATTTTTTTATTACCTACTAAAAAACCTTAAAAATAAAAGTTGAGAAAAAGTAAAAAAAAATTAAGTTATTAAGTTATTCGAGGCGCCCAGAAAATGATTTTTTGATATGTCTTAGTGGAACTTTTTTTCCTCATGGCAAAAGCTATCGAAAAATCGATGGCACATTACCGACACATTTTAGTCCTTGCAAATCGGCCCACCCTAGTGTGTATGCATGCTTATAATATAAAAAATCACCAACATGAAAAACAAGTAATGATAAAGTACCTATTAATGAGAAATTAACAATGTAAATTTACCAAAGTTTTTTTCTTTCGTAATATTTATAACTTATATATTAACTTATTGAAACAAACACAACAATTACTTTTGATGTTGTATTTGTATACCCTATACCACTATGTGGTCAGGGTATAATGACTTTGTGCTGTTGTTTATAACTTCCAAAAATATTTGACCTAGACCCATCTTTTATTATACCGAGGAAGTGATTCTGAGTCGCTTTAACGATGTCCATCCGTACGTCCGTCTGAGTGTCCATGTAAACCTTGTAATCAAACTACAGGTCGCAAATATGGATATATTTTGATGAAATTTAGTACATAAGCTTCCATCTAAGATGAACGCTATTGAACATCGTTTCATGTTGAGACCTAGTCCCCATACAAATGACCCCTATGAGATCAACTTAAATTGCTAATATTCAACTTATCATATATATCTCGGTCAAATTGGATTTGTGTATGTTTATTACATCCATTTATCAGTAGTCCAAAAATAAACCCTATAGGACAATTCTTAGTCTCAAAATTGGTTTGTATATGTTTTTGCAAAAAAGAAGTAACCTTACCAAATATGGTCAGTATCGGCCCATTTTTAGACATGAACTTTTTCATATCCGAAGGCACAAAAATAAATAATGCAACTCCAATTTGGTTTATGCTTGTTATAAGAGTGATATTCAGAATTAAATAAATAACACAACAACCGAAATAAAAACAACACCAGTTGCTTAGTTTAATGTCAATTAGTAATTGTCTTTATTGTTTGTTTTCTCTCTCTTCATATATTAAATTAACATTTTATTATTGTGTGTATAAAAGTACCTATGTAGACAAAATATACATGACCTACATATGGGGTGGGCGTGATTTAGTATTGCTCAATATATTTGCTGTATCAGCAATTGGTTAAACACAAATATTTCCGTAAACTAATACGGGCAATGAAGTTTACCATTTTTGTAGACACCCCTATTGCATGCAGTTTAAACATCAAAGATTTTCTAACGACCTTATCAAACGCTGCTTTGAAATCCACAAAAAATGCGTAGACTTTTCTCTTTTCTTTAAATTTTAGGTGTACAATTGTTGTTAAATTATATATATTGTCTACTGTGGAATAATTTTTTCTGAAACCCGCTTGATATTCAGATAGGAGTTTGTGTTGCTCTACCCAGTTATATAGTCTTTCCGATATGACACCTATCAATATTTTGGCTATACAATTCATAAAGGATATGCCTCTGTAATTACTCGGTTCATTTATATCACCTTTTTTAAAGATTGGAAATATTACGCTGGTCACGAATGATACATTCGATTGCATATTATTGTACATCATATTGTAAGCCTTTGCAAGTTCAATAATTAGCTCATTCGGCGCATTTTTGAAAAATGCGTAAGGCATTCTATCTTCCCCTGGAGCTTTATCTGTCTTCGCCTTTGTAAGTGCCTGGTGGATTTCTGTGGTAGTTACATTATATCACTCGAGATTTGCTGTGGGCTCAGTAGTGTCCTAAAGTATGACATAAACTCTGATGGTGTTATATTTGAAAATATTTGAAAATTTTGGTTTCTAATCTCGTTTGCTAGTTTCCACCAAGATTTACTATCATTTACTTGGTTTAGTTTTATCTCTACCTCTTTATAATATTCATCTTTTCTTATTTTGCATACTGTTTTATACTTTTCATTTGCCTTTAAGTACTTGCTTTTGGCTTCAGGGTTCATATTTTGTTTGTAATTTTTCAATAAATCAAAAGATATTTTTCTGGCGATATAGCATTTCCAGTCAAACCACTTATTTTGGGCAGTAAAAACTTGATATTTATCATTCTGACTTGTAGATTTGCGAATCACATTTAATATATCTTCAAGCTCAAGCAAGTCTTTTTGCTCCTTAGTTTTGCGTAAGTTGGTCAGCACATTTTGGGTATAATTTTCTTTTAGATGCTCCATCCACTGTAGTTTTGGTAAAAGTATATTTCTATTTGGGGACTTGTGTACTTTAAGTTTTAGCTGTAGGCATACTGGCATGTGGTCAGACCAAATTTGATCATTCACTTTACAAGACTTGTAATTGATCTGGCTATGTTAATGTAGAGAAAGCTAAAAATTAGAAAAGCTCAGCTTGTTCATACAAACTCTCGTATATAAAAAGAAAAACATTTCTCATGTTCTTTTCTTTCAAATGTTGAGTTAAATAGTTGATTAAGCATGAGTTGAAGTAATAGGCAGAAGGATGCTGACGATGAACAAGTCGCTTTGTTCGAAAGTAGCTACTCCATCTAGCGCTGTCTTCAATTTTTTTCTAATATTTCTCTTACATTACAAAAATTATTATCTTTCTTTCATTAGAAAAATATATACATGATCTTAAACCGAACAATAAATGACTAATTATTCCAATACAGATCAACAATACATAACAATAACATACAACACATGAGGTACAATGCATTTGTGTAATCTGTTAAGATTTCACATGCCATTACAGTTCCATCTAGAGGACAATGGCAAAAACAAAGAGCTGTTCACATTACAAGACTTGTAATTGATCTGGCTATGTTAATGTAGAGAAAGCTAAAAATTAGAAAAGCTCAGCTTGTTCATACAAACTCTCGTATATAAAAAGAAAAACATTTCTCATGTTCTTTTCTTTCAAATGTTGAGTTAAATAGTTGATTAAGCATGAGTTGAAGTAATAGGCAGAAGGATGCTGATGATGAACAAGTCGCTTTGTTCGAAAGTAGCTACTCCATCTAGCGCTGTCTTCAATTTTTTTCTAATATTTCTCTTACATTACAAAAATTATTATTTTTCTTTCATTAGAAAAATATATACATGATCTTAAACCGAACAATAAATGACTAATTATTCCAATACAGATCAACAATACATAACAATAACGTAGTCAACTTTTCCAATAAGTTCTTGTGAGACTGCACATATGTCGTTTACCGACTCACCAACTCCACTTATAAAAGTGAAATTTCCGACCTCATCCCCTCTGGTTACTCCACTTAGAACTATTAACCCATAGTCTCCACAGAACTCTAACAGCTTCTTACCTTTGGCATTTACCACAGAATCTTTAGATTTTCTGACTCCCGAATATGCATGGAACGAACTTAAACATCTCTCATCTACTTCTTGTTGAAGCTTTCCAATTCTAGCATTTAAATCTCCAATAATTACGGCATTTGTAGGACTTTCATCAATTAAAAATTTCTCGACCACTTCAAAATCAGAATCCCACTCTGACCCTCTAATATTTAATGGAAATATTAGAATCTCCGACCTATTTATTATAACCTTTATTACATCCACTCCGTTTTGATGTGTAAAGGAGCATTTAACCTGTGATGTATTAAGGTTTTTATTAATACCATACATGCATCCTCCAATTGCTCTACCAAATCTAGAATTTGTAACTGCTGGTTTCCAAAAAGTAGTTAAATTTTTAAAATATTTTTCGAACTGCATTATTTTATTTTCGCTTATATGAGGTTCGATTAAAATAACAATATCAAATGTGTTTATGTAACTAAAAATCATTAAATAATAGTTTGCTTTCCAAACCGTGAATGTTATAAGAAAGAATTTGTAAATATTTATCTTCAGTAAAAGTTTCTACATTAGCAATGCTTTGTGTTATATATGTGTTCTTATTATTTTTAATTTTAAAATCATTTAGTTTTTTGAAATAATCACCATAAAATTCACTTATAGTTTTCATCCCGCTTTTCTTGTTGCATACTAAAGCTTTATCCTTATTCCAGAACATCCATTTATCCCCAACTCTAATTTTGTCACTTCGAACTAATATACGATTACTCTGATTCACTGCCAGTATCTCCTATTTTAATTTATTAACAAATGGTTATTTATTGAATTACATTTCTAAATTGATAATCCTTTTTTTTTAATGGCTTAGCCACCCCCTCTTTAATTAGAATGATCTTGTCATTCTGTGTATAATTTATTGGCCAGATTAATTTTCGTAATATATTTTTAATCTATTGCTATGTACTACTTGTTCTTTATCTTTTTTTGAATTTTTTTATTATAATGTTGCCGTTGTCCTCTATCCTCTCAACGAAATAGGGGCCGATATATTTAGTTCTAGTTTATGCCTTATTTCATTCCTAAGTAATACCTTATCTCCTACTTTAATATCTAATTTTTCTATATTTCTGTCATAGTAATTCTTATTGTATTCCTTATTTCTAATAACCTTATCCCTAGCTCTCTTATGTGCTACTTCTAACCTATATTTTATTTCCTTACTGTAATCTTCTATATTGTAAACGGAATCTATTCTATCTATGTTGTTAAGTCTATTGAATCCATATGGGATTCTTCCAAAAACTATTTCAAATGGGCAGTATCCGTGGGCCTCTGAAGGTGTTGTGTTAAAGCAGTACGTGAAGTACTTCAGCCATTCGTCCCAGTCGTCCCTTTCAATCGATATGTGGGAACGTACATATTCGTTGAAAGTGGTGTGCTGTAGAAGTTACCTTCCTAATTTTTATATAATCGCATAATTCATTCAAAATAGCGTTGTTGTACTCTGTACCCATGCTCGTAATGAGCGTCCTCATAGGGCCATAGGTCAATATAAATAAACCAAATATAGCCTTGGATACCGTCTTCGCACTTTTATTGCGTACTGGCACAGTTATCAAATATTTTGTCATATCACATATTATCGTAACCGCATATTCATAACCATCTTCCGTCTTTGGGAGTGGTCCAATTGTATCTACCAAGACCGTATCGAAAGTATCGATCGGAGTATCCGTTATAGTCATTGGTATTTTCGTGTGTCTTGTGGTTTTGGATTCCTGACATATCCTACATGATCTTATGTAATCTGATACCGATTTGATCATTCTCGGCCAGTAGAAATATCGTCTAATTTTTCCAATTGTCCTTGTTATTCCTGAAAGACCTCCTTGGATTGGGTTATCATGACATTGTTTCAATATCTTATCTATCTCATCTTTGTCGTTCAGCGTGGTCACCTTTGGGAGTAGCGCTACTCTTAATTTATTCAAAAATATATTGCCCTTGGTCTTAAAATCTTGCATTGAGACAAATTCTAAAATTTTCTCATTAGGTGCCATTCGTACTTTATTTATTTTATATTTGCCGGTTAGTGATTCTAACCTGGGGAATAATTTTTATTTATTTATTTATTTACATTGATATCACACACAACAAGACATACATCTTTTTAATTAAAGCGGTGATCTTATATTGACATACATACATTGATTTGTTAGGTTGTAATTTATAATATTAAAAAAAAAATAAAATTAATAATACATTAGCAAAAACATTACACACTAGAATTTACAAAATTAAAACAGTATGGAACGTTATATTTAAAAACTTGAAAATAAAATATTTTTAAATTATGTAGCGTTGCCAATTAGTTGGGTGCTGGGGGTAATGAGAGTTAAGATACATTTAAGAGAGCAGTGACACAGCTATGTTTTGGTCTAAAGCCTGATTGGTTATCATTGATGAGGCCATGATCGGTCAAATATCTCATCATCTGAAGGTGCAAGATTCGTTCAAATACTTTCGACAAGTAGGGAAGTATTGCAATTGGTCTGGATTTGGATTTTGGAACCGGAATAATTTTGGCGTATTTCCAGCAACTCGGAAAACAACTGGTAGTAATGATTGTATTAAAGATATGAGTGATAATATGTATTAATTTTGGTAGCAACAATTTTATAAATTTTGGATCCATGAGATCTAATCCGACAGTATTTGACTTAACAGATAAGCAACACGATAGGACATCAGGTGGGATTACACACGAAAATTCGAATTTATAAGTTGTTTGTATAGGTAATGGTACCATTTCCTCTTGAGTTGCAGTAAATAATGTAGTGGGAATATTGACGAACAATTCATTTAATTTATTGACGTCTAAGTTGTTAACTGTTGTGTTTTTACTTCCAATTCCTATCTCCTTAATTGTTTGCCATTTCTTCATTGAGTCTATCGCTGACCGAAAGCGTCTTGCTTAATACCTCGACTTTGCGTCTCTTATACTTTTAGTGACATTACGTCATGCAATACGATATTCCTCATGAAAATCGGATGTTCTGATTCTCTTCCAGCGTGCATATAGCTCATCCCGAAGATCAATTTGGCTCTTTATGGAAGAGGTAAACCAACAATTTTTTCTTTTATCTCCACGACAATTACGTGTGGGAACAGTAAGCTCAAACATTTGGTGCAAATTACTATTTAAAAAATGAAGTTGTTATTCGGCAGAGACCATGTAATAAATACTGCTCCAGTGAATACAGTTGAAGTACTCATCCAACAGATACAAATTGATGTTACGGAAATCCCGATATCTGTAAGGGGTTTTGGTTTCACACAATGTGAAGTCGAATGGCAACTAAATGAGGTCATGTTTAGAGAAACAGGGCACGCAAAGTTGATCAAATAACAATAAATTTGAAGGATTACTTATAATAAAAATGTCAAGCAACGAACTAGTTGTAGATTTATAATAAGTAGAATTTACAGTATTGACAATATATAATCAAATTGACATGATGGATTGTAACATGTCGGAACCAGCCAGAATATTTAAATTAAAATCGCTAGCGATAACAACATCATTGTACTGTTTCAAGAAGGTTTAAAAAAGATTCGTATTGAATTTGTTTGTTAGTTCTGTAGATACAACCTAATAGTAATTTACTTTCACGTGAGATAATTTCAATAAATAAATATTCTATTTTGTCGACCGCCTTTGATGAGCAAATAAATTTTGTACAAATATGATTTTTGATGTAAATAGCAACACCACCTCCGTGTTTTAGTGCCATTATTACAACTTGCCAATAGCTAAAGGTAGGATATTATCGGACAGATTATAAGTTTTTCGTTATGACAAGTATACTTTAAGCTAAAAGTGACCGATAAGCTAAAGGGAAGATAATGTTGCCTTTAACTTTTAACGTGAGTTTTATGTATTTAAAGTTGCCACATTTTCTGATCTATGAAGAAGAAAAAGAGTAGAAGAAGAATTTAGTTTTGGAAATTAAAAAAAATTAAAAATGGAAAGCAGACAACGTTTGTTTTATTTAAACGAGCTAGAAGATATTTTTGAAACTCGCAGCCTAAAAGAAGATCATCTAGAAAATATCGCAATTAAGTGGACTATCTGGCTGCTTTGTCGACTGAGTATATAAAATTCCCTTCCGATGCAAGAGGAATGCAGCAAACAGTGGCAGATTTCTTTGCAATTGCAAAGTTCCCAAAAGTCATCGGTTCCATTGATTGCACACACATTCGAACTCAATCGCCAGGAGGAAACAGCGCAGAAATTTTTCGGAACAGAAAAGGTTATTTTTCCCTCAATGTTCAAGCAGTGTGCAATGCTAAACTAATATTTCAGGATTAAGATGCAAGTTTGCCTGGATCAGCACACGACAGTAATATATTTAAAAACAGCCGTTTAAATTCCGTATGGAAGACGGTCATTTTCAAAACTACGTAATTTTAGGTGATTCTGGGTATAAGCAATGCAACTATATGATGACTCCTTTGCTGAATCCACGTACAAGACCGGAAACCCTTTATAATGAATCTCAAATTCGTACTCGTAATACGATAGAGAGATTTTTCGGAGCTTGGAAGAGACGTTTCCCAGTATTATCAATGGGTTTGCGGTTGACTAACGAAACTAAAATGGCTGTCATTGTGGCATGTGCTGTTCTTCATAATATTGCTATTATTACAAAAGACCCACTTCCATCAACAGAAGAAACATTGTTAACAGAATCTCCAGAAGAATTTCACTCAGATGAACAAAACTACATTTTGAGCAATTCGAATTCAATGGCAAGAACTATTTTAATAGAAAATTACTTTGTAGAGTAAGTTTATAACTTTTTATTTGTACTTAAACACATTAACACATTTTCTATTCTCTTTTCAGTCTTTTACAAAATTCATAAACGACTACATAACAATTAAAACAATTAAAACAATTAATTTTATTTTACTGGGAAGTTGTAATAACGAAAAGAAGTTAAATGTAACTTTATTGCTCACTTTAGCTAAAGTTACCTTTAACTAACATTTACTTTAAAGGCAAGTTGTAATAATGGCCCTTAGTCTATCATTTCTTAATAATTTATAACCTTTGGCAGCAAACATACCATCAGTTACAGATTCGTTATACCAAGTTTCTGATATACACACGATATCCACATCAGACTCCTCAAACTAATATCGGAACTCATCCATTTTATTGACCAAACTTTGTGCATTAATATGGCATATGTTTAACACATTACTGTTTTGTTAAAACTCGAATCATATTTTTAGTACTGTCATTAGAACTCAACCCAGTATTAAATGTTTGTGACATTAAAACGTATTAAAAATAATAATAATAGGACAACGCTACGAGTATTAGGAGGATAAAAGTTAAAATTCATATTACAATTTTGTTTTAATAATGTAAGCATAATTATACGTATAACATAAGAATTTTGAGAGACTTTATACAATACAAGTGCTTTAAAAGGTAAAAATAACATTAAGGATAGCTATACATCGGTTAAAAGCCTATTGTATATCATTTTAATGCGATTCATTACGATTATAAGGCAGAAAAAACTGATTTAGTTCATTAATGTCTTCAATTCGTTTAGGTTCATGGTTAGTAGAGACTTTTATGTAGACTAGTACACGCATTGTAAAAGCAGATAGTAAACGATTCTGCTTACGTAAATCAATCGCGGTCTGAAATATTTTGAAATTTCTTGATGTTAAGTTTTCATTAATAAATACTTTCCTATTGGAGTTTTTTTAGAATTAAATCCAATATGATGTAGACATAGATGAGACTGGGAGTTTTTTCTAAAATGTGCTAGCGATTTTAGAACAAAATTTTTGTCATACAGCGACATAAGTTTCACAAGTATAACCGCATCAGGCGAGTTTAATTCTTTATTGTTCCTTTTCTGTAGACGAAAAATGGATTTGTACGCAGGTGTTGATATACTTAATACATAACATATGTTATCAAAAAGTTCATTTAGGTTCTCATTAGCGTTGTATGGAATACAATTTATTCTAAGATCACACGAAACAGCTATATTTTCCTGGCGTTGAATTTGAGATTTTAATGTTTTTATTTCTGTTTGAAGCAATTTAATTTCGGTAAAATCTGCTTCAAGTTCAGTAACTCTCTCACTTACGTTATGAATTTCACTCATGATATCAACAATACGTTTATCAAGCTCATTTAAGAGTCTATTTTCAACAGTATTTATCTTTACTTCAACTTCATTTATTTTCTCGTTCATCTGAGATAGAATTCTAGCCTCACTCTCTTGTATGGATGACGTAATTTTCGTTGTTATTAATTGGTACTGTTTCTAAAATCTTTTTAACATAAGCTCCATTAAACGAGTTGGAGAAAGTGTTAATCGCGCACTTTTTGCGTCATTGTTAAGTGGTGAAGCATTTTCTCTTTTTTTATTTATTTATTAACCAACACTCAGGGGATGCCACCTACACATGCAGTGCATTGTGTTGATCTCAGGAAAATAGGTTATGGGAAGGAGGAAAGAGGGAGTAGTGTTTGTGGATATTTGACTTATATTTTATTAGATTATAACTGTCAGGAAAAACCTCAGCGGGGAGTTTATTCCACATACGGCTAGTTCGACTGATAAACGAATTCTCTCTGTAATGCGTTGTGCGGTTAACTAGAGAAGCGGGTAGAGCGAACCGAAACTCGGGCACTTGGAATAAGTACGCTAATCTCAGAAGAACATTTACCATGGTAGTATCTATAGAACAGTGATACACAACCCACATTCCGACGATGTTCCAATGAGTCAATAGAGTTGGATACCCTACTGTCATTGATGAGCGTCAATTTCATTAAATTAATATATTTTTCCTTTCATTGCGAGGATAAGAAATGTTTTTTAAAATATTTTTTTCTTTTAGTCACATTATTGATATTAATTAAATCTAAGGGCAGTTCATTAAAAGTGGAGGGTAAAATAACTCCCAAAGTGTTTTTGCCGTAATTGTTGCGTAATCTGCCATCAGTACGGCGTATTGTATTGTGGGTGTAATCGATCATTTGTAGAAAGCGGGTGTCTTCGTAAAATTCATTTATTAGTGTTGTGAGGTAAATGCTTTTAATGTTCAGTATCTGCAGATCAGTGGCAATGTTGTTTTTACGTATGTTGTTGAAGTTATTAATATTGTTGTTGGGTGTGTTGTTGTTATTAATATTGTTGATCATATTGTTGTTATCGTTGTTAGACATAGTGTTGTAGTTGTTGGGCATGTTGTTTGCTCTGTTGTTGTGTATGTTATTGTTGTTGTAAATCATTTCGTAGTTAGGTGTTTTGTTTCGTTGTTTGTTTTCCCACAGTATTTTAAGTATTTGGTTTTGTGTTTGCTGAAGAGATCTACAATACGTTGCGCTTCCCCGTGCAGTTATACCATGCCTTATATAGGATTCGACAAGAGAGAAGTATGCCTGTTTTAATACATGAAAGATAGAGCAATTGCTTAAATGATATAAACTGTAAGCAGTTTTATGTAATTTTTTTTTGAAGATGTTGTATGTGTGTTAGCCATTTAAAGCTTTGGTCAACATATATACCCAAATATTTATAAGTGCTTACTATTTCGATATGTGTGGTACAAGTATCGGTATTGTCGAGGTTGTTGTATTCTGAATTGTGCAGACAATGATAATCATGAAATTTTAGTTTTATATTATTATGTTAAAAGTGAGGTGTTTTATGTGCATTAGTTTGGTTTTTTGCGTTTATTACAAGACCGTTGTCATGGCACCATTTAGCTACAATGTCAAGCTGGTTTTGCATGATTTCACTAGCTGTTTTCAAGTTTTCATGCGCCACGATAATCGCTGTGTCGTCTGCATAAACAAAAGTAGTGCTTTCCTTCAGTATATTCATCATTTCATTGCCATAGATGATATATAAAATCGGTCCAAGTTTTGATCCCTGTGGTACGCCGGAGTTTGAAAAAACTTCTTCGCTCAACGTTTCATTTATTTTGACGCGATATTTTCTGCATTCTAAATAGTTTTTGAACCAATTTAAACATCCTCCTCTTATTCCATTTCGTTCCAAAATTTTTATTATGTTACAGTGTGACAAAGTATCAAATGCTTTGCTAAAATCTATGAACAGTGTTAAGCAGTAGTTATTATTACTTAAGCAGTTGTTTATGTGGTTTGAGAAATTTCCAAGGAGCTTATTGATATTCCTACCCTTTTGAAATCCAAATTGGTTTTGGTTTATTATTTTATATTTTCTTAAAAATTTTGTAAGCCTTCTGACAACTATTTCTTCCAGCACTTTTTCAATTGCTGGTAGTATAGAAATTGGTCTATAATTGTCGTAATCATTTTTAATGCCATTTTTGTAGATTGGCCTTATTAGGGACGTTTTTAATGTTTTTGGTATAATAGATTTGTTTAAGCTAGAATTAATTAAGGCTGTTATCATAGGGGTTAAGAAACTTGCGTTGTTTTTAAGATCTGTGGGTCTTATTCCATCAAATCCAGCACCTTTTTTTATCGTTCAGGTTTTTCAATATATGATATACTTCTTCTTCATTAGTAAGAGAGATGTATATAGAGTTGTTTATTGTTTGTTTCAGAGTTGTTTATTGTTTCTTTCAGGGTGTTGTATTGTTTTAATGTCACAGTTGTGTATTATTTTTTGAACATTATGTTTCAATTTTATAGCTAATTTATTCGAAACTTCTATTGTGTTTTTATTTTTGAAGTTTTTAATTATTGTCTCATCTATATTGTTAATTTCTTTATCCGTTATTTCATTGATTAACTGCCACGTGACTCGAGAATTGTTTCTATTTTCTATAAATTTATTTTTATAATAGTTATTTTTTGCATAGTATAGTTTTTATTAAGAATGTTTCTAAATTTTTTATATTCTAATTCATATTTTTTATTGTTTCGGTTGTTTCGCTATTTATTATAAAGTTTATCCCGAATATCGCAACACTTAATTAGTTCTTCGCTTTTCCAAGAATTTTTAATTCTTGTTTTTTAGATTTTTTTGAATTATTTGAATTTACGTATATTTTAAAAAAATTTTCATATATTTTGTTATAAAAGTCATTTGTATTTAAGTTTTGATTTATTAAATCACTCCAATTAGTTTCTTTGATTTTATTGTTCACTTTAAAATATTTATTTGTCGTCTTTTAAATCGTCTTTTTGTTCTTCTTCATATGAGCAACAGAAAATAGAGTAGTGATCAGAGATATTTGTCTTTATTACAATAGCATGTGTTTGTGTATTTGTTTTGTTGTTTCTAATATGTATGTGGTCAATGCAAGTACTTGTGGTTGTTTTTAAGATCTTCTCTTGTAATCTCATTTACCATGCACTGCAATCCGTTAGACATTATCATTTCCATATATTTTGGAGTTGTTATATTTTGGTTGAGTATATCGATATTCATGTCCCAAATAACAATAACATTTTGTTTATTTTTTATATTGTTTAATGTTTGGTCAAGTTCTATTATGAACTTGTTTACATTTTCGTGAGGTGGACGATAAACTGGGATGAGAGAGATTATTTTGTTGTTGATATTGACATCAATTTGAGTTGTTTCAAACGAAGTTGTATTTAAAGAAATATTTGTATAAATTAAACAAATGTTTTTTCTTTGTCTTTTAGACAAGACTGATTTCTTACTTTTATTGAGTAACTTATGATTCTTACTGACTAACAAAAGTTTTTTACGCTAAGCCCAGAGCCATCGATGTATGTTTATTTCTGCCTCTGTCGACGTCACCACAATCACATAATGCTGACTTTGCGCCTCGTGTGGAGTTTATGATTACATTTGTACTGAACAGTACAATTTGTTTTTTTATCAACGTTCGTCGCACAGACTGCATTGTCAGCAAAAAGACAGTGTGAAGTTATTTATGATAACTCTTCCCCTTCTAAGTGGGGAACGTCCACGGTCCTGTCAGCCGCGGTTCTTATTGCTATATTGACAGATTTGGTTATGGCGATTTTCCGCCGAGCCAATGTTATGCGTCGAAACACGCAACCAATGAATGCAATACACAGTAGAATGCTAATGGTGGAAATGCCAGTAATATGACTTTGTTCAATACTTATTTGCAAATGTTTGATGTGTTGAAGATTCTGTTGGTTTACATGATGAAGATATGGTACACTTAATATTTCTGTGTGTTCCGTCAAGTTTACGGTGGAGGCCCATGGTATCTCTGGTTTCATTGCGACTGTTGCCTTTTCATTGTAGAAGGTCGTTCCATTTATCTTTACATAATCTTCAAAGAGTACCAGGTAAGTACCATTAACTGTGACGGCTGCTTCTCCTTTCTCTTCTATGGTGACCATTTGATTGTTAATAACCATCAGACCATCACCTATTGTGGTAGTTGGTGCTAAGCTACTGTAGGTTGTACCGCAGTTGACTGAATTACGTGTTGTAAGTTGTAGAGCGCATGATGTAGTTCCAGACCGCAGACAGAACGTTGGAGTTGTGCCGCTGCAGTTTTTTACGGCAAGTGTGTGATTGTGGCATACGGCTAAGTTGGATTCTTGAAGATGCAGAATTTTATCACCGTGAGCTACTGGTAGAATGATTAGTTTCTTACATCTAAGCCTTGGAATAGGATATTTTATTAAAAAATAGATTACATTATCAATTTGCAATATCTTAATTCTAGCTACGGACATGATATCGGCTACTGTTAAATCTGTGAGGTGCTCATTTTGAATTATTGAATTAATTTCATTGTTGTTTAGAAGAGCAGAATTCGTGACACCAATTTTTGCAAACGAGATGGACGCAATGATGCTATCCAATTCTGTAATTATTGCCCTGTTTCTAGCTAAGAGTATGTCGTAGAGATGACCCGTGTCTATTTCTGCTTGTTTTTCTACCTTCAGAATTCGATTCACCAAGTCTGTCAAACTATTTATCTCTCTTTGCATCTCTGTATTAATAGTCACCTGTCTGTCGTGTGCGTCAATCAGTTGCTCTTCAGTTTTTGAAAGCCTGTCTAGGTCATCGTAGTCAGGTATGCCCGTAATGTATTTCAGTATTGTCCCTAAAGCATCTATGCTTCTAGCTTGTCTGTGGTGTAAGTTCAATGTCCGTATTAGTCTGCCTATTTGATTTATGTCTGCATCGAGCAATTTCCTCATGTGTGACTGCGGGAAGTATTTGGCAGCATTTATCGTCTCATCCATCAACAATTCGTATAAGGTCAGGTTAGTAACGTGCTTGATGTATCCGAAATCCTCCCAAATTATGATGTCGCCGTCGGCGACTGGGATGTAGTTTGCGCCTGAATAGTCAATCACTCGTCCCATCGACACCGACATCAGTGTCGATAATCCTAAAAACGCAAAAATTTAAAAACCATTAATGGTTAAAGTCGGGGGGTTTTCCAATCTTTCCCTTCTTAAAACTCCTTATCTGAGGTTTATCCTTATGGACCCTCCTCCCCCTAATAAGGACGGTTGTGCCTAGATCCCTTTCAATCACTTTCTCAGCACAAAGGGGTATCAACTTATTGCCCAGTCGCCTATTGGATTTGACTAGTACCTGCTCTCCTATAGAGAATTCCCTATCTTGTCTGTTTTTGTTATGGAATGCAAGTCCTTTCTCCTGTGCGACCCGTAGGCGTGATGCTATTGGTTCATCACTCTTTGTTGAACGAAAGATGGTAATGGGTTTTTCACCAGTTATCGTATGGATAGACCTATTATACTCGATTGTGGCCAGAAGGACTATTTCCTCGATGTCGTCCAAATTCTTGTCGAGCTTAAGGCAACGTGATATCTCCGTCAATGTGCTGTGGAATCGTTCCACTTGGCCGTTTGACGTACTGTGGAGGGGTGGGGCATTCGCGATTTCAATACCAAAATGATTCCTCAATGTCGCCTTTATGGTATGTGAATTAAGTGATTTTTCATTGTCACAGAAAATGGTCTTTGTATTGCAAAACATATTAAGCAGCTGCAACAGTTGCGGCCTTACGTCTACTATTGTTCGCGATTTTATTGATTGTACTATCGCAAACTTTGAAAATTTGTCGATGCAGGTCAGAAAGTATTTTGCACCGGTGCTAAATATGTCAATGTGGAGAATTTCTCCGCAATATGTTGGAATGGGAGTTTCAGCTATAAGCTGTTTTCTTGGGTGGCGGTCGTACTTCGCCTTTGAACAAATGCGGCAATTCGAGGCAAATTGCTTTGCTTTTTTCTCCATTTTGGGGAAAAAGTAATCCTCCAAAATTTGTTTTGCGTTCTCCTGAGCCGCTCGATCCGCTCGATTATGCTCGGTTGCAATAATCTCTTGTTCATTCGTGTTTGATATGTCCGTCACAAACTTTTCTGTAGCCTAAACTTTACCGTCGGAAACAGTTCAACCAGTCTGTGTTGGAACTTTGCCAATGTAGGCAAGTCGCAGCGTATTGCATTGATAACATCCACCTTCACTGCCTCCTGAAGAAGTGTAATCAGGTCGTCGCCAGTTCGGAATGAGATCAAGTTTCTTGTTTTCTTCCCAAAAATAATAAAGCTTCGTCTTTGAGGTTCTATGCCCTCCTCTATCAGTATTTGATTCCGGAAACAGTTAACCGGTTTATCAGTTCGTTCTATCGTATTTGTTGACGACTCCTCGCTGTGAATCGTCTCAATACTCATATTGTCCAGGGTATTTATGTGCTGTCTAGATAACGCATCCTGGCTAGTAATGTAGAGAATTATCTCTCTACCAAAGTCATGGCTTATCGTGTTCGATTTCAAATCGATACTAGCGTGCACCCTGTTCAAAAGATCTAGACCAATTATGCCGTCAAAAGACGTCAAAATTGGTAATATGAAAAACTCAGACACTACCCCAAAAACTTGAATCTTGCATTTTTGTTCGATTGGGGTAGTTCCATGGATCGATTTAACAGAAAATTTATTATTGACAGGCTTTATTGCCTTTAGCATTGGTAAGGGCTTAATGTAACTTTTGGATGCTCCCGTGTCAATAAGGAGTTTAATTTCTGTCCCCCCTAATGTCTTTGAGATCCACGGTAGGAGGGACCTTCCCCTAAAAAATTCACCTCATCGCATTCTATGTCGACTACAGCCTGTTCCGCCTCTTCGTCATACAATGGTCTACCAGGCGTTTGGTCACTTAAATGAGTTACCCGCTGCAGCTTTGGTCCGGTAAAACGCCCAGAATTGGCCGTGCGCTTGTGTTGATTATCCTGTGACCTATATTTGTCCTGATATATTTGCGTCGGCTGTCTAAATTGAGACAGTGAAGGGTCCACGTCCATTGGCTCCCCCCACCTCCGATTGTCGTTAGGAAATCTATTCTGTTTTCGGTCATTTGAATTATTGTAAGGACCCTGTGGCTGACCGACGTTTTTAGTCTGTCCCATGGATGCATTGCCCGAATAATGAGGGTTTTTATGTCCGATTTGCAGGTCCGATTCACCAACTCTTCGATTGTCTGCGTCAGGTGTTAAAAATCCCTTTTTATTATTATTTTCGCTATATCTGACTGCGAAATTAGCTGCAAAGGCATAGCGCTCGTGGTTAGCGTCTACCTCTTGCGCCAGAGCCAATGCGGATGGGAGATCCGTTGGTCTTGAAGCAAATAGAATGTCGCATAAGGGCTTTCTCAACCCTGATATAAAGACTCTGAGGGCATCGGCCCCCTATATTTCTCATTAATGGTATCTGCTATTGTTGTCTCGTAAGACATAATAGTTTTATTAGCTAATAAGGTTAATTTCTTTTCAACCTCATCGTAAAATTCCAAACAAGACATTGAACCCTGCCTCAGCGTGGATAGTTCCTGCTCGATAAGATATACCGGACGCTTGTCTGAGTATGTAAAGTCTAGCCGAGCAACTATGGCCTTAAAGTTCAACACCGTATTGAAAGACGAAAGTACCGAGTCTGCAGCACCTCGTATTTTATTTCTAAGGATTATTATGGCCTGATAATGTCGTTCACTACCATCGTACCGTTTAAAAAGTTCGTATGCATTGTGGGCGGACTCCCGCCAAGACACGTATGTACCTGGTTGACCTACAAATTCTGGTAGGGATTTGATCGCGTCCAAAGTTATGTCACAAACCACCAACGGATTAATTGTCACTTTTGCATATTTTTCAATTTTAGGCTTTTTTAACGAAACCTGATTCTGTATTGCTACAATATTTTTGTCAAATTCTATCTTTTGTGCTGTTAATGCCCTACTCACCTCAGCCCTAACAATGTCGCTCACTTGCTCTGCGTTCATTATTCCGTCCGAATTTCCTATGTTTAGATTCTCGAACAAAACCACTAGTCCCTCACTCATTCACTCGCATAAATTTCACAGACAACCAAAATGTTGTGTTATTTCAGCTCTTATACTTCCTTATTCTTTTTATTAAAAAATCAAAAAATTTAAAAAAAATGAGCACTTCACTTACAGGTTTTTCATCTTAGAATTATGAGTTCTTGTTGATTAATAATTATGGCAATTTGATTCGTTGGCATATAACTTCTTCGCAGCCCAAAGGAAAATTCGTTCCTTGGTGGCCCTCTTTCTTTTTTTTGCTTCTGCTCACTTTCGATGCTTCGCCTTCCAATTTTATTTTATTTCGCAGCCCAAAGGAAAATTCGTTCCTTGGTGACTTTTATATATTTTTTTTTTTTTTAATAATCGTGGCAAATGACTTTTTTTATTTCAATTTGCTTCGCGATAGATCACTTGTTTTATTATTACTTTAAATTGAATTAATATTCGCGAGCCCCACGTTGGGCGCCAATTAAACAAATGTTTTTTCTTTGTCTTTTAGACAAGACTGATTTCTTACTTTTATTGAGTAACTTATGATTCTTACTGACTAACAAAAGTTTTTTACGCTAAGCCCAGAGCCATCGATGTATGTTTATTTCTGCCTCTGTCGACGTCACCACAATCACATAATGCTGACTTTGCGCCTCGTGTGGAGTTTATGATTACATTTGTACTGAACAGTACAATTTGTTTTTTATCAACGTTCGTCGCACAGACTGCATTGTCAGCAAAAAGACAGTGTGAAGTTATTTATGATAACTTATACAATATATTCTCTTTAATATAAACAGCTACACCTCCACCTCTACTACTTCTGTTCATAAAAAAAGAGTTGATTCCGTTTATGTTGTAAAGATAGTTTTCATCGTTATTTATGTTTGTTTCCACCAAAACAATAAAATTAATATTATTTATTATTTTATTAATGTTTATTAAAAAAGGTGTAAAATTTAGACGAAGAGATCGAATATTCATGTATATGAGTGTTACGGGATAACTTAATTTTTTTTTGTTTATTTGATAATAATTACACAGGCCTGCCAAATTTTACTTTTATTTTCCCCTTCCAATAATTACGTTATTTTTTTAACTTTTTAACTTACCAGTATGCAGTAATACTGCTTTAAGACTTCGTTTAGAAGAATCTATGAAAAGTCTCCAATTATTTGGATTGTGTTGTACATTAAACATCTTGAATAATCCAGGTATATCAGAGCAATAAACTAAACTCCATTCTTGTGCAAAATATGGAAGAAAATCTTTCTCTCTATTTCTATACCAATAAAAGCTCGTTGTAGGGCCCAGCAAGTTTTTTTTTTTTAATCTTGAACCGAGTAATTCCGATGCATCTTTTGGAAGATTGAGATCTCTCACCAAATCATTAAGTTCACATTGAGAAAATGGTTGAGGTGCTGCATTATCTTCATCACATTCATAATTAGAATCTACAGTCTTTTGAGCCAGTGATGATGTCGATTCTGCAGAACAACATAACTCTTGGTCATCGCGATCTTGAAGTGTAGGTAAAATCACAGAGTGAACACTAGGATAAGCTATCCGGTTTTTATACCCTATACCACTATGTGGTTTGGGTATAATGACTTTGTGCTGCTATTTGTAACAACCAAAAATATTTGACCTAGACCCATCTTTAATTATACCGATCGAATCAGAATCACTATCTGATTCGATTTAACGATGTCCGTCCGTCCGTCCGTCTGTGTGTCCATGTGAAGCTTGTAATCAAACTGCAGGTCCCAAATATGAATATATTTTGCTGAAATTTGGTATTTGATCTTTTATCGGCCATGGGATGGTGAGAATCGGTCAATGTTCAGACCTAGCAACATATATTGCCATAAGATCCAAATTATCATACAAATCTTAGTCAAATTGGGTTTGTTTGTACATATTACATCCATTAATTAGTAGTCCAAAAATCATCCCTATTGGACAACTCTTAGTCATAGGCCCCATATAGAGCTGCTTCCCGATTTTCACTTAAATCTATCAAAAAACAAAAATATTGCACTGATTCTTCTCAAATTTTGTTTGTATATATTTTTGCAAAATACAAGAGACTTTACCAAACATGGTCAGGATCGGTCCATTTTTGGGCCTAGTCCCCATATAGATATAGCATCCGATATGAACTTTTTCATCTCTGCAGCCGAAAAAATTAATAAAAATCCTAATCAAATTTGGTTTATGCTTATTTTCTATATCCAGTTAGTTGGGTCTATGAGATAGGGTCTCTAAACGCATGGTATAGGGTATCGTATAGTCGGTCTAGACCGACTATAATTTTCTTACTTGTTATTTTTACCATTAAAGCCTTTTGTGTTTGTACAGCAAAAGTAACAATCGTCTATATGGTTTTGCGGTTCCATCCAAACCATTGGAGTTTTCAAAATAAAACTATGTTTATCTCCCCGTGACCATTTACGTAGTTCACGAACACAAGTTGAACACATTTTATGCGGCACCCATTTCTTGTCTTGGTTTTTATCTTGATTTTAAAATAACTTTCATACAATTCTTCGATAGACTTAGAAATATTTTGTAATTGTTTCCGTATTACATAACTTCCACATATGTAACAGAAGCCATCTGGAGATTTACTACATTTGCGAGAAGCCATTTGTCTTATTTATTTCCACACAAAAATCATAAAAATATCGACACAGGCTATAAATGTAAATGAGTATGTAAACGTCATTAGTACTATTAGCATGCACCGTTATTAAAGAAACTTGAAATTAACACTAGTAATACGGGGTAATACTAAGAAAAATTAAAAAAGTATTAGTATTTTTTTCGTAGCTTACTACCTAATACGTGTCCAAATTGCTAATTAGTTTTTTAAAGGGCCTGTGTTATCGAGAGATTTATTTATTTGATTAATTTTTTTTCATTAAAAAAGGAGTAAAAATTTTAAAAAAGGTAATAATTTTATTTAGATTGGATAAGAAATGTTTATTATTGTATATTTAAATTTTAAGACTATTTAAATCAATATCTGTAGCATTGTTTATAATAATAGAATTGGAAAATTCATTCTTTATTGCAAAAATTGTGCCATTTCGGACCCACACAAACTTCAAGTTGGACTCCGCTGCTTTTGTTTTTGCTTGCCAGAGCAATCTGCGGTTGTTTGCAGTCAGTTGTTCATTTACATAAATGTAGTTGTTGTTTGCATTATCTTAACCGACATAACCGACAACAGATGGGCTAATGGATCAACGTGCAGGATCACGAGACAGATCTGGCCGGCTCTAAATCATAAGCGCACTAGCGCGCTACTATCACTCCCCCGTGGGGAGATTTCAACAGTAGTTGCTGTTATCACTGGGCACTGCCTCATAGGGAGACACGCTGAACGCCTCAGGGTCTCGTCAAATGACTTCTGTCGTAGCTGCATGGATGTGGAGGAGGTGGAGAGCATAGAGCACTTCCTTTGCTATTGCCCGGCGCTCTCCAGAACGAGACTTCGAACATTGGGATCGCCGTTTCTTCACGATCTCTCTGATCTCTCAAATGTGGACATTTCACATATCAGGGGCTTCATCAGGAGCTCAAACTGGTTCTACGGTGGGGACTGAGGGGAACACCTATTCTATTCTAAGTGTGCTTTTCCTTTGGTTTAGCAGCCACTTTCAACCTAACCTTGCATTATCTTTATTTATTATTGAAGAATCTATTCTATGGCGACTTATTTTGCTCATTAGCTCTTTTTTCTTATTAGTAGAAGAGAACTCTACAATAACTAATAATAATGAAATGCTAATGTCAGTGTCATTTATTTCAACAAGCAGTGATGCAGTGATTGTTTTAATGACGTCATTAGCCGATATGTTATTAGGTATCATTAATATTTTTTATTTCGATGTTCTTGTTTATCATTTGTTGTTCTAAATTGTTTATTCGTTTATCCATTTCATTAATTTGTGTATCCTTTTCTTTATTGTTTTCGTTCAGTGACTTGAGCAGTTAAAGCTGTGAGGGTGTTGGTTATTGTGGAGAGTGCGTTTTAGATATTGGAGTTGATTTGATTGTTTGTTTGGCTTATGTTTATTGCTAGTTGTTGCATTGTGATTTTAATTTCGTTGATATCTGTTTTAATTGTTGTGACATCAGTCTTTAGTACCGTGACATCAAACTTTACAATACCAAGACTATTGTTGGCATTAGGCGAAGGGTCTTTGAAGCGCTTAGCATTATCATCGTTATTATCAACATCATCATCTTCTCTTCTCTGTTTTTGCTGGTTTCTCTCCTCGAAAACAACATGATAAGTATTGTTGCTGTTTGAGCCTTTTCGTGGTTTACACTTGTGGCACCTCCAATCATTTTTGCGATCGCCGTAGATACTCGAATATGTGTTCTCTATGGGAGTTGTATTCCATTTTCGGTCGGATGTAAGTGGTATAGATTTTAAGGAGATCAGAGGGAGTGAAGTAATTTTTGCACCGTTTTAGAAAACCAAGACACTTGAATGCTTGTTTCGACACTTGAAAAACATGCTCGTTCCAACGAACATCACATTGAATTCTCATGCCTAGAACATCAAGAGTATCCGACTCCTCAATACCTATACCACCCATATATACAGATGACATTGTTGAATCCATGGTCCTATGGGTCAATATACAACATTGAGTCTTCAGCGCATTAAAATCAACCCTATTCGCTCTACCCCACTCGGAGTTTGTTAACAGGTTTTGATTGAGTGTGTCATTCATTGTCCGCTTTTTTCCCCCCAACCTCCAAGAGGCTTGGCCTAGAATTAAAGGAAAATGAATGACAAATGCTGCTGTCATCTGCGAAAGAGTATATAGAGTTATAAGTTTGACCAAGAAGGTTGTTCAGAAAGATAAGGAAAAGAGAAGGAGAAAGAACGGAACCTTGAGGTGCCCCTGAATTAAGCTAAAACTCATTACATGAGACCCCATCAATAACAACACGTATTGTTCGATCTCTGAGAAAACTCGATATAAATCGAGATAAGTCATTACCCCAAATGCAATAAGCTTTGATATCAGTGCACCGTGCCAAACACGATCGAATGCCTTGGAAATATCTAGAGCAACCACTTTAATTTCGCCAAAATTGCGAATGGATCGACTCCAGCGCTCAGAAAGTAGAGCTGGCCTCTAGGTAGTTCACAAGATGCAGAGCAGATTGCAATTGGACGGTAATTTTCAGGGTTATTAGCCGCACCCTTTTTAGGGATTGGTTGGACATTAGCAACCTTCCAGCAAGAGGGAAAGACTCCCGCATGGTACGAAAGGCTTAAAAGGTTGGCCAATGGACTGGTTAGCGTCGAAGAGCACTGTTTCAGCACCAGTGCTGGTATACCGTCCGGTCCCGGAGACTTATTAATGTTGGACTAATATCAGCTGCTTTTACGAACCGAGGCCTTGATTACATACGGCAGCTTGAAAATGATTAACCAACATGCATTAATGAAATTGATAAACCCAAAAAGTTATACCCTGCTCAGGGCCCTGATGATAGAAGCAGATACGGTATCCATGATAAAACGTTTCATGAATAAAACTAAAATTTATAATCTTTTTTTTTATCATTTTTGTATTGTTTTAAAATATTTCTTCTCTTCATTAGCTTATAAATCTTACATAATTTTCTATTTTCTCTTTAAACATCAGATTGAATTAACACTGTTTTGCAAAACTCGAGCCATAGTTCAAAATTGTACACACCATTTTGTTAATTTACCTAAATATTTCTTATTTGTAAAAAATACCAATGTTTATACAAATGCTTGCATTGCTTTTAGGAACTTTGTTTGTAATAATGGTTTTACAATATGATAATAGGATAGTTGACTCCAAAGAAAAGTTACACAGTATGACCAGAATTCTTTCCCGAAGAACTTCTGGGCTCAATATTTGCCTTATTAATGCTCAAAGTTTAAATAACAAAATGGATGAACTCCGATATATTTTTGAAGAATCTGGGGTTGACATTTTGTGTATATCAGAATCTTGGTTTAATCCTGATAATCAAGACAGTAGTTATGAATTAAATGGTTATCGTCTTTTCCGAGCCGATATGTACACAAATGGTGGTGGTGCAGTTATTTATGCAAAATCATCAATATGCTGTAAACTTAGATGTAAATCACTAGCAGATGAAAAAATCGGGTATTTGTTTCTCGAAATTTTAAATAACAATAACCAAAAACTTTTAATTGGTTCCATTTATAAGCATAATAAAGATACTGATTTTAATCCACTGCTAAACAAGTTAACAACACTTAACCTTGGTTACACCGATGTTATTATTGCTGGAGACTTCAATGAAAATATATTAGCTGATCGAAGTTTAAAGGATGATATGAATGCCATTGGATTGATGTTAGTTAATTGTTCCATTGCAACTCACTTTACAAAGACTTCAAGTACACTACTTGATCTGTATTTCATTAATAATCATTCAAAACTATTACTCTTTGATCAGCTCTCTGCGTCCATGTTCTCAAAACATGATTTAATTTTTTTGTCTTATGACTACAACATAAAAAATCAAGAACAATCACAAACAATAAGGTTTAGAAACTTTAAAAGCTTAGATTTTCCATCGTTGGAAACTGAATTGTCGGTCATTTCATGGAACCAAGTCTTTCTCATACCAACCGTAGATGAGCAATTAACTTTTTTACAAAATATTCTTTACTTACATGAAAAATATGTCCCAATAAAGGTGAATAAAATACGAAATGAAAAACCATGATTTTGCCTATGAAAGATGGAAGCGATTTAGAACAACCGAGCTCCATAATGCTTTTAAATATGCTAGAAGGAAAGTGAATTCAAAAATAAGATACGCAAAATCAATATTTTATAAAGAAAATTTTGAATCGGCTGTTTGTTCGAAGAAGAAGTGGAGAGAAATTCATAATTTAGGTATTATTAACAGTACAACTAAAATTGGCAATGCAATTGATATTAATCAACTGAATCATGAATTTACCAATATTCCAATGCCAGAAGTGAATGTTAACTTTTATGATAATTTTTCTAATACCATGAATATAAATAGTGATAACTCTAATGATACTCTATGTTTTAATTTTATACATTTCATACAAGAAGACGTTCTATAATCTTTATTAAGTATTAAATCCAACTCTGTGGGATATGATGGAATGCACCCGAAATTTATGAAGATAATCATTACTTATATTCTTTTACATATCCACATCTTTTCAACACGATTCTTACAACTTTTACTTTTCCATCAGCGTGGAAACACGCAAAGATTATTCCTATACCAAAAGCTGATAATACATATCGACCGATAGCTATACTACCTTTTCTATCTAAAGTTTTCGAACTTTTAATTCACACAAAGATGAACCACTTTTTATATTAAAATTCTCTTCTCACCCACAAGCAATCTGGTTTCAGACCAAAACACAGTTGTATTTCTGCCTTAATTGAAGTTACAGAAGAGCTTAGAGCGAATATTGATAACAGTATGGTATCATTTCTCATTTTGCTTGATTATTCTAAGGCATTTGATACAGTAGACTTTTCAATTCTTTGCCAAAAACTGAGGAACATGTTTCACTTTTCGCCAACTGCTGTAAAGCTTATTTATTCATTTTTTTGTGACAGAAGCCAATCAGTATACCATGGGTCTGATAAATCTTATAGTTGTTCAACTACGAGAGGCGTACCGCAAGGTTCTATACTTGGCCCACTACTGTATGTATTATATTCTAACGACTTACCCTATCGACTCAGTTTTTGTGGAATACATATGTATGCAGATGATGTCCAACTTTTTATAACTTGTAAACCATCTGATGTCAATAATTGCATTACAAAAATTAATTATGATCTAGACAGTGTAAAAGAATGGGCATCGGTCAACGGACTCTCTATAAATGCACAGAAGTCGAAAGCTACGATAATTGGAAAAATCGAGTCTTTAACAACTGTTTTACCACCGATTCGAATAGGTAATTCAGGATAGATGAAACTGCCAAAATTCTAGATGTAATTTTTAACAAAAAGTTAGACTGATCAAATCACATAAATGTTATATGTGGTAGAACTTATGCAATGTTAAGAAACCTTTGGATGTCGCAGTATTATACACCTTTTAATATTCGAATGTTACTAGCCAAGACTTATTTGTTGCCCACACTTCTGTTCGGATGTGAACTATTCGCTAGCTGTTATACATTAAGTATGAAAAGGCTTAATGTAACGTACAATAATATTGCCAGATATGTGTTTGGTCGCAGTAGGAGAAGTAGAATATCACAGTTCTCTATACAAATATGTAATATATCATTCGATAGCTTGTTAAAACTTCGAACATTACTGTTTTTTCATAAAGTGATTTACACAAAACAGCCTGAATACCTATACAATAGATTAATCTTTTCAAGGTCTGACAGAGGAAATAAAATAAATACATTTCGCTTTAAAAAATAAAATAACGAAAAAACACTTTTTCTTCAATGCTATTAACCTTTGGCGCCAACTTCCACCTAATATTCAAACCATAAGCAATGCAAGGCATTTCAATATTGCAATATATAACATCTTCGCACAATAATCTTATACAACTTTTATATGCAAAAATGTATTAACTTTTTTTCTTTTTGATGTTGATGATTTGATGACATATTATTTGTTTTCAATTTTATTAAATGTAAACTTGTGGTCTTAATATAGTTTTGATTTAACAATATTTTTTTAATAACACCTTTTTTAATTAACTTATTCTTTAAAATAATAAGTATTAAGAATTTTTATTTTTTATTTAATAACAAAATCATAATGTGCCATTATCCTCCCAGTACTATTAGATAAGACTAGTTCTTGTTGTGCTGTATTGATTAAATAAATAAATAAAATAAATTAAATAAAGAACCTTTTTAACTGCACGTGCTCGGAAGAATATTTTAGGCATAGTACAAGATACTCTGTTTGCGTAGCAGTTCAGTGATGGAATTTTTATTTTCACGCCAAAGTCAGAATGCTTCCTCTCTGGATCTGACTGCATCTCTGCAAGTCTGGTTAAACCAAGATTTTTGATTAGGTTTAGCCGAAATGTACTCTGATGGAATGAATAATCTCATACCAAGCACTATTATTTTTTCCACCATTATCGCTGCAGCGTCAATATTATTGTCCAGGAAACAAATTTTCCAGTTGAAATGCTTGAAGAAATCGTTAATCTCGGCCCAACGAGCATTTTCGTAAATAAAAACTGAGCGTTTCATAGCTGGTGTTGAAACACTATTAAGTATAGAGTACGAAAAAGATGCGGAAATGGTGCAGTGATCCGAATTACCGAGAGGGTCAAGAATTTTCACTTCATACTTGTCAGGGTGTGAAGTTAGAGAATGTTCTATCTTTGCCCTTCAATGCATGGAATGTGCGTTGGTTCATTCACTAGTTGCGCTAAGTGGTTATGCGCGGCAAAAAGCTCAACGTAACGGCGTTCGGGAGTTGTTTGACTCGAATGGAGAAGCCAAGAAGAGTTGTGAATATTGAAATCGCCGGCAACTACGATTTCGCTATTCGGGCAGCTCTCTAATATTTTAGTTATAGATTCAGAAAGGGCATCGAAGCCATTATGGGTATGCTCCCTTTCCATGTTTGGGCTTGGTATAGAAACCCGAAATGCAAAATGTGTGGCCTGATTTTGAATTTAACCCAGAGTGAGTTAAATTCTGCATCATAACAGTTATAATGTTGCTGGAACTGGTACACAATATTGTCGCGAATGTACATTGCAAGGCCCCTATGAAAAGTAAAAAGGTGTTAACCAGGTATGTGAAAATCCTGTAGATCAGCATCCTCACTTACCTGGGTCTCACATAAGGCGAAAACATCCGGCCGATGGAAGCGAGTGTGGGCATATACAGAGAAAAATTCTTCCTCCGTCCACGTATGTTACAGAAGTCTATTCTGAATTTACCTGAAATTACAAAATTAATAAAAATATAAGTCAATATTAAAAAAAAAAAAAAAACAATAGTACAAGTGACAAGTAATCGTTTTGCTGTTATTCGGAAAGTTAGTAACCAGTGTTATACCTTCATCACTAACATAACCAGCATGAATGTTTTATTTAATTTTTTTTATATATATGTTTATTTAAAACAATTATTCACAGCGATCTAAAGTATCAACAATCAATCAGTGATTGTCCAAAGTCAATTTTCCCTTTATTTTCTCTATTTTCCTTTTGCCATGTTTCAATAACAATAGTCTGAAGTCATCTCGAATTGCCCAATGAATTGCAGTGAGCCCTTGTTCAATTGTCGATTTATTACTTTCACCTTTTGTGAAAGATTTAGAAGCATAGGATATTGGTAGTTGTTTACCATTATACTCTTGTGTCAAAACTGCACCCCATGCATGTTTGCTTGCATCCGTTGTGATGCAAAATTCCTTGGTGAAGTCCGGATACTGTAGACTTAGTGTGGACTTTGTAGATCGTTTTTCAAATATTCAAAAGCTTGTTGGCATTCGCCTGTCCAACTGAATTCTACGCCTTTTTTCGTAAGTCCCGTTATATCACGGGAGTAGTCGGCGAAATTGCCAATAAACCTTCTATAATAGTTACAGAAAGCAATGAATCTTCTAGCTCCATCCTCATTTGATGGTACTGGGAAATTCTTAATTGCTGATTATTTTCCATCATCTGGTAGAATACCCTCACTGGTTCACTTATGACCTAGGTAAGTAACCTCGTGCATGAAAAATGTAAATTTTTCCGTATGCAAATTAAAATTGTGTTTTTGGCAAAGATCAAAAACATCTGTTAAATTGTCCAACATATGTTATGCAGAGCAGCACAACACAACTAAGTCATCCATATATAGAAATGCTTGGGATGGTCTCAAACCAGTGAATGCTAGTCATCATACGTTGAAACGAATTTGGAGCTATCTTTAGTCCGTAAGGGAGTCGTTTGAAATGATAAGAGCTATTTTCAGTTGAAAAGGTTGACATCAATTCAAGACATTAAAAGTATTTTGCTCTTCCTAATTGATCAAGAATATCTTCAATCCTCGGAAGAGGGAATTTATCCGCCAATAATCTTTTATTTACTTGGCGGTAGTCTACAACTAATCGCCATCTTTTTTCAGTTGAATTTAGGAGCCCTTTTTTGTTACAATTAACAACGGGCTGTTGTACTCTGACTTGATGGTTCTACAATATCATCATCTGGGAAATTACATCATCTATTAACTTTTTTTACTTCTAATTTTTGTGAATGTGGGAACCTATAATTTTCTTATATATGTTGGTGTGCTATCACCCAGCCTTAAATGTTGTTTGTAAAAATTGTTTGTGGAAATTGTCTCCGTTTCCAAAGCGAATATATCGGAATAATTTGTGCACAACTTTGTTAGTTAATTTCCAAACTCCTTAGGAAAATTTTTTGTCCTTATTTTGGTCCGCGCCTGGATATATAATATCATACTCGTCCAGATTCTCAGTTTTAATGTCATTAATATTTATCGATATGTTTTCCTTGTTAGTATTAAGAATTCTAACGTATGCGCTTATCTCCTCGCACTAATGTATTCGCTATGTACACGCCTGGTTCTATCTCTTGGTTCTGTACGAGCAATTCCCCATAGGGAGTGGTAAAAGGTATTCTGCGTATTACCTGAACTCTCGCCGGTAAAAGAGCACAGTCGTTTGAGTATGTGTGATGTATCGGAATTGTTATGGTCCGAAAATTTTGAGGTCTCATGATAAGACATCCCTTATCTTCCATAAAGTCAATGCTACAATTAAAATTTTTCAAAAAATTCATCCCTACGATTCTGCTACATGGTATCGGGTCATTGTGTACTACATGAAATTCATGAGTTACTATAAAATCCCTTCTGCAAATTTCAAGATCAGTTGAACCTATTGACCTAATGACTTTCACCCATACCACTAAGTGATGTTATTTCCCGCTTGTTTACAAAAGTATTTTCTCCCAGATTTTCCTTTTTAATCAGGCAGATGTCTGCCCCTGTATCTACAAGAAAAACGAGAATTTTATTTGTATGGTATTTGAAAAATTTCACAAACACACCAAGGCTAAGATTCAATTTATATATATATGTTTTTCTTTCACCAGAGGCTAATCGAGATTTTACGAACCGGAAAGTTCTGTACCTTCCAATGATCGGATATTGCCGTGGGCGTTTCCACCTCTGTAACAATTGTCAATACGATAATTGGTACCCTCATTATTATTTTGTCTATTTCTGTTATTCCCGTAGTTGTTCCTTCCTCTACCTCTGGAGTTGTTACCTCCTCGGTGGCTTACTTGGCGACTGTGGTGCCAACTGCTATTAGGAAATTTCTGTTATCATTGCCACGATACAAATTATCTTGCTGTCTGTAATAAAGAACAGTATCCTTGCTTCCAGTTGTTTTCGTGCATGTTTCAATAAATATTTGTATTGTTTGGCTCAAAGGAGTAAACTCAAGGATGTACCGAAAACTAAAATATCATCCATACAAACAACACAAATTCTGTTAATAAACTGCATGAGGACAGAATTCATTAGCCTCTGAAATATTGAAGGGGCATTTTTTAGATCGAATGGCATTCGAATAAACTCATAATGACCTTGTGGTGTCGAAAATGCTGTCTTTTGCCTATCTTCTGCCCTAACCAAAATCTGATGAAACCCCTTAGCTAAATCTATAGTGCTGAAATATTGGGCGTTTCCCAATTTGCTAAATATATTTGAAAAATTAGGTATAGGATACTTGTCAATTCAATTTCCTATAATACACAACAAGCCTCCATTTCTGTTTCCCTGAATTGAAAACTTTTTTTTGGTACTATCCATAGAGGGCTGTTATATGGTGAATTACTTTCCCTTATTATCCCATTCTCAAGCATGTCCCTTATTTGTTTTTGAATTTCCTATTCATGAACTTGGGGGTAGTTAAAGATTTTCGAATATAATGGCTTATTAACTGTCGTTACCATCTCATGACATATTTCGTCTATTGCAGACATAATATCCCCCTCTTTATAGAAAAGGTCATTAAATTCCTTTTAAAGTCTCCAAATACTTCTTTCTTCGTCATTTAAATGTGATAAATTTAAATTTTATATATTAGAACCTTCCTCAAACTACATATTTCATCGTACATACATGGAGAAGTTGTATCGAAAAATATCTTATTGCCAAATATATCTATATGTCCGTCTGATAGATCTATCTTTACCCCAAAAGGGATTAAAAAGTTCTGGCCCATTATGGCATCATATCTTTCACTTTGGATGTTTATTGTCTTCCAAGTTAAAGTTCCTGCCTTTTTAAATTGCTTCGGGATAGGCTAACTATTTCGTATTCTATTTTATTTAAGCCGGTTAGCGTTCTATATACCTGGGGTATATCCAATCTTCTCTTCTGATATCTATTTGCCTTTCTAGAATCAATTATACTGGTATCTGAACCAGTGTCTATTAAGCATCTTATATTTAAACCTCCTATTGTTACCATTATTATGGGTAATCTGTTTCTAGAGGCTGCTTTGAAAAATTTACCTCATCGCATTCTACATATCGTTCCTCGAAATTTCCTATCCATGGGTTGATGTGATCTATTACTCATATACGAAGTTCTTGTTCTACTTGAGCCATTTCCCACTCCATTTGTATTTCCGTTTTGGTTTTGATAATTTCGTGTATTGCTTTTTATCTGATGAAAACCTTGTTCATTATTATCGCTATTGCTAGTTCCTGGTTTGTGAAAATCGCTTCTATTTTGATTATAAGACCTTTGTTGGAAATCGTTTCTATATCTATTGTTAAATTTTTGTTGGTATTCGTTTCTATTTATATTGTTAAAGTTTTGTTGGTATTCGTTTCTACTTATCTTGTGTAATCTGTGGTAAAAGTGTATAGTTCTTCTATCTTGTAGCAATCCTAATTTTGTATATTTTGAAAAATTTCGTTCATAGTCTCTGTCCCAGCCAAATTATATTTCATTGGTCCGTCTATTTTCTCCAATAGTATATTAACTAGACCCCTATCTACATTGTTAGGTACAAGAATGTACAAGAATGGTTTTTGAACATCAAATTCAAATACATCACTTATTTCATACTTAACTCTAAAGAAAAAATTAAATAGTTCACTTAGATTTCTTACTTTGACTTTTCTGCATTCGTTGAATACGTCTGAGTACGTCTTCTTTGGCTTGTACAATTCTTTCAGGGCGGCTTTCACTTGAACCCAATTTGGTCTTTCTCCCCATTGTCTAACCAGATATGCTGCTTCTCCTGTAATCTTTTCATTTATTATTATCCGCAGTCCATAATCCATCATTCGTTCATCATTACACAGTTCTAACGTCGCCTCCACTGATGCAATAAACTGTGTCAACTACCCTCGCTTCAGTTCTTTTATTCCTCTAAACTGGTCTGATATGTCTCTTGGTTGTAGAAGGAAACTGTTATCTTGGGCTTGTTGTTGAGGTTGGGCCTGTTGTTGAGCTTGAGCTAACAATTGTCTTTCTTGTTGCAAGACTACTGCTTCTAATTGCTGAATTCTATCTGTCACTTGTTGGTGAAAGGGTCGTTCTGTTTGATGATCTTCCATGGTTTTCTTTTAAAATTATAGCGATTAGTTTTCTGCTTTTAGATTGTATTTTTATAAAGTCCCAATTATAGGTTTTCTCTAGAGTTCAAACTCAATTTTCCAATTTTATTTTCTTTATTTTAAATGATTATTAATATAATGTTATTTATCAGCACTTTAATTTTACTTTTGTATTAAAGATTTATTAATATAGAGTTATTTATCCGCACTTTAATTTTACTTTTGTATTATTGTTTTTTCTTTTTCTTTTAAAAAGGTTATTATACAGTTTTTTTTATCACCACTTTAATTTTACTTTTGTATTATACAGATTTTTATTACCACTTTTCATATAACAAGCTTAAACTAATCTTATAAGTTTTGTGTAGGTTTGTCCGTCGACTGCGCAAATTTTTGGTTTTTGTTTAAAACTACGGGCTTACTTTATTGATTCAAGTTGATCTTAAGACTGAATTTTTACAATATTTTATTTTCTGTCGAACTTCAGAATTCTTTTGTTTCTTATTCATGAGTTGACGAAAAAAAAAGAAATTGTTATTTGTCAATCAATAGTTAATTTTAATAATTGGTTTCATATTTCAGTAAAATTGTATTTTCCCACAGCAAAACAGCAAAAATTTTACTGACTCGAGTGTTTTTTAAACAGAGCAACGACTCTTGTATGTTCACATAGGTATTTCGTCACTGTTTAGAGTAACGGCTTTTAATTGTTTTTTACAAGTGTCGTTGGCTTGAGTTTGTATTAAGGTACCTCATAATTATTTGGTCAATATGTTCTAAATTTGTAGGGGTTTGTTGTACTTGTGGAAGTATATATGTAACTTGCGTGCAGTTAATAAGATAAGAGTAAAATATTATAATTACTTTTAAATTTTAATTATTAAAACTAGTTGAGTGGTACCAGCAAAGAAATTTAAGAAGGCTTCTTAAAATAGAAAAAGAAGTTTATTTAAATAAATTAATTTTAAATAATGTAGTTGAAGCCACCTGCTCGCTCCTCTGCCGATTTGCAGTGTAAAAGTTGAAGATTGCAGGATTTCCAAGTGGTAATCAATTTCTTTTAGTGGCACTCTTACACGGTTGCAAATAATTGAAAATTAAAGAATTTACAAACAGAAAATTCGAAATATAATAATAATAATCTTACATATCGATGGCTTAATATAGAAAGGACGTATCTCAACTTTTAGTCACTTTACAGGAGAAGGAAAAAACTCAATAAAATCTGAAAAAATAATAATTTTTTTTTTCTGAAGCAGTTTTTTATTAAAACTGCCAACAAATTCAATTCTGTTTTATTTTTTATTTTTTTTTTTCCTATATTTAATTATGTTATGTAAGATAGGGCTTATAATTACTATTTTTTTTTGAAAAAAATATTAAGTTAGCGCTTTTTGAACTAAATTAAAAAATAGAATATACTCTTGAAACAATTCACGTTAAAATTAACGAATAAGAAATCTAAGTAAAAATACAGATGTTAAATATAAAATAATGTACTGTTAAATAGAATTAGTTTTTATAAGGCAAATTATCATAGAAGTGGTGGCAATCTGCCGGCAGGAACTTTTTTAAATCTTGCAAGTGGTCCTACTTTTTTTTAGATATTGATATTTTTCTTTATAAAGTCGTTCAGGGGAAACATCTCTAATAGCAGACTTCGATCTCTGTTATATTAGTTTTAAAATAAATTGATCCTGACGAATCATATGCTAAGGCTCGTAGCATATTTACTGTTGGATCACCAATGCTTCTGCCTAAAAATTGGGATTAATATTGTTTATAAATATCTTTAGAATTTCTTTACTAAGCAATATCTTTTACCTGGACGAATAGACGAGTATATCTGATAAATGATATAAGATAAGGAATGCTATACGCACTGCGACCAATTTGATCTTTTGTGCAGCCCATGGTTGTCCTAAAGATTAAGGCTTCTTAAGAAGCCAATTACCCTATTTGGCATTAGTTTCCATATGTCCCGAGGGGATACAGTGTATCCTCCAAGTGCAAGCATTCTCTTACCACTTAGTCTTGGACATTCACAGAGAATATGTTCTGCTGTTTCCACCTCCTGCTCGCGGAACCTATCTGAGAAATACTTCCAAAGTTAAAAAAAATCATTATGTAAATAGCTCGCCTTGAATATATTGATCGAAGGACTCGTTCAGCAAATATTCTTGTTAGTGGTTTAAACAGCAATAATAACAACGAAGCTAAAAATGAATTTACTAAATTATGCACCAACGTACTTAAGGTTAACATACATGTTATAAATGCACGTAAATTGCCATCGAAAAATACATTATTATTTACACTGGAAACAAATATGCAAGCTATCAATGTAATAGCTGCCAAAGGTAACTTGAATGATGGTTCGATTTTTATTCAAAAGGATTATACCAATGAAGAACAAAATGTGAGATATAATTTAAGGCAAATAAATAAAGCTGTTGCAAATCCTCAAAATAATTTGAAGGTCAGGATGGGTGAATTCTGTATTTTTATTAATAACAAAACATACACTTTGTCCATGGGAAAAGCAGTTGCTAATTGTAATGATGATGCTGAGTTTTTAAGAAATTTATTGTCTGAAGCCAATTCCTCTATAGATGTCACAGTTCGAAATATGAACAATAATGTTGAAGATGTTGCTGCAACCTCAACAAATGTCCCTGCACAATAGCAATACAACACATGCCGTTTAGTCTCATATAATGTAGCAAACCTAGCCATTTCTCTTAGTTTAGGAAATTTTGTAACTTTTATAAATAAATTTGATATTTTCTTCCTTTTTGAAACTCATGTCATAGCTGAAAAACGACAACTTTTTACTACATACTTTCAAAATTACAAATTATATTGGATTGATGCAAAGAAACCCCATAATGCTGGTCGTGCTAGCGGTGGATGCTTGTATGGCTTCAAAAAGGAAATACAAAAAGCTTTTAAATTAAAATTTTCGATTCATCCAAATAATAACGTTTTACTAACAGCTAATCTTGATGGTAATTTGTTTTATTTTATACCCCGCTATTTAAACTGCACTAATTGGAACGTAGATTTTGAATCGTTTGAAAATTTTTTACTAGAACTTTCTCCCACAAATTTTTGCATAGTTGGTGCTTTGAATGCACGTATAGGTGATGAGCAAATTTTAGATCCTAACCTTCTACACAACCTTCCACATATTAATAAGATCAGACACTCGAAAGACACAACGTGTAATACAAAAGGAAGCAGGCTTATAGATCTAGTTGAAAACTTGGGAGGCATAGTACTTAATGGTAGGACAGTTGGTGACGAACAGGGACAATATAGTTTTTGTGGCGGAAGTGGTAGTTCTGTTATAGACTACTGTATTGGTTCTCAGAGTTTTTTGAACTTCGTTGATGATTTTAGTATTGCTTGTAAACCTTACTCTGACCATATGCCGCTTGTACTAAAACTAATTGTTCCAATGTCTTACAATAGAGCTGCAGCCGATTCAGTACCTCAAAGAATAAGATGGAACGATAAATTTGCGTTAAAGTACGCAGAAAATCTAACGATTCTTACTAGAAATACAAATTTTGCACCCAATATCTCTGTTGATGAAATGGTACTATCTGTTAAAAAAAAAATCTTAAAAGCTAATGTTACTACCAACAATAAGTTTTGATTTGAACCAAAACAAAAATGGTTCAATTGGAAATGTGCACGTTCTCGAAAAAATATGATGAAACTTCTTAACAAGTATAGCAAAAAGCATACAAATGCAAATAAGGCAAAGTATCTTTCTGCCAAAGCCAAATATCTAAGAATATGCAAAAATAGTAAACTTGAATTGTATGAAAAAAATCTAGAACAACTTAACTTTGTTAACTGCAGTAAAGCCTGGTGGAAACTGTCAAATGATATGAAAACACGCACGTGCATTACAAGGGGTGACTTAACATCAGAAGACTTTCATACACATTTTAGTACTATGCTCGAAAACACAGAACAAGCATATTTATTACAATGGTGTATGCCTTGTTTTACTGATGCTTTTCTTGATTCACCAATTGAACTCTGTGAGCTCTCTTCAGTGCTACGTTCATTAAAACATAACAAAGCTCCAGGTTCTGATGGCATCAGTTATGAATTTTATAGATATGCTCCCGTTTGTTTCGTAAACGAAATTCTTTGTCTGCTTAACCAAATTTTTTTAAAGGAAACCATACCAAGCAGTTTTAAAACGTCAATTCTGATTCCGATTTTGAAGAAAGGAGATCCAAATAGTCCAACAAATTATCGAGGATTATCGCTAATTGACACATTGTGTAAAATTTTTAATAATATTCTCTTAAACCGTATAACTAATTGAATTGATGTCAACAACATATTAAACGAGTATCAGGCAGGCTTTAGAAAAAAACTACTCTACAATTGATAACGTTTTTAATCTCGCTAATATTGTTCATTTAAATAAGCTTAACGGCAAAAACACATACGCTTTCTTTGTGGATTTTTCCTGCGCATTTGATATGATACCAAGGAATTCTCTTTTTTACAAATTATCCTGTATGGGGTTATCGTCAAAGATAATTCGCATCTTACAACTTTACTATGAAAATAACACAAGTCAAGTACTTTATGGTAACACATTTTCTGATCCGTTCAGTGTAGACAACGCACAGTGGCGCCATTTGAGTTTTTTCGTTGCAAAAATCATATCTTTTGAACCGAATAACATAATTGAACCGTTTAAACAGCATATGATAGATAACTGTTCAGCCTATGAAATGTGCGTTTGGAAAGGATGCTACGCTTTGCAGGGGCCTACTTATGGGTTATCAAAGTTAAAATTTGTAGAAAAATCAATTTTATGGTAACTAAAAAAAATTATTTTTACATTTTTAGAAGTGTTCTAGAATCAATAATGAAAATTCTGATGTAGTATGTGTCAATTGCGGTGATTCTGGTCATCCAGCAAATTGGAAGGGCTGTTCATCATATAAAAAATATGTTGGAAATAAAAATGCTAAACTAAAGGAAGCGCGAGAGAGAAAAGAAACTGCAAATTTCAAAATTGCCAACACAATTTCAACTTCTGCTGTATCTCCAGGTATATCGTATGCCAGCCAATTTTATGGGCAACGAAATTTTGACTTGAATCTTAACCAACAAAATGGTAAGCCATCCATTATAAATCAATTTTTAAGCCTTGCAAAATACTTTATACAACCAGATGAAATGACTCTAGAGCAGGAGATCCAAAAGTTTTTAAATGAATATACATCATTGACGAAGGAGGTGGCCAAAGCTGAGTTTAAACGGTTACTAACAAAAGTGCAAAATTCTTATGAACCGTAAATGTTTTAATTTTGTCACATACAATGTAAGGTCGCTTATAGATACAAGTCGGCGTTTAGAATTATCAAATTTCCTATTTCATAATAAAATTGACATAGCATTCATACAAGAATGTCACCTTCGTGGTGCATCAAATATTATAATTAACGGTTACAACTTTATATACGACTTTTCCAATATCGGCGTTGCAATAGCTATTAAAGATTCAATAGCCTTCAGCCGGATTAACATAGATATACCCGAGTTCAATAGTGTCTTTATTCAAATGGAGTTAAACATCGAGAGCGAACGTAAAACTTTTCTGTTCGGTTCAATCTACATTCCTTGCAACCTTAATGGGAACAAGATTTATGGAGGTCTTAGTAAAATCGTCAATTTTTCAATGCGTTATGATGATTTCTTAATCGGAGGTGACCTCAACTCCAAAAATACTGCATGGGGAAATCGGGCAGAAAATGGCAATGGGAGAACATTATTTAAGTGGCTTGAGGACAACTTATTAGACGTTTTTCGACTAGCAGACACCAAACCATCTTTTCCAAATGGATCTTCCTTCCTGGATCATTTCTTGGTAAGCCCCAAGCTTTTCAATCCTGTTTCTTCAACTTTTAATATATCATCTTTGTCAACATTTTCGGACCACTTCCCAATCAAATTGGAAATAATTTTTAATGCATTTGATTTTATTACGAGTTCTCCTAGGTTTTTTACATCGTACAAGAATACGAACTGGAGAAATTTTCAAAGAGACATGGAAATTGACACCTCTTCTATAATGCTCCCCACAAACCTAAAATTAGACAACGACGAAATAAACCTTCTGATTGATGAATTCACATCGGTTTGCAACAGAATTTCAAATTCTCACTCTGAAAAAATCCAGATTAAAAATCATAAAATTCTTACATCGGAAAAAATTAAAAAGTTCTTCAATATTAAACATAGGTGGCAAAAGGATCTTCGGAAAATATACCACCGTGCTGGCAACAGACTTGGTCATGATTATTTAATCCTTTCAAAACAAATTCAATTACTAAAAATTATTATAAAGGAACTTGTAAGTCTGGAACATGCCGAAAGGTTTAGCCAACGTCTCATGAAAATTAAACCTGGTCCTACAGCCTTTAAGGAAATTTTTAGAATCACCGGTAATAGGAAAACTCCATTTTGCAACAGCCTTACAATCGGCAACAAAACCGTTACAGATGACAAAGAAAAGTGTGAGCTATTTAAAGAATTTTATTCGAACATTTACAAAGAAGTATTACCTGAAAATCCTCCAAATGATATTGAATGCTGTCTACCATTATATATTTCCAATTTACCACCTTCAATTTATTCTTTTGATGGCTCTTTCAGTGCTCTAGATAATGAAGACTCTTTACATTTTGTAAATTTGGATACAGTAAAACACATTGTAAAGAACATTAAGAACAAACACTCATCTGGCCTGGATGGCATCTCCAATTTCCTAATAAGAAAATTCCCCGATAAATCTTTGGAATTCTTAACAATTATATTCAATAACTGTCTAAATAACGGATATTTTCCGAAGAAATGGAAATTAGGAAAAATCCTACCATTGAAAAAAAAGGAAAATAGTCAGAGTCTTGATGATTTCAGATCTATTTCTCTGCTTTCTAACTTAGGAAAAATATTTGAACACATCATTAAACAAAAACTTGAAGATCAGCTGATAATTGACCCCATATCTTGTTTCCAATTCGGGTTTAGACAGTCTCACTCAACGCAGCATGCACTTTTGAAATTTCATGCAGATGCAACAAACAGCCTGAGGAACCAAAAGTGTACAGTAGCGGTATCCCTAGACATCCAGAAAGCATTCGACACTGCATGTCATAAGGGCATTTTATATAAACTTGTAGGCCTGGGCGTTGACCCCTATCTCGCAAAATTGTTATCCAGTTTCTTTTTCGAACGTAAATTCTGCATCCAGATAAATGAAGCTTGCTCAGGTATGGGTTCAGTTAGCAGTGGCGTCCCCCAAGGAAGTGTACTGGCTCCTTTTCTCTTCAATCTATATCTTCATGATTTCCCACACGAGGTTCAGGATTCTAAAGCTTTGCTCTATGCTGATGACTGCTTAATATTTTCTCATGACGAATCACCCACTGCGGCTCTTAATAAATCGGCATCCCATCTCTCAGTAATATATGAATATTATAAAACCTGGGGTATATGTATAAATTCAAATAAATCAGAAGCTATCTGCATAAGAAACGCTTCTGGTAAATGCTCAAGATTTGTTGTTCCCGAAAGCAAACGTCTTCATCTTTTTCTCAATGGAACGGAGATTCCATTCAGATCCAACATCAAATACCTTGGAGTTACATTTGAGAAGCTGTTGAAATTTAATAAACATGGCAGAGCCATATTAGCCAAAAGTAAACGTATTGCTGGAATGTTTTCACGACTGCTGAATAGCAACCATCTTCCCCAAAATACCAAACTCCTCATTTATAAAGTTGCCATAAGGTCAGTACTTTCATACGCTTTTCCAATTTGGTTCACCATTTCCCCATCAGTTGCCAAAGATATAGAAATTTTCGAAAGGCGAATCCTGCGACGGTGCATTAATAGGAACTTCGAAACCTACACAAAACGTTATTCCAATAAATTTATCTACAAGAAAGCAGCTGTAACCCCTTTTTGTCAGTATGCGTTTTTTCTACAGAAAAAGTTTATTGAAAAATTGGCTAATCATGACAACGTTTTGATGAACGAGATTTACGACCTTGAGGCTGATTTTAATTGGTCAGATACAAATTACTTGTCCCCAGTGGGCATAATTTCATATGGCACAAGCTCATCGAATCCAGACTCATGTCAACTACCAGATTTTTACCAGAAAACTTCCCCAAGAACCCACAGAGGTTGAGTTCCACCGGGTATGCAGTCGGTATAATTAAAACTTTCATCTGCACCCATCTTCCTTTTTTTTTTTTATCTAATTTTTTCCAATATTTGGTGATTTAGTTTAACCCATTAATTGTTAAAATTCTGTGATAGCTTCTCTTTTTTATATACAACATTCTGTTCAACAGCTGTGTATAAGTATTGTTAAGTATTATATAAGTTATTGTTAAGTATTGTATAAGTTATTGTTAAGTGTTAATTAGTTTTAGAAATTTTTTTTTTTTTTTTTTTTGTTATTGTTATCAGATCTACTCTGAAAGACACTGTCAATGTCGGGAGCAAACATTGTAATCTATATATTTGAAAGATACAACAGTATATTCGAAATTATCTTATTTTTAATTAGCAAGTAGCATTTTCATTTAATGTGTATTAGAGTAAAACATTTATAACTCTAAGAATTCCTATGTGATTTTGACAATTGTATCCATCGTTATCGAAAAAAAAGGCTCAAATAAAAGTTTACTTACTTACTTACTTAGATTGTTTTTATTTTTTTTCTTTAGGGTTTTATATTTTAAATTATTACCCAACAAATTAAAAAAAAATTTATTCTTTTTTAAATTTATTTTTTCAATTTATCACAATTCGTAAGAGAAGTAATATCTAAAGGACTAATCATTTCTAAACTATAATTATTTTCTAACTCTATTTGTGACTTCACATGCCGCAGGGAAGAAATAAGTGAATCGGAAGATGCTGCCAACATGTTGAAGAGGTCCTCATTTTGCCTTACCCTTGATGCTTTGAATGTGTTCTGCAATCTATATTTTTTATATAATTTGTTAAGAGACTCCTGTGCTTCTTCAGAAAGCTCTCCAATTGGCAAAGGCTGGTACTCAATTATATATTTGCCATGCGCCAATATTTTATGGACGGTCGGGGTCAACTTCTTCTGTGGATACATTTCTGCTAAAAGAGATGCAGTTTTCGATGCATATTCTCCATATTTTGTAGAATTGACATTTTCTTTGCAGTTTAAAACATTCAAGATCGTTCCCAATCTTTTCACGATTTGATTGTCAATTCCAGTGATTCTAGTTACTGCCTCATCATTTTCAAAAAATCTCCTAGAAGTGTTTCCATCGTTTGAGTTACCGTATCCGTGCTTGGGACAGTCTACTTTTAGTCCAACTTGTTTAAAAAAAGCATCCTGTATTTGCTTCTTTCTGATCTTTTCCTTATCCTTTATTGATGTATTTTCATCGAAGTTTTCCTCCTCTTGTGGTAGGGTATACGCCAGTTTGAAAAAGAACTCCATACTCCTTATCCTTGCGTGCAATGGTGACATTCCATATTCGTAATTCTCCTCGTCTGTAGAATCGTTTAAATTACCAAAGTTCTTCTGACTCTTTTTGCAAATCGGGCATGACAATGTTGAGGTTGTTCCTGTCAGTTCGTTTACGACTTTTCCGTCAACCATGGTCAGGTGGAACTCGTAATTGCATTCAATATATTTTCCTTCTCCAATTTGCAGCTTTGTAGGCTTAATCTTGATTATTTGTTCTTCAATGTCCTTCACCGTGGTCCTTATGAGTTCTGCCGATTCCCTTGCAAATTTAACCTTATTGGTCGGCAATAATGCACTGATGACGGACGTGGATTTTTCCAGTGTAGGGAAACATCAGATTTTAGCCACAAAGGAACAACAGATGCCATAAACATATTTCCGTCCGATATTGTAGCGTCATCGGAAGATATCCTTTGCTTATAAACGCTTTGTCCGGATGATCCATCGCAGCCCCATTTGCTGATCAATGTCAGTTTCTCAGGAAGAATTTTCACCTCATTTTCAGGAAGACTCTCCAACAACCGTTTTGTTGTATGGCCCATGAGATCCTGCAGATTGGCTTTCACAGAGACTTCCATAAACTCCGTATGCAGTGGTCGTGAATTTATTTTGGCTTGCGTAATATGCTTGTATCCTGGTACAACGTCAGCCCCGTGTCGCATCAACGATGCCCGTAGTATCTCATATTTTTCATTGGAAAGTTGTAAGTCCATAAACAAGGCCAAGGCTTCTTCGGAACCATACTTTTTAATATGTGCGTTTGTGGGCGTGGGAATGCTTTCCTTAATCCTTTTTAGTCGCAGTGGGCTTGCATCAGCAACAGATTTTGTAATCTGCGACCTTACTCTTTCACTATCCGCGTCCGATAAATGCTTCGTGGTCAAGTCATTAGTGGCATCAGCAAGTTTCCTCTTTCTTGTGAAAATTGAACACTCAAAACTTTTTTTTGGCCTTCCTTTTGCTCCTCTGGTTGATGTGGTGGGTTTATCTACTGCCAATATATGCAGGATGGTGTCTTCATTAAGCCAGTCCTCGTATTTGGAGTTGAGGTTCGGAATGGTTCGATTAGATTCACCCATTTTGCCTTAATATTTGCGTATATCAGATAAAAATTATTTTTTATAATTTCGCTTCTCTCAATATTTCCGTATAAGCTATCAAGTTCTTCTAAAGCAGCTTCCGTGAAAAACTTTGGTGTGGTTGACCTTCTAAACAGTTCAAATAATTTTAAATTGTTCAACGCCATGGTTTCAGTACTTGTTGCGCCAACTTTCAGTCGTAGACTAATCCAGGCATTATGCTTATTTTGAAATATATAGGCTTATGCTACCATGCCTAAAAATTTACCTGTTCCCTGCATACATATGGATTTAGGCTGAATTATGCAATTTTGATATTATGCTCTAAATATGATTTGTGCCTACCTGGAGGGACCATAAGTCAATATTGTTCTTGACCATTTGTACTCCAAAGTAATTTGTAAGTGAGGTGCGTACCTGCGAATTTCAATGAGTAGTTTATTGTGCATCCTGAATATTGGGAGTAGAATTTTGGCAAAATTTTGATTTTTGCAACCTCGTTTGCTCTACGGGCGCTACTGTGCAACGGTGTGAAGCAGGGATGTATACTTAGTCCGATTTTGTTTGCTTTATACCTTAACGACCTGGCTGAAGCATTACCTGGTGGTGTAAATGTAGTAGATGAACCTATAAAAATTCTTCTATACGCTGATGACATTGTCATCTTATCTGATTCGCCAAATATTTTACAGAATATGATTGATAAACTTTATACGTACTGCAACATTTGGTCCCTAAAGGTAAATCTAAAATATTAATATTTCGCAGTGGAACAAGAATATCGAATAATCTGAAATGGAATTATGGTGAAGATGACATAGAAATCGTTAATAACTATAGATATTTGGGCATGGACCTTAATTTCAACTTGTCTTTCAAAAAACATATAGAAAATAAATTAACTACTACTAAAATGGCGATTTCTTCAACATGGGCAAGATACATAAACCACCCCAAAATTTCAAACAGCAACAAACTAAAAATATTTAATGCAGCATCAAAATCTATTATGTTCTACGGAGCCCAAATCTGGGGTTTTAAAAAATATGATGAAGTTGAAAAATTATTCAGGTTTTTTATAAAAAAGATGCTTCTTTTACCAAGCAACACACCAAATTACATGCTTTATATTGAAACTGACTTAAACTCTTTATACGTTAATACTTTAAAGCTCCACTTTGATTACATTAATAAAGCACTGCACGTGCCTAGTTGCAGATTGCCACGTATTTTAGCTGAAAAGGTAATAGCAAAAAAGACGTATTGGGCAGAGGAATGGATCACTTTATGTGGAAATATTAAATTTGTACCCGACAATGCTGAAAATCCTATATGTTTATACTCAAAACAAATTCTAGACCTTTTATCAACTAAGGAAAGAGAATATCTATTGGTTAACGCAAGAAACTCTCAATTTCACGATTTATATTCGCAGGTTGATTATTGCATGAAACCCCTTTCTGCTTTAGATCTGTCTTCTCGAGCTGCAAGTTTAATAATAAGAGCCAGAGGTGGATTATTAGATATTAATGCCAGGGCCTTCAAAAGTTCATCAGTTGGCCTGTGCTCACTTTGTAACCTAGACGCTACAGAAAACACTCTACACCTAATTGGAATTTGTCCAATATACTACGAGTTCAGATTAAAATATTTTGGAAAAACTACTTTAGATTTGAATGAAGTTCTGAATATATTAAATGGTTTTGAATTTGATTACTTTACATTGTATAAATATTTGGAAATTTGTCTTAAATACAGGAAACTAATATTAAATGAATTTGAATAAACTCTGTACATTAATGAATTTAATAACCTCTTTATTACAAATTGTATGAAAACAAGTAAGAGTGTTAAATTCGGCTGTGCCGAATCTTTGATACCCTCCACCTCGGTTTGAGTATTGATGAGAAATGTAAACAAAATATTGGAAAAATATGCATGCATTTCCTATATGCATGCGTTACCGGTTATATGACATAACTTCTCGTTTAATTTAGTTTTTGCTAATTAAATAGCTCGCCCTAACCTCCATTGCAAAGGTAATGGTTGTGTAGGGTGGCTATATGCATTAGATCGTGCTTTTTTGGCTTTTAACTGGCCAAATATTTCTTCATTGCGGCCATATATGAAAAAAGGATTAATTCGTGAATGCACTGAAAGCTTAATGAGGATCTCAATATAATATATGAATGGGCTTCTTCAAATGAACTTTACTTAAATCCAAAAAAATCAAAATGTTACTATATGGTTGTGAGATATTTGCTTTTTGTGATTCGAAAGTAAAAGGAGATTATTAGTAGCTTACAATGCGATCCTACGTTATGTGTATGGTATAAAGAGATATGATGGAACTTCTCTATATTCTAAGTCTCTGTACGGAGTTGACCTCGTGGCCTTAATAAAAATAAGATCATTAATTCTACTTCACAAAGTAATATACACCAAAGAACCATCTTATTTATTTGAACGCCTTCAATTTGCACGATCCAATAGAGGAAATAATCTTATACAATTACGATATCGAACATTAATCTCTAGTTGGCAATTTTTTATAAATACCATATGTCTGTGGAACTCGTTACCCAACAATTTACAAATAACAGACCACGCTTTATAATTTAAAAATGAATTGTTTAAAAATGATTTGGTCTCTAATTTTCAACTTTCTTAATTATTGTTTCATTTGTGATTATATTATATATTCTATACTCTCTGTATATTACCAATGTATGATAATATATGTTTTTATGTTGATGAAGAAATTAAGTTAATGTTGATCAGCCCGAACACATTAATCCGTGCTGACATTAATCTTTATTCCTTTTGATCCCTTCAAGCACTTGAAACTTGAAAGGTGATGATAATGATAGTAATAAGACAAGTTTTGCTGTATTACTAGAAAGTTATTTATTTTGTTGGGCTTTTTATACTTTATAATGATCAAAAAAATGCTTAATACTAAAATAATTATAAATTAAATATTCTATGTTGTTGTTGTTGTCCAACCATAATAATGCAATGTATGTAATATGGTGTGTGTGTTTGAAAACAGTTAATTTGTGTAAAATGCAATGAAAAAAATAAAACAGATGGTGAATCATTGACGGTGCTGGGTATAAACATTCTCCCCCGCGTTGAACGGCTGTTCAACAAGAACGATGTAGTGTAGTTGGTTGTTGTCATGGGAAATGTGACTAGACGTCTGTGACATCTATTGTGAGCTGATGAAGTTGCTGGCGGGGAATCGTTTGGGGTGTTATGTTTAAAGTTTCAGAACCAACTGAGTTATCTCTGTTGGTTTCTCTGGTGGGCATTGTTGTGTGTTTTTGTTTGGTCCGTCTTGTAGTTGAGATAAATAACGATTAATGTGACAACGCTCAACGATAGTGCAAGATATCCGATTGCGTAGCTGTGCTCCTGATGAGACTTCAATTTGTTTTATGAAGTTCAATGATTTTGTGGTCTTCCAGTGATTTTTGTAGAAGTGTGAGATATTTTATATTTTTAGCATATGCATCTTCTAGATCTTTTGAAGTTGAATGATGGTAGTCTGTGGGATGTTGAATGTTTTCTTTTAACGAAAGGTCCGACATCTTGCCTAGACTGGAGTAGGAGGATTTCAATGTGCTGGGAAATGGTTTGTCGTCCATTCATCATGATGAGATCGTGTTTTAGCATGCATTCTGGGGCAAGCGTGAGTAAGCCGGAGCCCTTCAGAAGAAGAGGGATTATTTCTTTGTTGCATACTGCTGTGTCCCGGGAAGACGATGACATAGTATATAACCATTGATTGTTTTTATTTAAAGGTATCCATCTAACATTGGGTGTTGTTTTTTTCCAAAATACAAGTCGGTGATGTTTTATTGTTGAATAAATTTATTTCACATGCGCATACTTCGGAGCCGTACTCATATTTGATTTGGATGTTAGTACACAGAAATTCATCTTGTTTTATGGTGTAACAGGAATTCAGCTCAGATCTTGTGAGACGAATGTATTGTTGACGGGATGCTGATGTGCCAAGAAATGTGGTGCATGGCTTGATGACTACCATGGTGTTATTTACTGGATTCGGTATAGGAATTAGATAGAACATTCGGAATTGATCACGCTCAACCAATGGTATAGTGATTTTAAAGATGGCGTGTTGACGTGTAAGTCCCCCTTTAACCTTCATAAGTTTAAAGAGTTGCAGCAAATCTTGTGAAGGAAGATATACTGAAGGTGGTGAGTGCAGGTTGATTTGATTTACTTCGTTTTGCAATTGCTCTGGAGTAAGTAATAGTGGGCTAATTTTTCCATGGTGTGTATCCGTAAGAGTATCAAGGATTGACATTTGTATTTTCTGTAGATTGTTTCCAATTAGAGTTAGCTGTAAGACTCCAGAGGTAAATAGTTGATTAAGATGTACTTGAAATAACATTTTGTCGAAGTTGCCCATTTCTGCTGAATAGAGTTTGATTTCCTGCTCTAATTTTTCAAACCTGGTCCTAGATGCGGTTTGATACTGTCGCATGATATTAATTGTTGAATCAACAATTGTAGTTTGGTTTTTAAGTAATCTCAATAGAAATGACTCGTTTTCCTTGACTTCACTTATTGTATTGGACATGTGGTTAGCATAATCAGAATCCAATATGCCAAATAGTGAATGCGCAACGTTGCCGACTATGTCTAATGCTCCTCTTTTAGTTCGAAGCAATCGGTTGTCCAGTTGCATATCATGTTCCATGTGTTCAAAATGATCGATTACGCTGCGACAATGGTCATCAATGGTCATCATGGTGCAAAGAGTTCTTAACGAATTTGTCCCATTGGCAAGAATAGATGTTTCTGACCAGTAGGTAGCCAAATCGTAGTACACCAGTAGATTCCATTCAGTAGTTGAAATAGAGACTGTACCCACTTCCTCGAAATGAATTCCGAGTTTTGATCCAAATTTTTTGTTTTCGACTGAACTTCCACAAATTATCGGTAGTAGAAGTATTAATGCGAGCAATGTTAGGCAGGGATGAATCGTTGCCAATTTCTTTCTCTTAACCTTGGGTTCATTAATTGAGTCAGGACTGTTAGCCTTCTGTTCGTCATCATCTGGAGCCGTAGGTAATTCTGAACTGGTGTCAGAGGAGGTTTTTACATCAACAACGCGAGTGGATTCATCTGATCCTTGGTGCACGTTAATGATTCGGCCTAATGGCCACTGCATCACTGGAACGTTATTTTCCTTTACGATAACCATGTCTTGAGATTGACGCACTGAGTTTTCCATTTGTGTCGTTGTTGGAGCTCATTCAGATATTCATTTGACCATTGTTTCCAAAATTTTTGTCTTAAATTGGAGACTTGTTCCCAGCGCGATGATAGTGTATGTCTTGATGAGTCTGCTTGGCTGTCTATTTGGGAAGTCAGTGCTTCTCCTATTAGGAAATGTCCTGGCGTTAATGCTGTTAGGTCAGAAGGATCACTCGACATTGGGGTTAACGGACGTGAATTCAGTATTGCCTCGATCTCCACGATGACTGTTTCAAGCTCTTCATACGATAATGATGCTGTAGCAACGCTCCGAAGTAGCAGATGTTTTGCTGATTTTACAGCAGCTTCCCATAACCCTACGAAGTGTGGTGCTCTTAGAGGAATGAAATATAAGTTTATTCCCTTGGAGCTGGAAGCGGAAATGATCTCATCTTGTCCCTTCTCTGAATATATGGTCTGCATTATTTCCGAAAATTGATTTTTGGCACCAACAAAATTTGTGGCGTTATCAGAGTATATGTTTTGACAGCGACCTCGTCTACCAATGAACCTTTCTAAGGCACCGATGAATGCCTCTGTTGATAGGTCAGTTACTAGCTCGAGGTGCACAGCCTTTGTGGCGAAGCAACAAAAACAGCTATATAAGCTTTAGTTGGTCTTTTACCCCTGATCTTGTAGTGGATCCAGAATGGCCCGCAGTAGGCCACACCTGCATTGATAAAAGGTCGTGAAGGTGTTACTCTGGTTTGCAGTAGGTTACCCATGAGTTGTTGGCATAATTGTGGTCGAGCTTTAGTACAGGTTATGCATTTTTGTACAGTTGCTTTTGCTGTGATTTTCCCCTTAATTGGCCAGAATCGTTGTCTCATTATGCGCAATAATACCTGAGGACCACAATGTTTATTTTCAATATGATTTTTTATGAATAATAGTTTTGCGATTGGGTCATTATATGGTAGTAACATTGGATGTTTTGCATCATTCGGAAATGTTGATGATTCCAATCGGCCTCCAACTCGTAGAATACCCTTATCATCGATGAATGGGGATAAGCTGCTGATGGCGCTATTTTTGTCGACATGATTATATTTCTTCAATTGTTTGAGTTCAGGTGAGAAGTCGGATAACTGAATCGCTTTCATGATTGCGAAAAGAGCATGATTCAACTCGTTTGCTAAGAGCGCCTTGTGTGATGGACGTTGATGTTTCGGTAACCTTGCATTATTGATAAATCTGATGACATATCCCATTATCCTTTGCAATTTGTTGAAGGAGTTTTGATGAGGGATTTTGTAGATAAAATCATCAATCAACACTGTAATCGCTACGATAGGAGTTACTTTCCTTTTTTCGATATCATTGGAAATTGGTTGTGAGAATTTAGGAGGCCACAATTCTTCTCTTCTTATGGAGAAAAACTGGTCCATAAAACCATAGAAGTCTGGATGCTGATAGCCCTCTAGATAGTACGTCAGCTGGATTGTGTTTTGATCCAACATGACGCCATTGGTCAGTTAATGTTAGTGACTGGATTGTGGCAACCCGATTGGCTACAAAGGTTTGATACAGACTTGATTGTGTATTTATCCAAGATAGCACAACTTCAGAATCAGTCCATAAAAACGTTGGTTGATTTTTTACTTGAATATCAGTTTTTATTTTATGTGCAAGTTGAGCGGCTAGTACTGCGGCACATAATTCTAGACGAGGCAACGTCTGTCGTTTTAATGGAGCGACCCGTGTTTTTGCGCACAATAATTGTACGATGATTCATCCATCTCTAAGCCTGACAGGGATGTATGCAACTGCACCAATAGCCTTTTCAGATGCATCTGCAAATGTGTGAAGTTGAGTGTTAGCTGGAATTTCCCTTTGAAGATGTGTCGTGGAATTTTCATATTATTCAGACCGTCCAAGTCATTCCTAAAAGTGTTCCAAGTAGAATAAAGATCCGCAGGAAGTGTCTCATCCAAATCCAATTTTAATTGCCATAATTGTTGAATGAATATCTTTGCCTTGACAACCAGAGGTGCTAGTAAACCAAGAGGGTCGAATAACCTCGCTAGATCGGAGGTGGCTGTACGCTTTGACCCGAGTTGCATTGGTTTTAAATTTGACCTGATGCACAGGTGATCAGTTTCCGGTTGCCAATATAATCCCAATGTTTTTATGGTATTGACATTCTGGTCGTCAAAGTCTAAATTTACTTCTTGATTTCCGACTGGGATATTGCCAAGTAGTTTCGGATGATTGGCACACCATTTTTTCAAATTGAAGCCATGTTTCTTTAGGATTTCTATGAGTTCCTTTTGAGTTTGAACTGCTATATTAAGATTATTCGAACCTCCTAGCCCATCATCCACATAAAAGTTGTCTTTTAGCATCGGAGAGCCGAGTGGGTACCGTTCACTATTTTCATCAGCGATTTTTTTAAGCATTTTGTGGCCAGATAAGGTGCTGATGGTGTCCCGTATTTAACTGTGTTGAGCTTATAGTATTTTATAGGCGACTTTGGGTCTTCTCTCCATATGATTATTTGATATTGCTGATCTTCTGGATGAATTAGTATTTGTCGATACATCTTTTCAATATCTGTGGTGAATGCAAATTTGGGCAAACGAAAACGGAGCAGAATTGAATACAGTTCACTTTGGACGATTGGCCCGGTGAACATTAAGTCCTTCAAGGAGTAACCTGTCGATGTTTTTGCCGATGCATCGAATACTACTCTCAGTTTCGTCGTGGTGCTGTCAGGTTTGAGGACACAGTGATGAGGGATGAAATATTTAGGACTCAATCTGTATCAATGTTAATCTTCTGCATGTGTCCCAATTTCTCATATTCTTGCATAAATTGAATATATTGACTTCGTACCTCTTCATTTTTTAATAACCGTCGTTCTAACGCCATGAATCTATTATAAGCAGTTGCGTGTGAGTCTCCTACTGCTGCTGGATTATCTCGAAACAGCATGCTAACTACCAAACGGCCATAATCGTTGGTATGTACATTTTAAGCAAAATGTGACTCACACTGCTTTTCTGGTGGCGAAAGATTTTTGATGCTGGGTTCGATTTCGTCCAGTTTCCAGAGTTGTTCGATAGTTTCTTCTAACGATGGTGTGTTGTCAAATACTGCACATGTGAGAGCAGACAGCTGGTTGGGAGTTGAGTTTTGTCCGATTGCACCACCTACAATCCAGCCAAGTGAAGTGTTCTGAAGTGTTAGAAGACCTTCGCAAAGTTTTATTGTTCCCGCTTCAGTTAATTTGTAATAAAATTCTGCACCGAGTAAAATATCTATTTTTCCCTGGTGAATGAAATGGGGATCTGCTAATTGGATGTGTTTCGGAATTTCCCATGTAGATATATCGATGTGTTGATGCGGCTGAGGCGGAATGATATTTGGAAGTATATGTGCTTCCAAGGTTGTGGACAAACTGTGATCTCTGGATTTCATTTCGACATTAATGCGATAATTTTACCTTTTTTGGATGTTGCCAACCCCGTCTATGCATAACGAAGCTCTTGAAGGGAAAGTGGACAATTTTTGGCAAAGTTGATTGGAGACAAGATTCACTTGAGATCCAGAATCTAATACTGCTCTGAATTCCCCTGAGGCACCATTTGGAGCCGTAATTATGACCTTTGCTGTTGCTAATAGTACATAGCTCTGGCGGGCCGCACCGACGTTTGTTGCTGCTGATGTGACTGCTACAATGTTTGGGGCAGCCGCCTTTACTTCTGTAGTTGGATGTAACATTCTTGATATTGAATTTGTATTTGATGACATGTTTCTTCTTTGATTATTGTCAACTTTTTCTAAGTGAAGTAATGTGTTGTGTTTTTCGTACATTTTCTGCAGCTACTTGCATTGCAGGTTTTCGCAGCGTGATTTCTTCCGAAGCAGTTGACGCATAAGTTCTGTTGTTGTATCCAGCGTAGTCGCTCTGCTGCTGACAGTTGTAGAAATTTGTCGCAGTTATATAACTTATGACCACTGTTCTTGCACAACTTGCATGCGTTAATATTGTTTTCATGGGATGTTATTACTGTTGAGACAGTCTTATATGTTGGCTTTTCTTTCGAAGCCATTGCTTCCATAGATTGAAATTGCAATTCCAGGAACGATAACAATTTAGATATGAATGGCACATCCTCTGGGTTAGTTAACGACTGCATGTACCTGACATGAGTCTGTCTGTCGAGTTTTTTGATCAATATTTGTATTAGAATTGCATCCCAAGACGATGTTACAATTCCCAAATTATTCAATGCCAGCAAGCACTCCTTGGTGGTGTCATGCAGAGTTTTTATGGATGGTGCAGATGAAGTCACTGCTGGCTGGCTGATTATTTTGTCCACCAAATTAGCTACCAGGAGTCTTTTGTTGTTGTAACGTTGCTGTAGCGTTTTCCAAGCAGCATTATAGTTCTGATCTGACAACGTGAATTGGCTGATTAGTTGTTCTGCTTCTCCCGTTAAATTGGTTTTTAAGTACCAAATTTTTTGTACTGCTGGAATCTGTTGTTTATCTATCATCTCAGAAAACAAGTCATGGAATTGGCTCCATTACAAGTAATTTCCATAAAATTTTGGAATTGTTGCCTTCGGTAATGGTAACGAGTTTTGTGCCAATGATGTTGGCTGGGTTACACTGAGGGCAGTATTTTTGTTCTTTATTGTGGCAGCTGCTACTGCCAGATTGGCTAACCCATTCTGAACTGTCTCATTCAGTGCACAGAATTCATCCATATTAAAACCGGCTTTTGCTGGATCTTAAATTTTTTCACAAATATCATCGCAAAAAATTTGAATTTGGTCCCACAGCTTGTGACTAGTATTAGTTCTTAGTGCATAATATTGATGGGGTTGATCTTCTTCAGTAAAATTTAAGCCACTTAATAATCGTTCTAATGCTTTCATTCCAATTTTTGTCTTCCGAATCAGGCCTTGATGATCATCGGCCGCACGTTGCAGAGACATTGAATGAGCGCCATTATTTTTAGTTTCTTATGGCCTTTGTTTAGCTTTGGTAGCTATTTGTAGCCGATTGACCTCTGTAGTGAATATTTCTTCACATGTAGTTGTTAAGGCCTCAATTTTTGAGTAATATTCGCTCGTAAAGTATTCATGCTCTGTTCTAAGCATTTGAACCTCGTCGAGCATACGCAAGCTTGTGTCCTAGGCTTCAAATTTACTCCAGGCATCTTCTAACCGCCGTTAGCGTTCTTCGAAATATCCTGCGATTGTTTTTCTATCCGCAGAATCCTTTTTAAAGTTACGGACGATCGCTTGAATAATTTCACCCGTTTGTAATAGGGAATCCGACAACTGTTTTGAGGTCTCCATTGTATGTGTTCACGAATGGTTTCTAACTTAGATGGATATTTTGTTGACTGCGTATTTGATGAAATAAAGTATTTGAGGTGTCCCACAACTAATGATGTGAAGCTATATGTCCTTATAATTGATATGGACTGATAATGTCCTGTTTGCTTATAGCTGGATCTGCTAAGTTTATAGCTGGATCTGCTTTGTTAATTATAGCCTGATCTGCTTGTAGATTGTAGCTGGATCTGCTTGTTTATTGCTGGATCTGCTAAATGTATAGCTGGATCTGCTTGTTGAATTACTCCTGAACTCTGATGAATGCCAGGCCGCTGTGGACAATGGTGGTCCAATGTTGATTGAGCAATTATAACTATCAACGATGTACTGAATTCGCGTGTGCAATCCACCCGTGAGTGTTTCAAGTTCCTTACCACTGGTGGGGGAAACTTGAAATTCAAGGATGTTTTTGGGGTCACCAAATGTATATTGGTGCCTTAAATGTAGATTAATGTGATTGTTTAAGCTGGATCTGCTAATGCTATAGCTGGATCTGCTTAATGGTTGAGCGGACGTCCTGTATGGATATCCTGTTGCGTGGTCAATCCACTCGTGAATGCTTTAAGTTCCTTACCATTGGTGGGGGGAAACTTTAAGTCAAGAGTGTTTTTACTACGGGTCACCAAATCTATATTACGGGTCACCAAATCTATATTACCAATGATTGATAATATATGTTTTATGTTGATGAAGGAATTAAGTTAATGTTGATCAGCCCGAACACATTAATCCGTACTGACACTAATCTTTATTCCTTTTGATCCCTTAAAGCACTTGAAACTTGAAAGGTGATGATGATGATAGTAATAACAAGACAAGTTTTGCTGTATTACTAGGAAGTTATTTATTTTGTTGGGCTTTTTATACTTTACAATGATCAAAAAATGCTTAATACTAAAATAATTATAAATTAAATATTCTATGTTGCTGTTGTTGTCCAACCATAGTAATGCTTATAGTGATTTTGTCATAAATGGTCAAGTAATTCATTGACCTATATTTGTTAGTCTAGTTAAGCATTATTATGTTTGGTAATAATAAGTATGCGGAAATAAATTATGTGTGGTAATAATAAATTGGTACAAATGTGTATAGTGTTGTGTCGTCATTTTATTTACCAAATTTAACAATGCTTAATAGTAATTTCATCGACTGTCGGTCAGTCAATTTATTATTGACTGACTTAGATTCTTGGCTTGACTAAGCATTATTATATCCGGCAACAATAAATGTGACAAAATAATGCAATGTATGTAATATGGTGTGTGTGTTTTGGAAACAGATAATTTGTGTAAAGTGCAACGAACAAAAATAAAACAGATGGTGAATCATTGACAGTGCTGTGTATAAACAAGTATTAGTACCCTTATCTTAAGTAAGTTTTCAAAAGATACTCCGTATAAGCTTCTTGCGAAAGTAGACACATGGTCGTATTTTCTTAACCCGTAAATATACCGAATGATGTTATTGTATAAAACATTAAGCTTCTTCTTGCTTATAGAGTCGCAACTGGAAAAGAGTTGACAACCATAGGTAGCTCCCGGAATAAGATAGGCCTTTTCTAGTAGTATCCTAACTCTTAAAGGTGTAAATACCTGAGTTGCCCAAAGCGTTCTTAATTTCACATAAGTTTGACATACAAGTGAATTTATATGATCAGACCAGGATAAATTTTTGTTGAAGACCACTCCGACTGGGATATTGCCAAGTAGTTTCGGATGATTGGCACACCATTTTTTCAAATTGAAGCCATGTTTCTTTAGGATTTCTATGAGTTCCTTTTGAGTTTGAACTGCTGTATTAAGATTATCCGAACCTCCTAGCCCATCATCCACATAAAAGTTGTCTTTTAGCATCGGAGAGCCGAGTGGGTACCGTTCACTATTTTCATCAGCGATTTTTTTAAGCATTTTGTGGCCAGATAAGGTGCTGATGGTGTCCCGTATTTAACTGTGTTGAGCTTATAGTATTTTATAGGCGACTTTGGGTCTTCTCTCCATATGATTATTTGATATTGCTGATCTTCTGGATGAATTAGTATTTGTCGATACATCTTTTCAATATCTGTGGTGAATGCAAATTTGGGCAAACGAAAACGGAGCAGAATTGAATACAGTTCACTTTGGACGATTGGCCCGGTGAACATTAAGTCCTTCAAGGAGTAACCTGTCTATGTTTTTGCCGATGCATCGAATACTACTCTCAGTTTCGTCGTGGTGCTGTCAGGTTTGAGGACACAGTGATGAGGGATGAAATATTTAGGACTCAATCTGTATCAATGTTAATCTTCTGCATGTGTCCCAATTTCTCATATTCTTGCATAAATTGAATATATTGACTTCGTACCTCTTCATTTTTTAATAACCGTCGTTCTAACGCCATAAATCTATTATAAGCAGTTGCGTGTGAGTCTCCTACTGCTGCTGGATTATCTCGAAACGGCATGCTAACTACCAAACGGCCATAATCGTTGGTATGTACATTTTAAGCAAAATGTGACTCACACTGCTTTTCTGGTGGCGAAAGATTTTTGATGCTGGGTTCGATTTCGTCCAGTTTCCATAGTTGTTCGATAGTTTCTTCTAACGATGGTGTGTTGTCAAATACTGCACATGTGAGAGCAGACAGCTGGTTGGGAGTTGAGTTTTGTCCGATTGCACCACCTACAATCCAGCCAAGTGAAGTGTTCTGAAGTGTTAGAAGACCTTTGCAAAGTTTTATTGTTCCCGCTTCAGTTAATTTGTAATAAAATTCTGCACCGAGTAAAATATCTATTTTTCCCTGGTGAATGAAATGGGGATCTGCTAATTGGATGTGTTTCGGAATTTCCCATGTAGATATATCGATGTGTTGATGCGGCTGAGGCGGAATGATATTTGGGAGTATATGTGCTTCCAAGGTTGTGGACAAACTGTGATCTCTGGATTTCATTTCGACATTAATGCGATAATTTTACCTTTTTTGGATGTTGCCAACCCCGTCTATGCATAACGAAGCTCTTGAAGGGAAAGTGGACAATTTTTGGCAAAGTTGATTGGAGACAAGATTCAGAATCTAATACTGCTCTGAATTCCCCTGAGGCACCATTTGGAGCCGTAATTATGACCTTTGCTGTTGCTAATAGTACATAGCTCTGGCGGGCCGCACCGACGTTTGTTGCTGCTGATGTGACTGCTACAATGTTTGGGGCAGCCGCCTTTACTTCTGTAGTTGGATGTAACATTCTTGATATTGAATTTGTATTTGATGACATGTTTCTTCTTTGATTATTGTCAACTTTTTCTAAGTGAAGTAATGTGTTGTGTTTTTCGTACATTTTCTGCAGCTACTTGCGTTGCAGGTTTTCGCAGCGTGATTTCTTCCGAAGCAGTTGACGCATAGGTTCTGTTGTTGTATCCAGCGTAGTCACTCTGCTGCTGACAGTTGTAGAAATTTGTCGCAGTTATATAACTTATGACCACTGTTCTTGCACAACTTGCATGCGTTCATATTGTTTTCATGGGATGTTACTACTGTTGAGACAGTCTTATATGTTGGCTTTTCTTTCGAAGCCATTGCTTCCATAGATTGAAATTGCAATTCCAGGAACGATAACAATTTAGATATGAATGGCACATCCTCTGGGTTAGTTAACGACTGCATGTACCTGACATGAGTCTGTCTGTCGAGTTTTTTGATCAATATTTGTATTAGAATTGCATCCCAAGACGATGTTACAATTCCCAAATTATTCAATGCCAGCAAGCACTCCTTGGTGGTGTCATGCAGAGTTTTTATGGATGGTGCAGATGAAGTCACTGCTGGCTGGCTGATTATTTTGTCCACCAAATTAGCTACCAGGAGTCTTTTGTTGTTGTAACGTTGCTGTAGCGTTTTCCAAGCAGCATTATAGTTCTGATCTGACAACGTGAATTGGCTGATTAGTTGTTCTGCTTCTCCCGTTAAATTGGTTTTTAAGTACCAAATTTTTTGTACTGCTGGAATCTGTTGTTTATCTATCATCTCAGAAAACAAGTCATGGAATTGGCTCCATTACAAGTAATTTCCATAAAATTTTGGAATTGTTGCCTTCGGTAATGGTAACGAGTTTTGTGCCAATGATGTTGGCTGGGTTACACTGAGGGCAGTATTTTTGTTCTTTATTGTGGCAGCTGCTACTGCCAGATTGGCTAACCCATTCTGAACTGTCTCATTCAGTGCACAGAATTCATCCATATTAAAACCGGCTTTTGCTGGATCTTAAATTTTTTCACAAATATCATCGCAAAAAATTTGAATTTGGTCCCACAGCTTGTGACTAGTATTAGTTCTTAGTTCATAATATTGATGGGGTTGATCTTCTTCAGTAAAATTTAAGCCACTTAATAATCGTTCTAATGCTTTCATTCCAATTTTTGTCTTCCGAATCAGGCCTTGATGATCATCGGCCGCACGTTGCAGAGACATTGAATGAGCGCCATTATTTTTAGTTTCTTATGGCCTTTGTTTAGCTTTGGTAGCTATTTGTAGCCGATTGACCTCTGTAGTGAATATTTCTTCACATGTAGTTGTTAAGGCCTCAATTTTTGAGTAATATTCGCTCGTAAAGTATTCATGCTCTGTTCTAAGCATTTGAACCTCGTCGAGCATACGCAAGCTTGTGTCCTAGGCTTCAAATTTACTCCAGGCATCTTCTAACCGCCGTTAGCGTTCTTCGAAATATCCTGCGATTGTTTTTCTATCCGCAGAATCCTTTTTAAAGTTACGGACGATCGCTTGAATAATTTCACCCGTTTGTAATAGGGAATCCGACAACTGTTTTGAGGTCTCCATTGTATGTGTTCACGAATGGTTTCTAACTTAGATGGATATTTTGTTGACTGCGTATTTGATGAAATAAAGTATTTGAGGTGTCCCACAACTAATGATGTGAAGCTATATGTCCTTATAATTGATATGGACTGATAATGTCCTGTTTGCTTATAGCTGGATCTGCTAAGTTTATAGCTGGATCTGCTTTGTTAATTATAGCCTGATCTGCTTGTAGATTGTAGCTGGATCTGCTTGTTTATTGCTGGATCTGCTAAATGTATAGCTGGATCTGCTTGTTGAATTACTCCTGAACTCTGATGAATGCCAGGCCGCTGTGGACAATGGTGGTCCAATGTTGATTGAGCAATTATAACTATCAACGATGTACTGAATTCGCGTGTGCAATCCACCCGTGAGTGTTTCAAGTTCCTTACCACTGGTGGGGGAAACTTGAAATTCAAGGATGTTTTTGGGGTCACCAAATGTATATTGGTGCCTTAAATGTAGATTAATGTGATTGTTTAAGCTGGATCTGCTAATGCTATAGCTGGATCTGCTTAATGGTTGAGCGGACGTCCTGTATGGATATCCTGTTGCGTGGTCAATCCACTCGTGAATGCTTTAAGTTCCTTACCATTGGTGGGGGGAAACTTTAAGTCAAGAGTGTTTTTACTACGGGTCACCAAATCTATATTACGGGTCACCAAATCTATATTACCAATGATTGATAATATATGTTTTATGTTGATGAAGGAATTAAGTTAATGTTGATCAGCCCGAACACATTAATCCGTACTGACACTAATCTTTATTCCTTTTGATCCCTTAAAGCACTTGAAACTTGAAAGGTGATGATGATGATAGTAATAACAAGACAAGTTTTGCTGTATTACTAGGAAGTTATTTATTTTGTTGGGCTTTTTATACTTTACAATGATCAAAAAATGCTTAATACTAAAATAATTATAAATTAAATATTCTATGTTGCTGTTGTTGTCCAACCATAGTAATGCTTATAGTGATTTTGTCATAAATGGTCAAGTAATTCATTGACCTATATTTGTTAGTCTAGTTAAGCATTATTATGTTTGGTAATAATAAGTATGCGGAAATAAATTATGTGTGGTAATAATAAATTGGTACAAATGTGTATAGTGTTGTGTCGTCATTTTATTTACCAAATTTAACAATGCTTAATAGTAATTTCATCGACTGTCGGTCAGTCAATTTATTATTGACTGACTTAGATTCTTGGCTTGACTAAGCATTATTATATCCGGCAACAATAAATGTGACAAAATAATGCAATGTATGTAATATGGTGTGTGTGTTTTGGAAACAGATAATTTGTGTAAAGTGCAACGAACAAAAATAAAACAGATGGTGAATCATTGACAGTGCTGTGTATAAACAAGTATTAGTACCCTTATCTTAAGTAAGTTTTCAAAAGATACTCCGTATAAGCTTCTTGCGAAAGTAGACACATGGTCGTATTTTCTTAACCCGTAAATATACCGAATGATGTTATTGTATAAAACATTAAGCTTCTTCTTGCTTATAGAGTCGCAACTGGAAAAGAGTTGACAACCATAGGTAGCTCCCGGAATAAGATAGGCCTTTTCTAGTAGTATCCTAACTCTTAAAGGTGTAAATACCTGAGTTGCCCAAAGCGTTCTTAATTTCACATAAGTTTGACATACAAGTGAATTTATATGATCAGACCAGGATAAATTTTTGTTGAAGACCACTCCGACTGGGATATTGCCAAGTAGTTTCGGATGATTGGCACACCATTTTTTCAAATTGAAGCCATGTTTCTTTAGGATTTCTATGAGTTCCTTTTGAGTTTGAACTGCTGTATTAAGATTATCCGAACCTCCTAGCCCATCATCCACATAAAAGTTGTCTTTTAGCATCGGAGAGCCGAGTGGGTACCGTTCACTATTTTCATCAGCGATTTTTTTAAGCATTTTGTGGCCAGATAAGGTGCTGATGGTGTCCCGTATTTAACTGTGTTGAGCTTATAGTATTTTATAGGCGACTTTGGGTCTTCTCTCCATATGATTATTTGATATTGCTGATCTTCTGGATGAATTAGTATTTGTCGATACATCTTTTCAATATCTGTGGTGAATGCAAATTTGGGCAAACGAAAACGGAGCAGAATTGAATACAGTTCACTTTGGACGATTGGCCCGGTGAACATTAAGTCCTTCAAGGAGTAACCTGTCGATGTTTTTGCCGATGCATCGAATACTACTCTCAGTTTCGTCGTGGTGCTGTCAGGTTTGAGGACACAGTGATGAGGGATGAAATATTTAGGACTCAATCTGTATCAATGTTAATCTTCTGCATGTGTCCCAATTTCTCATATTCTTGCATAAATTGAATATATTGACTTCGTACCTCTTCATTTTTTAATAACCGTCGTTCTAACGCCATAAATCTATTATAAGCAGTTGCGTGTGAGTCTCCTACTGCTGCTGGATTATCTCGAAACGGCATGCTAACTACCAAACGGCCATAATCGTTGGTATGTACATTTTAAGCAAAATGTGACTCACACTGCTTTTCTGGTGGCGAAAGATTTTTGATGCTGGGTTCGATTTCGTCCAGTTTCCATAGTTGTTCGATAGTTTCTTCTAACGATGGTGTGTTGTCAAATACTGCACATGTGAGAGCAGACAGCTGGTTGGGAGTTGAGTTTTGTCCGATTGCACCACCTACAATCCAGCCAAGTGAAGTGTTCTGAAGTGTTAGAAGACCTTTGCAAAGTTTTATTGTTCCCGCTTCAGTTAATTTGTAATAAAATTCTGCACCGAGTAAAATATCTATTTTTCCCTGGTGAATGAAATGGGGATCTGCTAATTGGATGTGTTTCGGAATTTCCCATGTAGATATATCGATGTGTTGATGCGGCTGAGGCGGAATGATATTTGGGAGTATATGTGCTTCCAAGGTTGTGGACAAACTGTGATCTCTGGATTTCATTTCGACATTAATGCGATAATTTTACCTTTTTTGGATGTTGCCAACCCCGTCTATGCATAACGAAGCTCTTGAAGGGAAAGTGGACAATTTTTGGCAAAGTTGATTGGAGACAAGATTCAGAATCTAATACTGCTCTGAATTCCCCTGAGGCACCATTTGGAGCCGTAATTATGACCTTTGCTGTTGCTAATAGTACATAGCTCTGGCGGGCCGCACCGACGTTTGTTGCTGCTGATGTGACTGCTACAATGTTTGGGGCAGCCGCCTTTACTTCTGTAGTTGGATGTAACATTCTTGATATTGAATTTGTATTTGATGACATGTTTCTTCTTTGATTATTGTCAACTTTTTCTAAGTGAAGTAATGTGTTGTGTTTTTCGTACATTTTCTGCAGCTACTTGCATTGCAGGTTTTCGCAGCGTGATTTCTTCCGAAGCAGTTGACGCATAAGTTCTGTTGTTGTATCCAGCGTAGTCGCTCTGCTGCTGACAGTTGTAGAAATTTGTCGCAGTTATATAACTTATGACCACTGTTCTTGCACAACTTGCATGCGTTAATATTGTTTTCATGGGATGTTATTACTGTTGAGACAGTCTTATATGTTGGCTTTTCTTTCGAAGCCATTGCTTCCATAGATTGAAATTGCAATTCCAGGAACGATAACAATTTAGATATGAATGGCACATCCTCTGGGTTAGTTAACGACTGCATGTACCTGACATGAGTCTGTCTGTCGAGTTTTTTGATCAATATTTGTATTAGAATTGCATCCCAAGACGATGTTACAATTCCCAAATTATTCAATGCCAGCAAGCACTCCTTGGTGGTGTCATGCAGAGTTTTTATGGATGGTGCAGATGAAGTCACTGCTGGCTGGCTGATTATTTTGTCCACCAAATTAGCTACCAGGAGTCTTTTGTTGTTGTAACGTTGCTGTAGCGTTTTCCAAGCAGCATTATAGTTCTGATCTGACAACGTGAATTGGCTGATTAGTTGTTCTGCTTCTCCCGTTAAATTGGTTTTTAAGTACCAAATTTTTTGTACTGCTGGAATCTGTTGTTTATCTATCATCTCAGAAAACAAGTCATGGAATTGGCTCCATTACAAGTAATTTCCATAAAATTTTGGAATTGTTGCCTTCGGTAATGGTAACGAGTTTTGTGCCAATGATGTTGGCTGGGTTACACTGAGGGCAGTATTTTTGTTCTTTATTGTGGCAGCTGCTACTGCCAGATTGGCTAACCCATTCTGAACTGTCTCATTCAGTGCACAGAATTCATCCATATTAAAACCGGCTTTTGCTGGATCTTAAATTTTTTCACAAATATCATCGCAAAAAATTTGAATTTGGTCCCACAGCTTGTGACTAGTATTAGTTCTTAGTTCATAATATTGATGGGGTTGATCTTCTTCAGTAAAATTTAAGCCACTTAATAATCGTTCTAATGCTTTCATTCCAATTTTTGTCTTCCGAATCAGGCCTTGATGATCATCGGCCGCACGTTGCAGAGACATTGAATGAGCGCCATTATTTTTAGTTTCTTATGGCCTTTGTTTAGCTTTGGTAGCTATTTGTAGCCGATTGACCTCTGTAGTGAATATTTCTTCACATGTAGTTGTTAAGGCCTCAATTTTTGAGTAATATTCGCTCGTAAAGTATTCATGCTCTGTTCTAAGCATTTGAACCTCGTCGAGCATACGCAAGCTTGTGTCCTAGGCTTCAAATTTACTCCAGGCATCTTCTAACCGCCGTTAGCGTTCTTCGAAATATCCTGCGATTGTTTTTCTATCCGCAGAATCCTTTTTAAAGTTACGGACGATCGCTTGAATAATTTCACCCGTTTGTAATAGGGAATCCGACAACTGTTTTGAGGTCTCCATTGTATGTGTTCACGAATGGTTTCTAACTTAGATGGATATTTTGTTGACTGCGTATTTGATGAAATAAAGTATTTGAGGTGTCCCACAACTAATGATGTGAAGCTATATGTCCTTATAATTGATATGGACTGATAATGTCCTGTTTGCTTATAGCTGGATCTGCTAAGTTTATAGCTGGATCTGCTTTGTTAATTATAGCCTGATCTGCTTGTAGATTGTAGCTGGATCTGCTTGTTTATTGCTGGATCTGCTAAATGTATAGCTGGATCTGCTTGTTGAATTACTCCTGAACTCTGATGAATGCCAGGCCGCTGTGGACAATGGTGGTCCAATGTTGATTGAGCAATTATAACTATCAACGATGTACTGAATTCGCGTGTGCAATCCACCCGTGAGTGTTTCAAGTTCCTTACCACTGGTGGGGGAAACTTGAAATTCAAGGATGTTTTTGGGGTCACCAAATGTATATTGGTGCCTTAAATGTAGATTAATGTGATTGTTTAAGCTGGATCTGCTAATGCTATAGCTGGATCTGCTTAATGGTTGAGCGGACGTCCTGTATGGATATCCTGTTGCGTGGTCAATCCACTCGTGAATGCTTTAAGTTCCTTACCATTGGTGGGGGGAAACTTTAAGTCAAGAGTGTTTTTACTACGGTTCACCAAATCTATATTACGGGTCACCAAATCTATATTACCAATGATTGATAATATATGTTTTATGTTGATGAAGGAATTAAGTTAATGTTGATCAGCCCGAACACATTAATCCGTACTGACACTAATCTTTATTCCTTTTGATCCCTTAAAGCACTTGAAACTTGAAAGGTGATGATGATGATAGTAATAACAAGACAAGTTTTGCTGTATTACTAGGAAGTTATTTATTTTGTTGGGCTTTTTATACTTTACAATGATCAAAAAATGCTTAATACTAAAATAATTATAAATTAAATATTCTATGTTGCTGTTGTTGTCCAACCATAGTAATGCTTATAGTGATTTTGTCATAAATGGTCAAGTAATTCATTGACCTATATTTGTTAGTCTAGTTAAGCATTATTATGTTTGGTAATAATAAGTATGCGGAAATAAATTATGTGTGGTAATAATAAATTGGTACAAATGTGTATAGTGTTGTGTCGTCATTTTATTTACCAAATTTAACAATGCTTAATAGTAATTTCATCGACTGTCGGTCAGTCAATTTATTATTGACTGACTTAGATTCTTGGCTTGACTAAGCATTATTATATCCGGCAACAATAAATGTGACAAAATAATGCAATGTATGTAATATGGTGTGTGTGTTTTGGAAACAGATAATTTGTGTAAAGTGCAACGAACAAAAATAAAACAGATGGTGAATCATTGACAGTGCTGTGTATAAACAAGTATTAGTACCCTTATCTTAAGTAAGTTTTCAAAAGATACTCCGTATAAGCTTCTTGCGAAAGTAGACACATGGTCGTATTTTCTTAACCCGTAAATATACCGAATGATGTTATTGTATAAAACATTAAGCTTCTTCTTGCTTATAGAGTCGCAACTGGAAAAGAGTTGACAACCATAGGTAGCTCCCGGAATAAGATAGGCCTTTTCTAGTAGTATCCTAACTCTTAAAGGTGTAAATACCTGAGTTGCCCAAAGCGTTCTTAATTTCACATAAGTTTGACATACAAGTGAATTTATATGATCAGACCAGGATAAATTTTTGTTGAAGACCACTCCGACTGGGATATTGCCAAGTAGTTTCGGATGATTGGCACACCATTTTTTCAAATTGAAGCCATGTTTCTTTAGGATTTCTATGAGTTCCTTTTGAGTTTGAACTGCTGTATTAAGATTATCCGAACCTCCTAGCCCATCATCCACATAAAAGTTGTCTTTTAGCATCGGAGAGCCGAGTGGGTACCGTTCACTATTTTCATCAGCGATTTTTTTAAGCATTTTGTGGCCAGATAAGGTGCTGATGGTGTCCCGTATTTAACTGTGTTGAGCTTATAGTATTTTATAGGCGACTTTGGGTCTTCTCTCCATATGATTATTTGATATTGCTGATCTTCTGGATGAATTAGTATTTGTCGATACATCTTTTCAATATCTGTGGTGAATGCAAATTTGGGCAAACGAAAACGGAGCAGAATTGAATACAGTTCACTTTGGACGATTGGCCCGGTGAACATTAAGTCCTTCAAGGAGTAACCTGTCGATGTTTTTGCCGATGCATCGAATACTACTCTCAGTTTCGTCGTGGTGCTGTCAGGTTTGAGGACACAGTGATGAGGGATGAAATATTTAGGACTCAATCTGTATCAATGTTAATCTTCTGCATGTGTCCCAATTTCTCATATTCTTGCATAAATTGAATATATTGACTTCGTACCTCTTCATTTTTTAATAACCGTCGTTCTAACGCCATAAATCTATTATAAGCAGTTGCGTGTGAGTCTCCTACTGCTGCTGGATTATCTCGAAACGGCATGCTAACTACCAAACGGCCATAATCGTTGGTATGTACATTTTAAGCAAAATGTGACTCACACTGCTTTTCTGGTGGCGAAAGATTTTTGATGCTGGGTTCGATTTCGTCCAGTTTCCATAGTTGTTCGATAGTTTCTTCTAACGATGGTGTGTTGTCAAATACTGCACATGTGAGAGCAGACAGCTGGTTGGGAGTTGAGTTTTGTCCGATTGCACCACCTACAATCCAGCCAAGTGAAGTGTTCTGAAGTGTTAGAAGACCTTTGCAAAGTTTTATTGTTCCCGCTTCAGTTAATTTGTAATAAAATTCTGCACCGAGTAAAATATCTATTTTTCCCTGGTGAATGAAATGGGGATCTGCTAATTGGATGTGTTTCGGAATTTCCCATGTAGATATATCGATGTGTTGATGCGGCTGAGGCGGAATGATATTTGGGAGTATATGTGCTTCCAAGGTTGTGGACAAACTGTGATCTCTGGATTTCATTTCGACATTAATGCGATAATTTTACCTTTTTTGGATGTTGCCAACCCCGTCTATGCATAACGAAGCTCTTGAAGGGAAAGTGGACAATTTTTGGCAAAGTTGATTGGAGACAAGATTCAGAATCTAATACTGCTCTGAATTCCCCTGAGGCACCATTTGGAGCCGTAATTATGACCTTTGCTGTTGCTAATAGTACATAGCTCTGGCGGGCCGCACCGACGTTTGTTGCTGCTGATGTGACTGCTACAATGTTTGGGGCAGCCGCCTTTACTTCTGTAGTTGGATGTAACATTCTTGATATTGAATTTGTATTTGATGACATGTTTCTTCTTTGATTATTGTCAACTTTTTCTAAGTGAAGTAATGTGTTGTGTTTTTCGTACATTTTCTGCAGCTACTTGCGTTGCAGGTTTTCGCAGCGTGATTTCTTCCGAAGCAGTTGACGCATAGGTTCTGTTGTTGTATCCAGCGTAGTCACTCTGCTGCTGACAGTTGTAGAAATTTGTCGCAGTTATATAACTTATGACCACTGTTCTTGCACAACTTGCATGCGTTCATATTGTTTTCATGGGATGTTACTACTGTTGAGACAGTCTTATATGTTGGCTTTTCTTTCGAAGCCATTGCTTCCATAGATTGAAATTGCAATTCCAGGAACGATAACAATTTAGATATGAATGGCACATCCTCTGGGTTAGTTAACGACTGCATGTACCTGACATGAGTCTGTCTGTCGAGTTTTTTGATCAATATTTGTATTAGAATTGCATCCCAAGACGATGTTACAATTCCCAAATTATTCAATGCCAGCAAGCACTCCTTGGTGGTGTCATGCAGAGTTTTTATGGATGGTGCAGATGAAGTCACTGCTGGCTGGCTGATTATTTTGTCCACCAAATTAGCTACCAGGAGTCTTTTGTTGTTGTAACGTTGCTGTAGCGTTTTCCAAGCAGCATTATAGTTCTGATCTGACAACGTGAATTGGCTGATTAGTTGTTCTGCTTCTCCCGTTAAATTGGTTTTTAAGTACCAAATTTTTTGTACTGCTGGAATCTGTTGTTTATCTATCATCTCAGAAAACAAGTCATGGAATTGGCTCCATTACAAGTAATTTCCATAAAATTTTGGAATTGTTGCCTTCGGTAATGGTAACGAGTTTTGTGCCAATGATGTTGGCTGGGTTACACTGAGGGCAGTATTTTTGTTCTTTATTGTGGCAGCTGCTACTGCCAGATTGGCTAACCCATTCTGAACTGTCTCATTCAGTGCACAGAATTCATCCATATTAAAACCGGCTTTTGCTGGATCTTAAATTTTTTCACAAATATCATCGCAAAAAATTTGAATTTGGTCCCACAGCTTGTGACTAGTATTAGTTCTTAGTTCATAATATTGATGGGGTTGATCTTCTTCAGTAAAATTTAAGCCACTTAATAATCGTTCTAATGCTTTCATTCCAATTTTTGTCTTCCGAATCAGGCCTTGATGATCATCGGCCGCACGTTGCAGAGACATTGAATGAGCGCCATTATTTTTAGTTTCTTATGGCCTTTGTTTAGCTTTGGTAGCTATTTGTAGCCGATTGACCTCTGTAGTGAATATTTCTTCACATGTAGTTGTTAAGGCCTCAATTTTTGAGTAATATTCGCTCGTAAAGTATTCATGCTCTGTTCTAAGCATTTGAACCTCGTCGAGCATACGCAAGCTTGTGTCCTAGGCTTCAAATTTACTCCAGGCATCTTCTAACCGCCGTTAGCGTTCTTCGAAATATCCTGCGATTGTTTTTCTATCCGCAGAATCCTTTTTAAAGTTACGGACGATCGCTTGAATAATTTCACCCGTTTGTAATAGGGAATCCGACAACTGTTTTGAGGTCTCCATTGTATGTGTTCACGAATGGTTTCTAACTTAGATGGATATTTTGTTGACTGCGTATTTGATGAAATAAAGTATTTGAGGTGTCCCACAACTAATGATGTGAAGCTATATGTCCTTATAATTGATATGGACTGATAATGTCCTGTTTGCTTATAGCTGGATCTGCTAAGTTTATAGCTGGATCTGCTTTGTTAATTATAGCCTGATCTGCTTGTAGATTGTAGCTGGATCTGCTTGTTTATTGCTGGATCTGCTAAATGTATAGCTGGATCTGCTTGTTGAATTACTCCTGAACTCTGATGAATGCCAGGCCGCTGTGGACAATGGTGGTCCAATGTTGATTGAGCAATTATAACTATCAACGATGTACTGAATTCGCGTGTGCAATCCACCCGTGAGTGTTTCAAGTTCCTTACCACTGGTGGGGGAAACTTGAAATTCAAGGATGTTTTTGGGGTCACCAAATGTATATTGGTGCCTTAAATGTAGATTAATGTGATTGTTTAAGCTGGATCTGCTAATGCTATAGCTGGATCTGCTTAATGGTTGAGCGGACGTCCTGTATGGATATCCTGTTGCGTGGTCAATCCACTCGTGAATGCTTTAAGTTCCTTACCATTGGTGGGGGGAAACTTTAAGTCAAGAGTGTTTTTACTACGGGTCACCAAATCTATATTACGGGTCACCAAATCTATATTACCAATGATTGATAATATATGTTTTATGTTGATGAAGGAATTAAGTTAATGTTGATCAGCCCGAACACATTAATCCGTACTGACACTAATCTTTATTCCTTTTGATCCCTTAAAGCACTTGAAACTTGAAAGGTGATGATGATGATAGTAATAACAAGACAAGTTTTGCTGTATTACTAGGAAGTTATTTATTTTGTTGGGCTTTTTATACTTTACAATGATCAAAAAATGCTTAATACTAAAATAATTATAAATTAAATATTCTATGTTGCTGTTGTTGTCCAACCATAGTAATGCTTATAGTGATTTTGTCATAAATGGTCAAGTAATTCATTGACCTATATTTGTTAGTCTAGTTAAGCATTATTATGTTTGGTAATAATAAGTATGCGGAAATAAATTATGTGTGGTAATAATAAATTGGTACAAATGTGTATAGTGTTGTGTCGTCATTTTATTTACCAAATTTAACAATGCTTAATAGTAATTTCATCGACTGTCGGTCAGTCAATTTATTATTGACTGACTTAGATTCTTGGCTTGACTAAGCATTATTATATCCGGCAACAATAAATGTGACAAAATAATGCAATGTATGTAATATGGTGTGTGTGTTTTGGAAACAGATAATTTGTGTAAAGTGCAACGAACAAAAATAAAACAGATGGTGAATCATTGACAGTGCTGTGTATAAACAAGTATTAGTACCCTTATCTTAAGTAAGTTTTCAAAAGATACTCCGTATAAGCTTCTTGCGAAAGTAGACACATGGTCGTATTTTCTTAACCCGTAAATATACCGAATGATGTTATTGTATAAAACATTAAGCTTCTTCTTGCTTATAGAGTCGCAACTGGAAAAGAGTTGACAACCATAGGTAGCTCCCGGAATAAGATAGGCCTTTTCTAGTAGTATCCTAACTCTTAAAGGTGTAAATACCTGAGTTGCCCAAAGCGTTCTTAATTTCACATAAGTTTGACATACAAGTGAATTTATATGATCAGACCAGGATAAATTTTTGTTGAAGACCACTCCGACTGGGATATTGCCAAGTAGTTTCGGATGATTGGCACACCATTTTTTCAAATTGAAGCCATGTTTCTTTAGGATTTCTATGAGTTCCTTTTGAGTTTGAACTGCTGTATTAAGATTATCCGAACCTCCTAGCCCATCATCCACATAAAAGTTGTCTTTTAGCATCGGAGAGCCGAGTGGGTACCGTTCACTATTTTCATCAGCGATTTTTTTAAGCATTTTGTGGCCAGATAAGGTGCTGATGGTGTCCCGTATTTAACTGTGTTGAGCTTATAGTATTTTATAGGCGACTTTGGGTCTTCTCTCCATATGATTATTTGATATTGCTGATCTTCTGGATGAATTAGTATTTGTCGATACATCTTTTCAATATCTGTGGTGAATGCAAATTTGGGCAAACGAAAACGGAGCAGAATTGAATACAGTTCACTTTGGACGATTGGCCCGGTGAACATTAAGTCCTTCAAGGAGTAACCTGTCTATGTTTTTGCCGATGCATCGAATACTACTCTCAGTTTCGTCGTGGTGCTGTCAGGTTTGAGGACACAGTGATGAGGGATGAAATATTTAGGACTCAATCTGTATCAATGTTAATCTTCTGCATGTGTCCCAATTTCTCATATTCTTGCATAAATTGAATATATTGACTTCGTACCTCTTCATTTTTTAATAACCGTCGTTCTAACGCCATAAATCTATTATAAGCAGTTGCGTGTGAGTCTCCTACTGCTGCTGGATTATCTCGAAACGGCATGCTAACTACCAAACGGCCATAATCGTTGGTATGTACATTTTAAGCAAAATGTGACTCACACTGCTTTTCTGGTGGCGAAAGATTTTTGATGCTGGGTTCGATTTCGTCCAGTTTCCATAGTTGTTCGATAGTTTCTTCTAACGATGGTGTGTTGTCAAATACTGCACATGTGAGAGCAGACAGCTGGTTGGGAGTTGAGTTTTGTCCGATTGCACCACCTACAATCCAGCCAAGTGAAGTGTTCTGAAGTGTTAGAAGACCTTTGCAAAGTTTTATTGTTCCCGCTTCAGTTAATTTGTAATAAAATTCTGCACCGAGTAAAATATCTATTTTTCCCTGGTGAATGAAATGGGGATCTGCTAATTGGATGTGTTTCGGAATTTCCCATGTAGATATATCGATGTGTTGATGCGGCTGAGGCGGAATGATATTTGGGAGTATATGTGCTTCCAAGGTTGTGGACAAACTGTGATCTCTGGATTTCATTTCGACATTAATGCGATAATTTTACCTTTTTTGGATGTTGCCAACCCCGTCTATGCATAACGAAGCTCTTGAAGGGAAAGTGGACAATTTTTGGCAAAGTTGATTGGAGACAAGATTCACTTGAGATCCAGAATCTAATACTGCTCTGAATTCCCCTGAGGCACCATTTGGAGCCGTAATTATGACCTTTGCTGTTGCTAATAGTACATAGCTCTGGCGGGCCGCACCGACGTTTGTTGCTGCTGATGTGACTGCTACAATGTTTGGGGCAGCCGCCTTTACTTCTGTAGTTGGATGTAACATTCTTGATATTGAATTTGTATTTGATGACATGTTTCTTCTTTGATTATTGTCAACTTTTTCTAAGTGAAGTAATGTGTTGTGTTTTTCGTACATTTTCTGCAGCTACTTGCATTGCAGGTTTTCGCAGCGTGATTTCTTCCGAAGCAGTTGACGCATAAGTTCTGTTGTTGTATCCAGCGTAGTCGCTCTGCTGCTGACAGTTGTAGAAATTTGTCGCAGTTATATAACTTATGACCACTGTTCTTGCACAACTTGCATGCGTTAATATTGTTTTCATGGGATGTTATTACTGTTGAGACAGTCTTATATGTTGGCTTTTCTTTCGAAGCCATTGCTTCCATAGATTGAAATTGCAATTCCAGGAACGATAACAATTTAGATATGAATGGCACATCCTCTGGGTTAGTTAACGACTGCATGTACCTGACATGAGTCTGTCTGTCGAGTTTTTTGATCAATATTTGTATTAGAATTGCATCCCAAGACGATGTTACAATTCCCAAATTATTCAATGCCAGCAAGCACTCCTTGGTGGTGTCATGCAGAGTTTTTATGGATGGTGCAGATGAAGTCACTGCTGGCTGGCTGATTATTTTGTCCACCAAATTAGCTACCAGGAGTCTTTTGTTGTTGTAACGTTGCTGTAGCGTTTTCCAAGCAGCATTATAGTTCTGATCTGACAACGTGAATTGGCTGATTAGTTGTTCTGCTTCTCCCGTTAAATTGGTTTTTAAGTACCAAATTTTTTGTACTGCTGGAATCTGTTGTTTATCTATCATCTCAGAAAACAAGTCATGGAATTGGCTCCATTACAAGTAATTTCCATAAAATTTTGGAATTGTTGCCTTCGGTAATGGTAACGAGTTTTGTGCCAATGATGTTGGCTGGGTTACACTGAGGGCAGTATTTTTGTTCTTTATTGTGGCAGCTGCTACTGACAGATTGGCTAACCCATTCTGAACTGTCTCATTCAGTGCATAGAATTCATCCATATTAAAACCGGCCTTTGCTGGATCTTCAATTTTTTCACAAATATCATCGCAAAAAATTTGAATTTGGTCCCACAGCTTGTGAATAGTATTAGTTCTTAGTTCATAATATTGATGGGGTTGATCTTCTTCAGTAAAATTTAAGCCACTTAATAATCGTTCTAATGCTGTCATTCGAATTTTTGTCTTCCGAATCAGGCCTTGATGATCATCGGCCGGATGTTGCAGAGACATTGATTGAGCGCCATTATTTTTAGTGTCTGATGGCCTTTGTTTAGTTTGGGTAGCTGTTTGTAGCCGATTGGCCTCTGTAGTGAATATTTCTATATATGTAGTTGTTAAGGCCTCAATTTTTGAGTAATATTCGCTCGTAAAGTATTCATGCTCTGTTCTAAGCATTTGAACCTCGTCGAGCATACGCAAGCTTGTGTCCTGGGCTTCAAATTTACTCCAGGCGTCTTCTAACCGCCGTAAGCGTTCTTCGAAGTATCCTGCGGTTGTTTTTCTCTTCGCAGAATCCTTTTTAAAGTTACGGACGATCGCTTGAATAATTTCACCCGTTTGTAATAGGGAATCCAACAACTGTTTTGAAGTCTCCATTGTGTGTGTTCTCGAATGGTTTCTATCTTAGATGGATATTCTGTTGACTGCGTATTTGATGAAATAAAGTATTTGAGGTGTCCCACAACTAATGATGTGAAGCTATATGTCCTGATTATTGATATGGACTGATAATGTCCTGTTTGCTTATAGCTGGATCTGCTTTGTTAACTGTAGCTGGATGTGCTTGCTTATTTCTGTATCTGCTAAATGTATAGCTGGATTTGCTTGTTGAATTAATCCTGAACTCTGATGAATGCCAGGCCGCTGTGGACAATGGTGGTCCAATGCACTTGAAACTTGAAAGGTGATGATAATGATGGTAATAAGACAAGTTTTGCTGTATTACTAGAAAGTTATTTATTTTGTTGGCCTTTTTGTACTTTATAATGATCAAAAAAATGCTTAATACTAAAATAATTATAAATTAAATATTCTATGTTGTTGTTGTCCAACCATAATAATGCTTTGTAGTGATTTAGTTATAAATGGTCAAGTAATTGATTGACCTATATTTGTTAGTCTAGTTAAGCATTATTATGTTTGGTAATAATAAGTATGCGGAAATAAATTGTGTTTGGTAATAATAAATTGGTGCAAATGTATATAGTGTTGTGTCGTTATTTTATTTACCAAATCTAACAATGCTTAATAGTAATTTCATCGACTGTCGGTCAGTCAATTTATTATTGACTGACTTGGATTCTTGGCTTGACTAAGCATTATTATATCCGGCAACAATAAATGTGACAAAATAATGCAATGTATGTAATATGGTGTGTGTGTTTGAAAACAGTTAATTTGTGTAAAATGCAATGAACAAAAATAAAACAGATGGTGAATCATTGACGGTGCTGGGTATAAACACTCTCCCATTATGTATTAATTTTTTACTTATATTTTTATACTTTTGTAATTTAAAATTATTTTTATTTTTATATTTTTCTTGTTTCTTAAAAGTATTGTAACTACTATCACAAATTGATTGTATCACTATAAGATCACATACTGTAATTAAAAAGATTTATATCTTGTTGTATGTGATATCCACATTTAATAAATAAATAAATAAATATAGGTCGGATGGAGTAACAAAATAATAAACGAAAAAAGCTCTCTCAACTTTTTTTTCAAAAAAATATTGCCATATTTGGAAAACATAGAGAATAAATTTATAATAATAAATAATTAAATTAGGGATTCCAAACGCAAAAAACCAAATATCGCAAAAATTTTAAATAAAATAATTTGTTAACTTTATTTTCTGAAGAACCTCAAATATTCATCCAAAAAAAATTGTGAAAATTTATATATAAATAACATTCTCATCAAATTGCGTTTATTTATATAACAATTTTTATTTTCGCAATTCTTAAATATCATTTGAGGTTTCTAAAATTCATTGAATTTAAATTAATGTTTTCTGTAGTCCGATTCTGTAAATTTCAACGATCCGACAATGTCAAAATATATCGACAGCTATTGTTGTTTGCACTAAGGATTAAGTGATTCACTAAGTACATACATCTTAACGACAGCCGACAAATCTATTTTTCTATTTATTTAAATTGTAAACGAGTGGCATCTCTGCCAAAATAAACGAAAAACACAAAGAAGAATAGAAAAAACAAATTACTTGTTTGACAGGATGATTTTATGTTTATGTTTAATATCTCTATTTTTTTATTAATATTTCCGTTTATTTATTTGAAAATGAAATAATGAATTGAATATGCTATTTAATTTTTTTATTTATATAAAAAAGTTTTTTAATAGAAGCGAAATATTTTCACTATTTTATGATTTTTATTTATGTATGACGACATTTCAACCAAAAAATTTAAGTTTTTATCGATTGAATAACCAACACAAAAATGGTTGTCGTTTAGATAACAACAACAGCTGACTTTAACAAAATTTGAATGGAAAATTTAAAAAGTGCAATTGTATTTATGTGAATAATACTGCTTTAGTAATTATAAACAATTTTTAAAAATTAGATGTAATCGCAATCAGATATTTTGTAGGTAAAGCAGAATAATAATTCTATATAACTATGTAGAACTGTTTCGGAAGCAAAAAACTCATTGATGAACTCGGTAACTCTATTTTTTAAAGACAACAAAAAGTTATTATGCCAAACTTATGTTCATATTTGTAAAAGAATAATGAAAAAACGTATGATATAATAAAAGACCAGCCCGTGTATACTCTTAACATTGTGCTGTATGATATCTATTTGAAAATATTGACATTCATATTAAAATAGAAATAACTATTGCAAAGCTAATTAGAATAAAAATTGTGGCGCCATCTACTGTGGCATAGTCACGCTGAGGAAAATGAAGTGACACTCTGTTAATGCAAAAGAAATGTATTTTCCCCACAACAAAATATTGTAAAATTTTATGTAAATAAAATAATATACCGATTTATTTCTAACATGCAGTTATTATGGCTGTACATATATAGAATATATGGAATATATACATATATATACATATATTCTATACATATATACATATATTCTATACATATATAGAATATATGTATATTATTTGTATTATTTAATATGTGTATGTATGTATATGTAAATATTACACACAAAAAATACAACATCAACGTTACTTTTGTGTTTTTCTCTTTAAATAAATTAATATATAAAAATTTTTTTGCTAAATTTACATTGTTTTTTTTATTAACAACTAGGTACATATTTTAGCATTATTTGCTTTAGATGCTGGTGAATTTTTACTCCCTTTATATTAACTCGTAGTGTCTGCTTGTCGAAAAAATTTTGGATCGATTTTAACCCCTTTCCCGTGAACTTTGCAGGCAGGCTCGTGGCAGTGACAGAAATGATCTAGTAAATTTTTTTAGTGATGCCAAAACAATGGAAACTTTTAAATTTTTCTACCAGAGTTGATAAAAAAATTTACAAAGGGTTAGTTTTTATTATATTATTACCACAACGACCACAAAAACAACAAGTCCAGCTATGACAACAATACAACATTAAGAATAACAACAAGAACAATATAGAAACATCATATTTTTCATTTTTTTTTTTAATTTTTCAGAGATTTTCCTGGACCTGTTCCACCGATTTTAATGATTTTTGAAACAGAAATCTTCCCATGTATTTGTTGAATCATTCTCACTAAAAATGATCACCTTAGCTATCCTATTGAGGACGTGATCGTGACAAGAACAACATAGAAAATTATATTTTTTCAAGACTTTTTTAGTTCTTTATTCAAATCGCGGGCCCTAATTGACCGATTTGGACGATTTCAAATAGCAAACTTCTCAGGATGTAAATGAATCATTTTTTATGTCAACGAGCACCCTAGCTGCCCGATTGATGCTGTCATCGTGATTTCCACAGACGGACAGACGGAAAGACGGACAGACAGACATCGCTATATCCACTCCGGTTGTTATAAGGATCACAAATATATATATTTTATGGGGTCCAAATTATTTTTTCTAATTATTACAAACGGAATGACAAACTTATATATACCCTCTGCACACTGGAGTGGAGGGTATAAAAAAAAAATCTAAGAAATTTAGAAACAACGTAAATAAATGAAATAACTCATAGCTTTATATATGCCAATCTGGCTCACAACTATCATGTTATGCCAAATATAGATAATATAGTAATATTTAATCTCTAATATTGTAAATATGTAATGTAAATATCTATTAAATAAATAAAATAAAAAAAAAAAAAATAAAATAGTGCGCATGTAGGGGTGCTGGAACTTTGCGTGCTTCAGTTATAAGTTGAACAAATTGAGACGGCAAGTTTATTTGTCTTTTATTAATTTTTCTGTCTATAAGTGAATGTGTAGCGTCACATTCCATTTGAGTATGACCGCTTATTAAATACTTTTGTTCAATCGATATATTGCTTTCTTTTGAAAAAGCGAACAAAGCATTAGACAAAATGATATTTCGATTTTGGTAAAAGCAACAATCCGAATAAATGATTATGTGATGAATATCGGGCGATCGAGCATGGAAATTCCTTAAGTGCTTAATAATGCATGTTGCAAAAACGGAAGAGACTAGATTCCCATCAGTTTCACCCCAAACGTAATTATGTGAAGCATGTGTGAAAACATTATATATTGTGAAATTATGTATTTGCAATTTCATTTTGAAATATGCAGCACCAGTAACATACATCCGCTTTTGGTTCCAGGACATATTCCAGAACAAGTTAAAAATTTCATTTCGAAGAGCCTCTGTAAACTTTGAACAATTTCTTAATGCACTCTTTTTTTGGCAATATTGTGATAAACAAGATTCTCCAAGTTGCCTAGTAGGCTTTTGACAAAGTACCTTTTTTGATATACCCAAACACTGTTCACCTTCCAGAATTCCTAATTTCACTTAAACAATTCATTTCATTTAAATTTTTTTTTCCAATCTTAATTATGGACTGATACACAAAAACTACTTTCATGTACACAAATTCGGGAAAGTCCCTTTTTATTTAAAAACAAATACATCAGAAGTGAAAGCCAAAACTTTTAATGAGTTAGGGCTTTTTCTTTCAAACAATTTTTTTAATAAGTTAGGGCTTTTTTTAATTACTTATCCGTTATTGGTCAACATAGGAAACTGAATTTTTTAAGGGAGGTGTATTTGAGTTTTATCTACCAGAATATGTAAAAAACCCAATTTTGAAAAAAAAAAACGAGATACGACCTTTCTATATTAAGCCATCCAAGCTAGGATTCAAAGCAGTGCCTCAATGTAAGTATTAACTAAAAATTTACATAATTTGCTCTAATAAATAATGATTTTACACATATTAAGGAAGGAAGTCACTGCGAAGGTTTAGAAATTAATATGGATGGAAGCCATGGAAAGAAGAGACCAAAGGACTTTAAAAGTTTTCTTCCAAGCTTTAACGGATAACCTATATATTAAAAACATATTCATTTCATATAATATAGGACAATTACATATATTTTAAATAGATGTCAATCGCTTGGCTGTAATGAGGTGGAAAAGCATATCAGAGATGCTCTAAGATTTATTAAAAATATTTGAAAAAGTAAACAATTTGATAAACTTAATATTAAATTTTGTTGAATTTTTTAATTTAAATTTCTTTTGGTGGTCCTTATTTTGACTAAAGTAAAGAGTATTATAAGCTAACTAATAGTAAGCTAACTACTATTTGATTTTAATTAAGTCAACTTATGGCCAACTAGTTTGTAGCTAACTATAAATTATGTAACTTTAAGTTAGTTGAAATGTCATGCAGAGTCGTACAATTGACTACCGCCTAGGACAGCACAATGTTACAATAGTCAGTTTGCTTCATTGAAAGTAATCCAAGTATCAACCACCACTAGTTGCGTAATAGATATAAGTGTATTAAAAGTTAGTTGAGTTGCCGGCAGGGTTTGACCTTAATTGCTCTATGATCCAGATGTGTATTTATTTCACCCAGTTCAAAATTATAATGAGTAACACATTTTTTTTACATAAAGCCCTTATCAATCTGCCTCCCAATATTCACTTAAATCCTTCTGATAAATAAAAAATTTCGAAAAAGTTAAATTTTAGTTTGTGTGTACAAATATAAATAAATTATAAGCGAAACGATCGTCAAAAAGTTAAAATAACAGAAATTGGGTTCTGTTTTCTTTTACCTTTAACACTTTTAAGATATTGATAACCTAAAATAAGGCGTTGTAAATATTTATTTTAAATATATATTTTTTTTAATTTTCCAGATAATGGATAAGGACAAAGTTTATAAGAAAAATAAAGCTGATGGCGCAAATGAAACATGTGATAAAACTAGTAAGTGTACAATTTCGATTTATTATGTATGAGACATCTTTTTTTTAATTAGGAACATATTTTTAAGCTGCGTACAAAACTTTTTATTTTCCAAGTAAATCTCAATTCGAGGAAAACCTTATCAAATAATATTTTAAATTCGCTTATGCATTTCCGCTCGCAGTTCTAGTATCCGCGTGTATTTAAGCACGACATTTCAGTAATAAGGGTTTTTACAAGAGTCGAATATTGACCCGCTGCCAAAATACTTGAAAGCGTTGTTGAACCTGGAAAATAAAAATATTGGCATTTGTTATTTGGCGCCAATATTTCGCCATGACGATTGAAGCCGCAACGGCATTCAGAATTTAAAATTATACGTTGCCAGGCATGTATACCTGAAATCCTGTTCTGCAAACCACTGCTTATTAATCGCACTTACCCATCATACTATACATGGTAGTGTTATCCATTGTCCGCAATCAGTGGAGGTGTCCCGTAGCATTTCAGCTATGCTTTTCTAAAGGTTTTTTTATTCCATCTCCACAGAGAAACTTCAATGAGAAATTTAAATTGTATATTATTTTAGTTATAAATTATATATAAATAATTTATATATATATAAGCTTATATGTACATAAGCTTGTATATACTTTAAAACAAAGATTCCAAACAGTTTTCGAAACTAATAAGTGACGATTTTGAATTAATGATGATTCCTTATGCGTAAGAAGGCCTACACTTAAAAACAAAACATGTATGGTGTGATATAGAGAAAAAGAATTCATATTCCTTGAAGCATATTTTCTAAAAATTATAACTGCCCTGCGATTTTTTTAATCAAACCGATTTCAGACGTTTTGGAATTCCATCACAAAAGTTTAAAAAGTGCATTTTCATACATAACTAACTGACGGTTTTTGTGAATATAAAATAAAATTTGTGCAAATGTGAAGAAAGAAAAAAGTTTTTAAAGCTTGCTATGTAACTTGCCGCATTAAACGCGGAAAGATTAAGTTATCTCGAAACGCGTGGTCTGTGCCTTCAGATTTATTAAAATCTACATTTTGATTGTAAAAATATCACGTTAACACTTTTGCCTGTGTCGCTTAATTAAAATCACAAATAAGCTTCCAGATTTGAGTTCAACGTATCAAAATCGTAAAAGTTGGTATCAGACGAGATGTGTTTGTCACATGTAATGCCATTTTGCGACCCATATGTAAACCCATATGTGTGTCAAAGTTGTCATTTTACAGACGATTCATAATATTCACGTTCGTACGTACATACGTAATTCCACCTAACAGAACCTGCCCGTAGGCCAGACTTTAGCTGAACGCGTTAAAGCGCATGTCCAAAAAAGCAAGTACGAGTGTATGTGAGGTAGACACAGCTTCAAACCTCACTGCCACCCTTTGTATAAAAATTTCATATAGAAACAATTATAACAATAATCACTGATGGAGGCTTAATGCCAGACGGAACCGCCGCGCAGTGGCGCCCGTAGAGCAAACGAGGTTGCAAAAATCAAAATTTTCATGTGCGCCGACGAAGTTTTGAATAAACCCATGTTATAGGAAACTTTTCAACGATTTCAAATATGCTACTCTTAATAATATCACATTTTTAGTTTAGAAGATATAACCGTTCAAAGTTGACCGACTTTCGGTTTTCAAAAAAACACACAATTTTTAGTCAATTTGTTGCGATTTCAGGTGTGATATCACGAAAAATAGGTAACGAATCGCCTTATTTTTTGTTTGTATTGATTGATGTATTTATTAAATGTATAATGATAAAAAAAATTAACTGTTTGCTTTGTGTTTCTCCTGGTAAATCACTATTTAAAAACTATCCGTTTCTCACTATTTTTCAACTTTGACGGAAAATAAAAAAATCTATATTTTTCTATATTTGCCATATTTACAAAACATGTTCTTTGATTATTTCCTTAGATAATTCAAAAGGTTTTATCTGCCCGTACGTGCCCGTTTCGATTCTAGAGGTAAAAAAGGTTAAAAAGACATGGTTGCAGAAATTGTATGGCGTGCATCCCTTACATGTTTTGACTGACAGTAGTTTGATCTAATAGTTTCAAAATTGCATTTTAAGTCGGTTGTCTACCTGTGAACCTCTGCCAAAGTCTACTCCCAATATTCTGTTACAGACACAGGATGCACAAAAAACTACTCATTGAAATTCGCAGGTACGCACCTCACTTAAAAATTACTTTGGAGTACAAATGGTCAAGGCCTTGTTTATGGACTTACAACTTTCCAAAGAAAAATATGAGATACTACGGGCATCCTTGATGCGACACGGGGCTGACGTTTTACCAGGATACAAGCATATTACGCAAGCCAAAATAAATTCACTACCACTGCATACGGAGTTTACGGAAGTCTCTGCGAAAGCCAATCTGCAGGATCTCATGGGCCATACAGCAAAATGGTTGTTGGAGAGTCTTCCTGAAAATGAGGTGAAAATTCTTCCTGAGAAACTGACATTGATCAGCAAATGGGGCTGCGATGGATCATCCGGACAAAGCGTTTATAAGCAAAGGATATCTTCCGATGACGCTACAATATCGGACGGAAATATGTTTATGGCATCTGTTGTTCCTTTGCGTCATCAGTGCATTATTGCCGACCAATAATGTTGCAGTTTGCAAGGGAATCGGCAGAACTCATAAGGACCACGGTGAAGGACATTGAAGAACAAATAAGCAAGATTAAGCCTACAAAGCTGCAAATTGGAGAAGGAAAATATATTGAATGCAATTACGAGTTCCACCTGACCATGGTTGACGGAAAAGTCGTAAACGAACTGACAGGAACAACCTCAACATTGTCATGCCCGATTTGCAAAAAGAGTCAGAAGAACTTTGGTAATTTAAACGATTCTATAAACGAGGAGAATTACGAATATGGAATGTCACCATTGCACGCAAGGATAAGGTGTATGGAGTTCTTGCTAAAACTGGCGTATACCCTACCACAAGAGGTGAAAAACTTCGATGAAAATACATCAATAAGGAAAAGATCAGAAAGAAGCAAATACAGGATGCTTTTTTTTAAACAAGTTGGACTAAAAGTAGACTGTCCCAAGCACGGATACGGTAACTCAAACGATGGAAACACTTCTAGGAGATTTTTTGAAAATGATGAGGCAGTAACTAGAATCACAGAAGAAGTTGACCCCGACCGTCCATAAAATATTGGCGCATGGCAAATATATAATTGAGTACCAGCCTTTGCCAATTGGAGAGCTTTCTGAAGAAGCACAGGAGTCTCTTAACAAATTATATAAAAAATATAGATTGCAGAACACATTCAAAGCATCAAGGGTAAGGCAAAATGAGGACCTCTTCAACATGTTGGCAGCATCTTCCGATCCACTTATTTCTTCCCTGCGGCATGTGAAGTCACGAATAGAGTTAGAAAATAATTATAGTTTAGAAATGATTTGTCTTTTAGATATACCTTCTCTTACGAATTGTGATGAATATTTTACAGAAAATTGAAAAAATAAATTTAAAAAAGAAGTCATTTTTTTTTTATTTGTTGGGTAATAATTTAAAACATAAAACCCTAAAGAAAAAAAAAAACAATCTAAAAATGTAAAAATAATTTTTTTTAGTTACCATAAAATTGATTTTTCTACAAAAAGTAGACTGTCCCAAGCACGGATACGGTAACTCAAACGATGGAAACACTTCTAGGAGATTTTTTGAAAATGATGAGGCAGTAACTAGAATCACTGGAATTGACAATCAAATCGTGAAAAGATTGGGAACGATCTTGAATGTTTTAAACTGCAAAGAAAATGTCAATTCTACAAAATATGGAGAATATGCATCGAAAACTGCATCTCTTTTAGCAGAAATGTATCCACAGAAGAAGTTGACCCCGACCGTCCATAAAATATTGGCGCATGGCAAATATATAATTGAGTACCAGCCTTTACCAATTGGAGAGCTTTCTGAAGAAGCACAGGAGTCTCTTAACAAATTATATAAAAAATATAGATTGCAGAACACATTCAAAGCATCAAGGGTAAGGCAAAATGAGGACCTCTTCAACATGTTGGCAGCATCTTCCGATCCACTTATTTCTTCCCTGCGGCATGTGAAGTCACGAATAGAGTTAGAAAATAATTATAGTTTAGAAATGATTTGTCTTTTAGATATACCTTCTCTTACGAATTGTGATGAATATTTTACAGAAAATTGAAAAAATAAATTTAAAAAAGAAGTAATTTTTTTTTATTTGTTGGGTAATAATTTAAAACATAAAACCCTAAAGAAAAAAAAACAATCTAAAAATGTAAAAATAATTTTTTTTAGTTACCATAAAATTGATTTTTCTACAAATTTTAACTTTGATAACCCATAAGTAGGCCCCTATAAAGCGTAGCACCCTTTCCAAACGCTCATTTCATAGGCTGAACAGTTATCTATCATATGCTGTTTAAACTGTTCAATTATGTTATTCGGTTCAAAAGATATGATTTTTGCAACGAAAAAACTCAAATGGCGCCACTGTGCGCCGGTCTGATTAACAAATATAGCATGTTCTATTTGAAAAAATACATATGACTATGTTTTTTACAAATGCAATGTTTGAAAGGGATCATCCGACATGCACAAATTTTGGAATACAACAGAAACACGGCGTCTGATGCTTCTTTAATAAAACTCTCGTATTACAACTGTTGGGAGTTGTTATTTTTATACCCTCCATCCCAGTGTGCAGAGGGTATATATAAGTTTGTCATTCCGTTTGTAATAATTAGAAAAAAAATTCTGGACACAATAATATATATATATTTATGATCCTTATAACAAGCGGAGTTGATGTAGCGATGTCCGTCTGTCCGTCTGTGGAAATCACGATCACGAAACCAATCGGAGCGCTAGGGTGCTCGTTAAAAAATGATTTGTTAACATCCTGAGAAGTTTGCTATTTAAAATTATCCAAATCGGTTTTATAGGTCCCGAGAATTGAAGGAAGAAGTAAAAAAGTCTTGAAAAAATATGATTTGTCTATGTTGTTCTTGTCACATGTCAAATGATTCACTAAAACTATGAAAAATCATTCACTAACACTAAGAATTGAAAAATCATGAAAATCGGTCTAATAGGACCCGAGAAATCACTGAAAAAGTAAAAAAAAAAAATAGAAAAATATATATTTCTATATTGTTCTTGTTATTCTAAATGTTGTATTTATTTCATAGCGTTACCTGTGGTTTTTGTGGTCGTTGTGGTGATAATATAATAAAAACGATTTTTATAACATCGCAAAATGTTACAAATACACAATACTGTTACAAATATCAAAATACTCTAAATAATATACATACGCATATATATCCTATATTTGTATATCCATAATAACCGCATATTAGAAATAAATCGGTATATTATATTATTTAACTATTTATCAATGTTTTCATAGCATTCTAATTAATACGAGTATATAAAAGATAAATACGCTCATAACATTATAATATATATAAAAGGTCAATTAGCTCAAAATTGTTTTCTCTGCATTTCATTTATATAAAATCCTGCAATATTTTTTTTTAGGGAAAAAACATTTTTTTTTTTTATTAACAAACAGTATCACTTCATTTTGCTCAGTGTGACTATGCCACAGTAGATGGCGCCACAATTTTATTATATTTTAACATGAATATCCACGGTAGATGGCGCCAAAATTTTATTATATTTTAACATGAATATCCACAGTAGATGGCGCCACAATTCTATTATATTTTAACATGAATATCCACAATTACAATTAGATGTCAAATGCTTAGTATTATATGACAACAATGGTTAAACTGCACACAGGGCCGATTAAAGAAGTATCAATGAGTTCTTTTTCTTATAAAACAGTTCAACATATAAAAGTATTATTCCGCTTTAAAGAGCTGTACGCAGCTTGTTAAGGAATCTTAACAGAAAATTTTCATATATTTCTTAAAGAAAAAAAAGCACAAAAGTACCATTCAGTGCAACGCTAGTAATCAGCTGTTTTCTGTCAATTATTAAGAATTGTGAAATTGAAAACAAATTAATTCATTTTGCTGAGATGGACTACTATTTGTAAGTAATAAATTATTTTATAAAAAATGGTTTTACTTATAAATAAAGGAATGTTTTGATTCAGGGAAGATATGGCATTCCTCTGCGAATGCGGAGTTATATTAGCAGGCATGATCTTAGTGGATGAGTTGGACGAGGAAAAACGCAAGAGATACAGGGTTAATCCATACCTTTCATTGCGGAGTACCAGGGGTAAATGAATTTCTTTCTCCTAACATTGTATACATTGCATAATGCATTTTTCCACTTGACACTTTAGGTCGGTTCACAACGGACTTTGAGCAATTAAAACATTCACCGGAACTATTTTTTGAGAACTTTCGAATGTCTCCAGACACGTTCGAAGAACTTTACGAGCTAGTCGAACCGCATATCAGGCGCAAGCGAAACAGTCGGCCAGAAGATTTTATACCGGAAAAAGCAAAGCTTGCTATAGTTTTGGAGTAAGTACTTCGAATACAACATCGCTTTTCAATGTAGAACGAAATCTTTTTTCAATAGATTCATGGCTTCAGGAGACTTACAGCGGCATATAAGTTCCTGCTACAGGATAAGCAAACAGCATCTATCCACAATAATCAGCAAGGTGTGCAATGCAATATGCACTGTCTTAAAGGACGAAGTTCCACAATGGAACGAAGATACTTTAAAAGAAAAAGCATGCGGGTTTCAACAGAAATGGAACTTTCCCAATTGTGTTGGAGCTATCGATGGAAAGCACATCCAAATAAGAGCTCCGCCGAGAAGTGGAAGTATATTCTATAATTACAAAGTAAGTATTGCATTATGTTTTGAAGTTACGATGTATGTGTAAACAAAAAGTACTTTCTAGGGCTTTCATTCCATCGTTTTGTTAGCGGTTTGCGATGCGGATTATAGGTTCACATACTTGGATGTTGGAGCATATGGGAGCGAGGGCGATTCTGGAATCTTTATGGAGTCTAAATTTGGCATGAGCATCATGAAAGACACTTGCCGTTTCCCTCCAGATGCTTTTGTTGGCGGCATAAAATTGCCATACTTTTTAGTAGGAGATGACGCTTTTCCACAATCGAAGCGAATAATGAAACCCTTTAGTAAAAAAGCACTTACTAAAGAAGAAAAAATATTTAATTATAGATTGAGCAGGGCTAGGAGGTGCATCGAAAATGCCTTCGGAGTACTTGTAGCACGATGGGCCTGCTTGCGGAAGGTGTTATTTTGTTCGCCCAGTAATGCGCAATCGATAACAACTGCCTGCTGTCTTTTGCATAATTTCCTCATGAACAAAAGTCGCCAGACGTATTGCTCTGAGGTATTTTCTGGACGCGAGATAGACGGGTTGTGGATGCCAGGCGTATTGCAGACAACATCAACAATGGACAACCTCTCATTAGTTTCGAGGCATGGAAGAAGTTCTGACTATGCTAAGCATATAAGAAACGCCTTGAAGAACTATGTAAATTCTGCGGAAGGTTCCGTTCCATGGCAAACCGATGCTGCTTATCTTTGAAAACTTCAAAATATTTGTACTTCAATTTTTAAAGTTTATTAATAAAATAAAAAAAACACAAACAAGTCAATTTTTAAAGCTTATTTATTAATAACAAAAAAACAATTCAATTTTTAAAGCTTATTAGATAACAAAAAAAAAAGCAATATAATTTTTACGATTATTAATTAAATATTAATTAATTAAATAAATAACAATTCAATTTTTTAAGATTTTTACTTATTAGATAACCAAAAAAAAATCAAATTTTTACGCTTAAGTAAATAACAAAAAAAAAAAAAAAACGAGTCAATTTTTAAAGCTTATTACTAAATAGATAAAAAAAAAGCAATTCAATTTTTAAGCTTATTAATTAAATAAAAACAATTAAATTTTTTGAGATCAATTAAAAAAAAACATTCTTACTAAAAATATGTAAGGAACAAACGTAGTTACGATTTCTGCCGCTCTTCACTTACTTTTTGTAGAAGGTAGGAATTTATTTCCTCACAGGCTTTCTCAGCCACGTCGTCTGGGAGCTTTTCCAGCAACCAGTTGAAAGTTGCTAATGGCTCTTTATATTTTTGCTTTTGTTGTGTTGCTTCTCTGGACTCCTGTAATTGCTTCTGCTTTTCAAGAAGCACTCCGAATTGCTGAAGGAGCATACTTTTCCCACTTTCAGTCCGGCTTTTTTTACCACTTGAAGTTGATGGCGTCTAGAATAATAAGAGGATATTAAAAAAAATCACAAATAAAAAATTATTTTTATACTTCATATTCGTACTGAGCATTGTAATCGCTCACTGATGCCTCATCTAGTTCAGTGTCGGACTGAGCCGATTGAAAGGTTCTGCAATTAAAAAGTCTCTTCATTAGACCCATGAAAGTTTGGTTAGAAATTTTAAAATTAACTTACTTCCTCTTCTGCGCTGTTCTGGGTAGGAAAGCCATATCCTCGGCGAACTCCCAATCTAGAGACTCACTCTCAAAGTGAGGTTCGTCGAGTTCTTCACCACCAGGGTCTCCACTTTTTCCCTTCCGGCCGACTTTCGCATGGTAGCGGTAGCTCTCCCTCATGCTTGCCCATGCTACTTTGCACTCATTGACTGTAAATTCAATGAAAAACATTGCACTATTACACAAAAAAAAGTGTCAATACAATATTCTTACCAGGTCTTTGGATTGCCTCGCTTACTGACGTCCAAGCTTGGTCCACTGCGTCTTTTCTGGAATGTAATTTTTCCGTAACATCCCAAATTCTGCGGTTCAGCTTTATTTGGCCTGCTAAACGCTTTTTAAGCTCTGCATCAAAATTGCTCATCCGCTTCTTGTTTTTCTTTGCCGAATTTTGTTCGTTTTTTTCCATGTTTGCAACTGAAAAATAACTTTTAATTTTTTTAGCATATTACATTTTGTTTATGCTTACCTCTCCTGTCAAAATTCCGTTCAGAAAGAACGAAAAATTTGATATTCCTGCTCAAAGCCTGGGTTGCCTAAGTTCATTTACGTCAAAAAAAAGTAGTAAAAACAATACTACTTTTTTAAAAAGCTGCGGACTATCAACAGAAATTTTTTGACAGAAAAATTCCTTAAGCATTTCTGAAGCGTTTTTTTATATGAAGTTTTTGATTCCTTAGCAAGCTGCGTACAGGCCTTAACTACAAAATATATTATTCCGATTACATACAATTTTTAAAAATGGTTTATAATTACTAAGTCATTAATATTCACAAAAATACGAAATTGCACCTTTTGCAAATGTAATTAAATTAAAATGCTAAATTTCCATTTGACATTAAGAAAATATAAATTCTAAAAATTCGAATTAAGATATCCAATTATAATTAAGAAAATATCAATTGAATTTCAGAAAATCATATTTCAACTTCGGAAATAATAATTTGAAGTTTAGAAAACATCATTCGCATTTTTTAATATATAAAAATTTTATTCTTTAAACACAAATTGAAATTCAAAACAACACCAAATTTGTTTACATTTAAAAAATCAACTGAAATTAAAAATAAAAATTTAATTCAGGTAACATTAATAGCATTTCAAAATAAGAAAACATTTATTTAAATTCAAAGATATCAAATAAAGTTTAGAAAACATCAATTAATATTTAAGGTTTGCGATCATAAAAATTGTTACATAAGTAGTAAAGAGCAATAATTTTTAAACGAAAGAACAAGTTTTAATAAAAAAAAGTACAACTAATTGATGAGAATGTTATTTATATATTATTTTTCACAATTGTTTTGAATGAAAATTTTAAGTTTTTCAGGAAATAAAAATAACAAATTATATTATTTTAAATTTTCGGGATATTTGGTTGTTTGCGTTTGGCATCCCTAATTTGAACTAGTGTTCATGATGACTTCAAAATTTGACTTCATGGTAAAGTACCCACGAAATGTATGTAAAAACATATTTAAAACCAAAAAAAAAAATTCAAGTCCGATAATAATTGAGTGTTTGGAGTCAATAAATATAAATATATTTTTTTAAATAGTATAATTCAAAATTACTTTGCCACTGACGATTTTCACTGGGTTAGATTTTGTATTGTATTGTTTTATATAAAAAAGCTTTAACTCTCCATATTTTCAAAATATGGCAATATTTTAACAAAAAAAATTGAGAGAGCTTTATAAACCCCTTTTGCAAATAAACAAAAATCGGCTGTTATGTGGATCAAAACCAAAGACAATAAATAATTGTCAATGAAATATGGAAGCAAAAGAAATCTTATTTAGCCAATGTTGAAATTCTTAATAATACATTCACATATTTTAACTTTCACGAACAAATTAAATTAACTCGAATTGTCCCAGTGTGTCCATATGGCAACGCAGAAGTGGTCTGCAGTTACAGATTTTTTAAAAATCAACGTATCGTTAAAATTTTAAGTAGGCGACGATTTTGTGTTCTAAAAAGTACAATTGATTTCCATTACAACGGTGCTGGAATCACTTCGCTATGATGGAGTCAACCATTGGCCAATGACTATCGAAAAGAAAAGACGATGTGCTGAAGGCACCTGCACGAGTACTGTGCGTACTGCCTGTAAAAAATGTAATATTGGTATGTGCATCAATTGTTTTGAAAAATATCATACCAAAATGTAAAATATACAAAAAAAATGTTTTTGTGTATATTTATTTTAGTTTACTATTTTGAATTGTTTTAAAAACTTACAAAAACGTGTATTTAATGTTAATTTAATGTTTTTTAATGTTATTTGCTTTTAAAAGTAAAGAAATTATTTGAAAAAAATTTTAACATAGATTTTATTTATTTGCATGTAATTTTCCAGTATGACCCAATGTTACCATATGGCAACGGCCCCCCACCGAACAAACCCCCTAATGAAAAAATGTTTTGATAATATTTCTGTAATCATTAGTCACCATTCAATTATTTTATGCGAGCAAATATTGGATATTCCAAAAAAAATAATTGTGGGACAATTCGGGTTAACCTGTCTGTAGTGTATTTCAGGATGTGATCATTAATTATATATGGAAACTAAAATATAAATAACAAGAATTTAGCCGAACACCAAATAATTATATTTTAACTAACCGAATAAATAGTGATTGTTTTGAATTGAAAGTATTGTAAAAAACACGAATAGTATTGAATTACGACGAGTTAGATGAGTTTTTAAGTTTAAACTTTTGTTGAAATTTCGTTCAGTGCATCAACCATACACAGATTTTGATATTAAATATGAATTTGACTTTTGTTGAAGGCGCCGTAACGAATGAAGGTGTTAACATGCTGTCCACCTATTGTCCACAATTGGAAAAATTATGTTTAAAAAGTTGTGTAACGTCAATTGGAAAATCTAATATGAACGAAAACGCATATTGTAATGTTTTATTCCTTTCAGCAGCAGATTGTCAACATTTGCGAGATCAATTGGATGTTAGATTGAACAATCTACTGAGAGTGCGTGCTTGTTTTGTTTCTACATTGAAAGAACATTATTTAATACTCTAACTTAAATAACTACTTATTTTTAAAGAACTTTATTTAAAAATTCATGAATTACAAAAGAGAACTAGTAATGTTAAAATGTATTTGACTAAATACGATTAATTGAAAATAAAAATAATTTACTAGAAAACATTTCAGCGAAAAAAGTGATTACCACAATGTTATTATGGTAGAGAATTGCATTTATTTCGACCAAGCATCACTACGTAAGAACTTATATTAACAATGATATTAAAGTTGACTTCATAGTATGATATGCAGTGGTATGGAATATGCAAAAGTTTTTTCTTTTGGTTTTAGGAGCGATTTAAGGTACAAATAAGATCTGAAAAACTCTGATTATGCTAGTGGAATCAATTTAAAAAATCGACTAAAAACAAAACAAAACAAAAATAGAGAACTTAAGACTTTGAACCAGGGGCCCTTTCTAATAAGTGACAAAAAAAGTTATTTTATAGTTTTTAGTTTTTCGAGAAGAAATAAAAAAAAATCATTTTTATGGTGTTTACAAAACATTGGAAACCTTTACAATAATTGAAAATTTTTTGTTTTAAATATGGGTATCCATTATTTTTATACCCTCCATACCAGTGTGCAGAGGGTATATATGTAGGTATAACTTTGTCATTCCGTTTGTAATAATTGGAAAAAATTGTGGACGCCATAAAATATATATATTCGTAATCCTCATACCAAGCGGGATTGATATAGCAATATCCATCTTTCCGGCTATGGATATCACGATCACGCCCTCAATAGATCTGCTGGGTAGCTCGCTTTTAGTGAAAATTAAACATTGACATCCTGAGCATTGACATCAAATCGGTTTAGTATACTTAAAAAAATATGATTTTTTAATGTTGATCTTGTTATAGTTGTTATTCAAAAAGTTTATTCCCTTCACACCACTGTGCAGAGGGTATATACCAGTTTGTCATTTCATCTCTCAGTCCGTCCGGCTGTCTGTGTATCTGTTGAAATCACGTTCTTCACAAAATGAACCATTTACCTGGCTGAACTTAGAATAATATTGTTTGTCATTATCTGCATCAGGTTAGTCTTTTAAATGGGATAAATCGGACACCATTGTGCCAATATATGACCTAAAATATGGAGACACCTCCAAAAAATGCTGAAAATGTATAGTATTTGTTGTAACAAGTGGTATTATTTTTACCTGCAGATTCCAGCCCTCGAAATTCGAGCGCAAATTCTAGGAAATTTTATTTTTTTTTCATTAAATAAAGACCCTAAAAGTATGCTAATCAATTATAGCCAATTCACAAATCAACACAAAAACCTCATTTTTATTACAAACACATTAACAAATTTAATAAACACACACATAGTATTGTATAATTTTATGTATGTGTTAGCAACAACTTTAAATGCAATTTACTCAAAATAAAGGAAAAAATAAAAAATCTGTAATTCTGCATAACGATAAAAAAGAAATACCTTTCAAATAATATACGTTTGGTCAAAATCGGGATAAAACGGTAGAACAAAACATCAGTCACAAGAAATCGCCTAGCCTATTAATATTATAGATAATTTTTTAGTATTAATTGTTTACTTTTTCAAGTATTTTGTTTACATTTGTTACAAAAAGTGCAATAAGTCCAGATATTAATGTAAACGTAAAACATAGGTGGAGGGTATCAAAGATTCGGCATAGCCGAATTTAACACTCTTACTTGTTTTGATGTATAATAATACTTTGTAACACACTTCTTATTTCATATTTTCAGTTAGTTTATTAAAATCAAAATCAAAAGATGATGGTATTGAATACGATTTGGTACCGCCTGACGGTGGTTGGGGTTGGCTGGTATTGGCCGGCTCGATGATGGTTAATATATTAATTCCTGGAACTATCAAAAGTTTTGGAGTTCTTTTTGTAGAATTTTTAGAGGCGTTCCATGCATCGCCAGTCACAGCCGCGTGGATTCCCGCCTTATGTTATTTTTTGTACAGTTCTTTGGGTAAGTTAAGCAAAAAAATTACTGACATACTAAATAGTGATGACGTAAAAAACACAAAACAAATTATATAATCTAGGTCCTGTTTCTAGTATTCTTTCTGTAAAATATTCATACAGAACCGTAACGATCTTGGGTGGTGCTTCCGCCGCCCTTGGTATGATAACATCATATTGGGCATCATCGGTGACTTATCTGTATGTAAGGTAATTGTCGTACACTCCATATACAAATACAATTTGAATTTGTTGTATTCTATCTAATTGTGTGTAATGTCATTGTTTGTTGTATATTTAGTTATGGAGTTTTGGTTGGCATTGGTGCTGGATTATCGTTTCCGCCAACGGTGTATATAGTGACATCGTACTTTGTTAGGTATCGTGGCCTTGCTAACGGACTTTGCATATCGGGCAGCGCTTTGGGCTCAATAATTTTGCCACCTGTTTTAAGATGGCTTTTGGAAACTTATGGTTACAGGTAAATACTCATATATCTAAATATCGATGCAATTCAATATTAAATACTTGTCAATTTAGGGGAGCCGTATTGATTATGGGTGGCATTACTCTTAATGTCTTTGTGGCCGCATTATTCTATGAACCAGTCGAACAGCACATGATTCGAGTTCCTAGAGTTACCAATACATTAGATGACATTGAAGAAGAAGACATCGGAATTGTACTTAAATTCGAGACGGTAGAGGAATCGGCTGGTGAAACACTGCGCAATGATAGTATAGCTAATAAGCAAATAATACCATACAATTCGCCACCAATGCGGTCGCCTGATTTGCATAACTACAATCTTGTTGGTGATGATCCACAATTCGTGCGAAGTGCATCGGCAACGGTTGTACAAAATTTTGGCAAACATCACGAAGACTTTAATACATCATCGTCATCGCGCATACGTAAAATCAGTACGCCCGTACGTTTACCCCAAAGAAATCAAACTTTTACACCCGGTCAATTAAATTCGCAATCATCGCTTTATGCTGTACCAGAATCCGGTCGATCCAATCATAAACTTGAACGTCTCAACGGTCTACGAAACAACTCCAAGAATCGCCTGTCTCGACGATCTCCCTCCACGAGTAGTTTCCAGTACATCAGCACACCGTATCACGGCAGCACACTTTCCTTTCAACCGAAAGAGTTTTCGTCACATCTATCGTTGAGGTCTGTAGCCAGTGGCACTGGCGTAAATGACAAAGCGGGCGCCAGCGCCAACGGTATGTTGGAGAGTACGGCGAATGTGGATCTGCAATCTGACGATGGAAAACGCACAAAGTTTTTTGACCTGAGTCTCTTAAAGGACCCCACATACTTGGTGATATTAATATCGAATTCAACTAATGCCATCGGCTATACGAATTTTATTATACTACTTCCGGCTTTTGGAATCGCATTGGGATTTGACAAATCGTTAGCTGCGTACCTTATTTCAATTGTATCGACTACAGACCTTATCGGGCGCATCGGTGGCTCAGCACTATCGGACTTAGGTTACATACCAAAAACATGGTATTTCATAGGTGGTCTAGCCGTTTCAGGCATTAGCTTAGCTGTGCTACCATTCTCCGCAAGTTACAAAATGGTTAGCTTTTGGTGTGCAGTGTTTGGGTTGGCATCCGGTGTTTATGTTGGCATAACTGCCGTTATAATGGCCGATATGCTCGGTACCGAGCGTCTGACTTCATCGTACGGTATAAGTTTGTTTGTCAACGGCATTCTCCAGCTGATAGGACCGCCATTGTGTGGCCTCTGGTACGAGACGGTTCGAACGTACAGTCCCCTCTTTCATACTCTTGGTCTCATACTTCTTGCCGGGGCAAGCCTTTGGTGTTTTATGCCATTCATCAATAGACAAAAAATAAAGAAAGCCAACATGGAAGAAGCTGTCGAATAAATGCATTAACAAAACATAGTCATGCAACGCTCTCAACATATAAAAACAGGGCATGCATAACATGTTTTATTTTCTAATTTTATTTTTATATTAATATACTTACTACTTTGTATCCCACTATCTTATGTTATGAGGATGTTACTCAATACATACATACAAACATGTAGGCTTTTCACTTAGTTATACAATTACTTAATTTTCTATTTACATTTGATCTTCCCGGTATCGTGAGAATTATTCTCGTTTTTTTATTTAGAAATTTTTGTTGAAATTAATTGAACAATAACAAAATTAAAATGTTTTTTTTATTGTTTGAGTTTTTTTTGCAATGTTTTGGGAATTAGTGGAGTAGAGGGCATTCTAGTTTATTAGTGTCCGTTTTGAAGAAACAGATTTGAAAACCACCCAACCTTTTTTTAAATGATTTTGAGAAATCATATATAATTTAAATTATTTTTAATAATTACACAGGCGCACAAAATTTTATAAAATTCCCAACTACTGTACTTCATCGCGAATACATTTTTAACGCACAACTCTTTAAGACCATCTGAAAGTACTGCTCTTTCCCTTGAAAACGCGTTTTAGACTTTTTTCAGTTATGAAATCATTCGTTGAAATTACTTTCCTTTCAAAATTAATAAAAAAAAAAAAAAAGGATTCAGTTCTTAAACGAGCTGAATCCAAATCTAAACACATAATTCATCCATCACTTCAGATTTCAAGAAATTCTTCCCTAAAAATTGAAAAAAACAACTATATTTACATTTTTAAGGCTAAGAGGCTTTCAGAAGAGTATACTTCGGTCTAAGGTCTGTAGTTTTATCGATTTTTTATTTTTTGGAAAAGATTGAACGAATATGTTACACTAGGTAATTTGATCGTACTTTTTGAGAAGAAATAAAAAAAATTCAAAAAGTGTTTTGAAGGGAAAGAGTCCTACTACCTAATGGCCTAACCAGTTCTGTAGAAATAAATTTGTTCGTTGTGTATTAAAGTCCCAAAAATGTAACAAAATAAGTATTGTTAGCATTTTTAAAATAAGATTTTGCAAAAACCTGTTGTTCATATTCAGATTCCGCGCGCCAAAGTCATTTTAAAAGTATTCACTGGTTCCAGAGCCAAAAGTAGTTTCGGTCCGTGCCACAAAAATACTTTGATACAAATTAATGTTTACAAAATATGTTTCTTGGAATTTAAAAAAAAAATATTTATATGAATAATGTATTAATTTAAAAAAGCAGTGGAGAAGAGAGAACTTAAAGAGTGTAGAAGGAGGATAAACTAATTCGTCAGATTGAATCGTTAGACTGAAGTAGACTTATCTTAAAACCACTACTTTGAAAACAGATTCAAATGAAAATATCTAACATTACTTTTTCTCTATTTTTCGGCCTCACATTTCAAATTGTTAAGTCCAAAAAGTATTGTACGAAATCTTAATTAATGCCAATGATGACAAATAACTCAAATTAAATAAATTTGTTTGTAAATTTTCCTATCGAGAGTAATATGATTTAAATGTTATGAGAGATATATAAAATGATTTTCAATAGTATTATATCTTCAAATTGTTAGTTTTCCTTATTTTTTTATTAACTCCATGTCTCCATGTACATTAAATAAATATAGCCTAAGTTCAAATAGTTAATAAAAATTTTGTATACATACTAGCGATAATTTATCCGTTTAAAGTGTTATTTTTCTTAAATATATGTACCAGGTATTTTAATGTATATATTCATACTTACTATGTAATTTTGTGTAGTGAAAAACAACAAAAAAATTTACATGAATTTGTTTGTAACGAGTTGTTGTTTGATCAACATTGCTGCGGTGAAAGTCCTTGTCGTGGAAAGTAACGAGTTAAATTCTATAAAATAGATAAATAAAAAATAAAAACATAATTTTCTTTCTCATGTTCAAGCCTAGTATTATTATACACTCCATCTCACTGTGCAGAGGGTATATATCAGTTTGTCAATCCGTTTGTAACTCATCGAAATAAATTCCGGAGACCCCATAAACTGTATATTATTTATCCTTATAAGCAACGTTCCCTCTTATTTTTTTCACGCTGCGTGAAAAATAACGTTCTGTGCCCATATTTTGAAAAGTAACCACATTGTGAGCAAGAGAAAATTTTGTTTTGGTAAATTAAGACTTTATTTTTATAAAAATTTTTTTATTAGAAAAAGAAGTTACATTTTATATTAATTACCACGTCGATCTTTGTTATTTTTCCAAAAATTTAAAACTTTTTGTACATCAATTTCGTTTCCACGCCTTAAAAATAATTTGATACGCATGAGATGATCAAAATGAAATGTCTCCGATCTGTTTCTGGCCTTTGTTTTAATGGCATTTATTTGACTAAACCCACGCTTGCAATCTGCACTGGATGCTTGGAAGGTTGCAGAAATGTCTATTAAGGATGAAAGCTCTTGAAACTTCTCTTCCTTGCTGGCAATGTCTACTATATCCGTGAAACTGCTTACGACGCACAGTGGCGCCATTTGAGTTTTTTCGTTGCAAAAATCATATCTTTTGAACCGAATAACATAATTGAACAGTTTAAACAGCATATGATAGATAACTGTTCAGCCTATGAAATGAGCGTTTGGAAAGGGTGCTACGCTTTGTAGGGGCCTACTTATGGGTTATCAAAGTTAAAATTTGTAGAAAAATCAATTTTATGGTAACTAAAAAAAATTATTTTTACATTTTTAGATTGTTTTTATTTTTTTTCTTTAGGGTTTTATGTTTTAAATTATTACGCAACAAATTAAAAAAAATTACTTCTTTTTTAAATTTTCTGTAAAATATTTATCACAATTCGTAAGAGAAGGTATATCTAAAAGACAAATCATTTCTAAACTATAATTATTTTCTAACTCTATTCGTGACTTCACATGCCGCAGGGAAGAAATAAGTGGATCGGAAGATGCTGCCAACATGTTGAAGAGGTCCTCATTTTGCCTTACCCTTGATGCTTTGAATGTATTCTGCAATCTATATTTTTTATAAAATTTGTTAAGAGACTCCTGTGCTTCTTTAGAAAGCTCTCCAATTGGCAAAGACTGGTACTCAATTATATCTTTGCCATTCGCCAATATTTTATGGACGGTCGGGGTCAACTTCTTCTGTGGATACATTTCTGCTAAAAGAGATGCAGTTTTCGATGCATATTCTCCATATTTTGTAGAATTGACATTTTCTTTGCAGTTTAAAACATACAAGATCGTTCCCAATCTTTTCACGATTTGATTGTCAATTCCAGTGATTCTAGTTACTGCCTCATCATTTTCAAAAAATCTCCGAGAAGTGTTTCCATCGTTTGAGTTACCGTATCCGTGCGTGGGACAGTCTACTTTTAGTCCAACTTGTTTAAAAAAAGCATCCTGTATTTGCTTCTTTCTGATCTTTTCCTTATCCTTTATTGATGTATTTTCATCGAAGTTTTCCTCCTCTTGTGGTAGGGTATACGCCAGTTTTAGCAAGAACTCCATACACCTTATCCTTGCGTGCAATGGTGACATTCCATATTCGTAATTCTCCTCGTTTGTAGAATCGTTTAAATTACCAAAGTTCTTCTGACTCTTTTTGCAAATCGGGCATGACAATGTTGAGGTTGTTCCTGTCAGTTCGTTTACGACTTTTCCGTCAACCACGGTCAGGTGGAACTCGTAATTGCATTCAATATATTTTCCTTCTCCAATTTGCAGCTTTGTAGGCTTAATCTTGCTTACTTGTTCTTCAATGTCCTTCACCGTGGTCCTTATGAGTTCTGCCGATTCCCTTGCAAACTGTAACATTATTGGTCGGCAATAATGCACTGATGACGGACGTGGATTTTTCCAGTGTAGGGAAACATCAGATTTTAGCCGCAAAGGAACAACAGATGCCATAAACATATTTCCGTCCGATATTGTAGCGTCATCGGAAGATATCCTTTGCTTATAAACGCTTTGTCCGGATGATCCATCGCAGCCCCATTTGCTGATCAATGTCAGTTTCTCAAGAAGAATTTTCACCTCATTTTCAGGAAGACTCCAACAACCGTTTTGCTGTATGGCCCATGAGATCCTGCAGATTGGCTTTCACAGAGACTTCCGTAAACTCCGTATGCAGTGGTCGTGGATTTATTTTGGCTTGCGTAATATGCTTGTATCCTGGTCGGCCCCGTGTCGCATCAAGGATGCCCGTAGTATCTCATATTTTTCTTTGGAAAGTTGTAAGTCCATAAACAAGGCCAAGGCTTCTTCGGAACCATACTTTTTAATGTGTGCGTTTGTGGGCGTGGGAATGCTTTCCTTAATCCTTTTTAGTCGCAGTGGGCTTGCATCAGCCACAGATTTTGTAATTTACGACTTAACTCTTTCACTATCCTTTGTATATTTAATAGACAGCGCGTCCGATAAATGCTTCGTGGTCAAGTCATTGGTGGCATCGGCAAGCTTCCTCTTTCTTGTGAAAATTGAACACTCCTCATTACTTTTTTTTGGCCTTCCTTTTGCTCCTCTGGTTGATGTGGTGGGTTTATCTACTGCCAATATATCCAGGATGGTGTCTTCATTAAGCCAGTCCTCGTATTTGGAGTTGAAGTTCTGAATGGTTCGATTAGATTTCACCCATTTTGCCTTAATATTTGCATATATCAGATAAAAATTATTTTTTATAATTTCGCTTCTCTCAATATTTCCGTATAAGCTATCAAGTTCTACTAAAGCAGCTTCCGTGAAAAACTTTGGTGTGGTTGACCTTCTAAACATTTCAAATAATTTTAAATTGTTTAACGCCATGGTTTCAGTACTTGTTGCGCCAACTTTCAGTCGTAGACTAATCCAGGCATTATGCTTATTTTGCAATATATAGGCTTATGCTACCATGCCTAAAAATTTACCTGTTCCCTGCATACATATGGATTTAGGCTGAATTATGCAATTATGCTCGTGTCTAAATAAGATTTGTGCCTACCTGGAGGGTCCATAAGTCATGTTTATTTTGCAATATATAGGCTTATGCTACCATGCCTAAAAATTTACCTGTTCCCTGCATACATATGGATTTAGGCTGAATTATGCAATTTTGATATTATGCTCGTGTCTAAATAAGATTTGTGCCTACCTGGAGGGACCATAAGTCAATATTGTTCTTGACCATTTGTACTCCAAAGTAGTTTTTAAGTGAGGTGCGTACCTGCGAATTTCATTGAGTAGTTTTTTGTGCATCCTGTGTCTGTAACAGAATATTGGGAGTAGACTTTGGCAGAGGCTCACAGGTAGACAACCGACTTAAAATGCAATTTTCAAACTATTAGATCAAACTACTGTCAGTCAAAACATGTAAGGGATGCACGCCATACAATTTCTGCAACCATGTCTTTTTAACCTTTTTTACCTCTAGAAGCTAAACGGGCACGGGCAGATAAAACCTTTTGAATTATGTAAAGAAATAATCAAGAACATGTTTGTTTGCAAATATGGCAAATATAGAAAAATATAGATTTTTTTTTATTTTCCGTCAAAGTTGAAAAATAGTGAAAAAACGGATAGTTTTTAAATAGTGATTTACCAGGAGAAACACAAAGCAAACAGTTAATTTTTTTTATCATTATACATTTAATAAATACATCAATCAATACAAACAAAAAATAAGGCGATTCTTTACCTATTTTTCGTGATATTACACCTGAAATCGCAACAAATTGACTAAAAATTGTGTGTTTTTTTGAAAACCGAAAGTCGGTCAACTTTGAACGGTTATATCTTCTAAACTAAAAATGTGATATTATTAAGAGTAGCATATTTGAAATCGGTGAAAAGTTTATAACATGGGTTTATTCAAAACTTCGTCGGCGCACATGAAAATTTGGATTTTTGCAACCTCGTTTGCTCTACGGGCGCCACTGTGCGACGTTAGAGTTAAATTTGGTTTGGTATAAAAATTTAAAATTCGAATATTGGCTTAGAATTTGCTTCTTCACTTCTTCACTATAATTTGGAATAATTTTCGAGTATTTGTTAAGAAGATTCAGCAAGTTTTGGTTTCCAATCTAGATGATCACATAGCTTTGTGATAAATTCAATAATTTCAGCAGTATTATCGCTTGTGTTGAGAAGTTTCATTGCTTCTTCGCTCCAAAAAAATAGTTTCTCCAAGAAACTGGCTCCGAATCTTTTTAATAATGGATTTTACATATTGATGAACTTCCATAGGAGAAAGCACGCTTTTTTGAAAAAATTTTTTCATTTTATAGCTAATTCAGTTAAAATATCATTTAGCACTGTTAAAGCTAATCGGTTCAAAGAATTAGTAGGAGCCTTAACACAATGTTTAGAGATTGGATCATTTGAATTTTCAACTTCATCTTTGCAATACTCAATCAAAACATCATAATTTCGAATAAATGGAATCACTGCAAAGTGCAGTGAAAGCCACCTTACCTCATTGAGAGGTCTAAAACTCAAAACATCGCATTCCATTACTGCAGCTAAGTCTTGAAATTCGCCTTTTTTCACATATGAACTACTGAACATTGTGTACATCGTTCTTAACAAAGTCTAGAGTTTTTATTAAAGGTATTCCCCTCCAAGCATCGTCAATTCCAAGGTATTCTCTGTGTGCCGCACAATGCTGAGCTGATAAATACGGAATATCTCATTGTAGTATCTTTGCTACTCCATTATAACCACCCAGCATAACGGCAGCTCCGTCCGATGTCATCATTACCATTTTATCCATATCCAACTTAAAATCAGAGTAGAATTTTTTATAGCTGCCACAATTGATAAAGCGTCGCATTTTTGGATTTGTCTTTTGTCTTCCAGCATTTTCTATTCGTACCTCACGGTCTTTAGGAGTCTCAGTAATCCACCACATTTACGAGCTGTAAGAATTTCAACCGCCTCAATGTGTGTTTTGTGAATTAGATGACGTTTCAGATAATCCAATTTCCAATCATCCCACTTTTTCCCAATGGAAAAATCTCCAACTATGTATTAAATGTATTAAAAAAAAATTACAATTCCTCTGCATTGCACAGTATAAAATTCGTAAAAAAATATACACTATATTCGGTTGATGTTCGAAATATACTAAATATATTGCTTTGCAATGTAAAAATAAGCCTACTTGGATCGATATTAAAAAACTAACATAGAAAACATAAAGCACAAAAAAACTAATATAATTTTTAATATCGATCCAAGTAGGCTTATTTTTATATACAAAACATACAAAACATAAGGAAAATGCAGTTGTGAGTCTGTTCAGATTTTCACATGCCATTACAGTTCCATCTAGAGGCTGTGGGTGAAAACAAAAATAGCTTCTAACATTACAAGACTTGTAATTATTAGCTACGGTATATGTAGAGAAAGCTAAAAATTGGAAAAACTCAGCTTGTTCGTGCTAACCACAGTTTATACCAGTTGTGACAGCTTGACAGCTGTCAAAAAAGCAATTTCGAACCGTATGGCTTTGTTTACTCTTTTCTCCATTTTGTTTTGGTAAAGAAGTGCGAAAGAGATTAAAAAATAGAATATACAAAATATAATGTGTGCAAGTGAACAGCTATAGAACATGTTTTCAACCACTGACAGCATAAAAAATAAAAACAATGGAAATTTAGGGAGTATAAACATTGAAAAAAAATTCATAAAATTATATTTTTGACAAATTAACATTTAATTTAATAATCTGTGGTATTTCCTTTTCAGAAATAATAATTATAAAAGATGCATATTAAAACCCAAAGCTTGTGATTGTTATAATACCAGTAATGTTGGTATAAATGCTGGTAAATTTGCCAGTTACATTCACCACTGCTCAACCCAGGGCCGAAAGGAAGGAATCAAAAATTACTATAGTTTAGCTAACTATTGGTCCAGTTGCTGGTGGCGAGTCACGAAACTTTTCGCAAGTTGAATTGTGGTATTAATGCTTTGGATTATGACTTGCGCGTGAGTGGTTCTAAATCGAAATTTGTCCGGTATTATTCAATGCTTTGGGCACTATACCATTGGCTTTATAAATAAAACATTAATTGGCACTTTTTTTACTCTATAAGTAGACATCCAGCTGAAAAGGAATAAAAATTAGCCGCAACTGAAGACAAAATCTCAAATATAACAACAGATATCTACAATTGAGAACGCTTCTAAACAACAGCCTGTTGAACGGATTTAATTTTATAATGTGAGTTCCAAAAATTAACAATTACGAACAACAAATACAAAACCACCAAGAACTACAAAAATTGATTGAGTATTTGGAAATGGGATTGAAGTATAAAGAAAAACAACTTCAGTAAAATGTAAAACAGACAAAACAACAAATGGCTTACAAAAATTAGTAGATGGACTACAAGCAGAAGTAGCTAAGAAAGCCCAACTTAAAGTTGAAAAGGTAGCAGAAAATTTCAGTGGCATAGAAAAGGATTTGTTGTAACAATTGCAAGAACCAAAAGCAGAAAAACAATGTAAGTTAATAATATATATAAACATTTTGAAATCACTGATATTCATATATGATGAATTTCATTTAAAAATCAAGATAAAACTGAAATTTTGAACCCGACCACCTCAGATATCGATGAAATTTTGTTCATAGCTAAATTTGATCAATACAAACAAACCCTCATTTTTAGAAATGACTGTTTTGCGATTTTTTGGGCGTGGCACAGTGGGAAAATTTTCGAAAAAACGCGAAAATGGTCGAAAAGTGCTCCATTTAAAATGCAATAACTCAGAATCGGCTGAACCGATTTCCATGATCTTGGTATTTATGGCACGTATGAAAAAAAAAAAAAAAAATACAATGTAAAAAATTTTATAACAAAAAGAAAATTTTAAATAACGAAAAACCAAAAAGATCAAGGGTTTTTTTACAGTGTATTATTTTTTTAGAAAGGTATATCCTTCACCTATATCATATCCAAAAAGTAAAATGGGTTCTTTTTTAGTTTTATTTATATAATTTTTTAAGTAGTGTCACTTCTAGTAATTGCCCTTATATTTTATATTTACAGGTAAAATAACACAGTACAACACATGATTTGCCAACTCAATTCGCTTTTATTCGCAATTGAGTAAAGGTATGAATTTCAAAAATTTGGTCTACATATGCACAACATTCTTGGGTTTTTCAGTTGGCTACCTGTATGACTTTTTTACAGAAATTCAACCCACATTTAAGGGTGGTCATTATTCGGAAAATTTAAAACTCACACATGGTGAAACATGTATATAGCCACCGTAAAAAAATATGCACCCATTTATAAGTACCTGTCAGTAAACTAGTGAACAATACACAGTATAAATAGGAGTGCATTGATCGATTTTACTCATTCAACAAGTGTCGACGAACGCGAAAATTACAAGTCCATATTTTAAAAGTGCAACGTACCGAAATTCATAATTATAAACAGTTTCGAGAAGCCAATATATCCCATTACAATTTTTACGCATATATTTTAAAAATTTGAGTGAATATGAATTCAAACAATAAGTACAGATGCATAAAAATATCTATTAAGTGTTGCGCTTCGCTTCGTAAAATAAGTGAGAACGAGGCTGCAGATATAACTGAGTATTTTCCAGCTGTCGCCAACATTCATTGTAGCCGTATTTGCGAAACTTGCCGGAATACACTGAGAAAAGCGCGCAGTCCAATAACCAATAACGCCCAGCGATGAAATTAGCGAAGAATTGAATGAACTTCCAACTTGTACCAGCCGTAATGCAAACATCGAAAGCAACGAACTCATTGAAAATATAAATGATCACATTATTCCTCATCTACCAAACCAAATGACGCGTCTTAAAAGGAAATATATCAAACGAGATGCATACAGAAATAGAAAATCAGTGCAAATTTTGGAAAATATAGCAGATTCACTTGGAGCTGATCCATTATCTGATTTGTCAGCGCAACTTAAAAACGTCAAAGCCATTTACGAAGAAATTTTGCAAAACATCAAATATCAAATAGAGAACAGCTCAAATCTTTTGGAAAAGCAAAAACTTTTACCTCTCTTACCAATCAATATGAGTCACGCAGAAATTAAAGATCGTTTTGGGGATGATATATCTCACGATTGTATCAAAAAAAGTAAAGATATCCAAAGGAATAAAACGAAGTTTGCAGATATCAATATTTTAAAAATGAACAGACGTAGTTTACCAACCGAAACTCTAAGCACAGTCAAATTATTTTATGAAGATGATGAAATTAGCCGAATGATGCCAGGATCGCAAGATTCAATTATTATTAAACAAGGAAACTTACGTGAAAAAGTTCAAAAAAGACTGATGTTATCTTCACTACGCGAATCTTACTACGAATTTAAAAAAAAACATCCCTTGGCCAAAGTTGGTTTTACAAAATTTACAATGTTAAGGCCAAAAAATTGTATGAAACTTAGAGTTGGAAACCAGCAAAATATCTGTGTATGCACATTGCATCAGAATATGAAATTGATGTTTGAAAAAAGTCGCTTAAAATCATTTTGTTTTGAAGGAGAATCCACATTTACCGACTACAAAGATGTTCTCAAATTCGTTGTTTGTAATGGTGACATACAAAAAAGCGAGTGTTGCGTTTCAATGTGTGGTCACTGCTTCAAAAATTTAAATAATCTAAAAACGCATATGCTAAAACATTTTGAAAATAACCAAACTGAAGAAATAATATACAAAAAGTGGAACACAACGATTAGATGTGTTCTGGAAACGTTAACCACCAACCGAGAATCATTTGTCAGCGATTTTACTGAACACATCAAAGTTCTGATTCCGCATCATTTCATAGCAAAGCGACAATCTGAATTTATCAGCAGTAAAAGAGCGGCGCTGTTATCAGGAGAAATGTTAATTCAAATGGACTTTGCTGAAAATTATGCATTTCTTGTACAAGATGCCGTGCAAGGATACCATTGGAATAATGATCAGGCTACAATACATCCGTTCGTTATTTATTACAAAGGTAATTATTTTAATATTTTGATATTAGTAAACACATCCATCCACACTCATCAAAATATTTAATATTTTTTATTTATTTGTTTTTTTCCTTTGTTTGTTTATTTTCAGATAACGATAAATTATTTCATAAAAGCTTCGCCATAATATCTGATTGCAATACCCATGATAGTATAGCAGTTCATCTATATATTTCAAAAATGATACAGTTCGTGAAGGCCAATATAACCAACAATATTAATAAAATCATTTACGTATCAGATGGTGCAGGAGCACAATATAAAAATAAATATAACTTCATTAATTTATGCCATCACAAATCTGATTTTGGTATTGACTTTTATGCTACCAGTCATGGAACGAGGCAACTCTATCACTGGGCATCAGAAACATATAAGACCATCATACAAGTTGTTTACGCAGATGCTGACGAATACAAAAACGTTAAAGAAAAGCTATTTTCAAGATATAAAGAAGCTCAAACTATAACAGGAACTCAAGGCTTTCATTCATTCATTCCAATAAATGAAACTTTTGTACATGTGCGCAGATATTCTGACTGTACCAAATTTGAGCAGCGCAAAAATTCTTACAAATAATTAACTTAAAAAAAATGTAAATAAAATAAAACACAAATTAATAAAAACTTGGCAAATAATATAAACAATTTTTGATGGTTTTTTATTTGTGAACAGTTACAAAATGTTAGAATTGTTGAACTATTTTGTAAATGTGTAAGAATGTGACCTGATATTTTCGCTGTTATTCGAATTATTTCAAAAACTTTCGTTACGTATTACTAGAAGTGACACTACTTAAAAAATTATATTAAAAAAAACTAAAAAAGAACCCATTTTACTTTTTGGATATGGTATAGGTGAAGGATAATACTTTCTAAAAATATAATACACTGTAAAAAAACCCTTGATCTTTTTGGTTTTTTCGTTATTTAAAATTTTCTTTTTGTTATAAAATTTTTTAAAGTGTATTTTTTTATTGCATTTTAAATGGAGCACTTTTCGACCATTTTCGCGTTTTTTCGAAAACTTTCCCACTGTGCCACGCCCAAAAAATCGCAAAACAGTCATTTCTAAAAATGAGGGTTTGTTTGTATTGATCAAATTTAGCTATGAACAAAATTTCATCGATATCTGAGGGGGTCGGGTTCAATGCATCTCGATTTTTACATGAAATTCATCATATGCACTGCATTTGTTTTTAAACCTTACAGTGACGATTATATAATTAAAGTTTTAAGCCAAACTCTTCCAGTTTTCTTTGCTACAAAATATTTTTCTGCCTCTTCTGTGCATGATATGATAATCATTGTTTATTAAGATATTTAGTATTGATTATTATTTATTTTTTAAATTTGTGTACTTATAGCAACAGGAAAAATTGTTGAGTACAATAAGCAAAGCTTCTGTTGGAGGTAGTTTTTCGGATAAAGTAATAGATCAAAATGACTTGCGGGATGTGCCTAAACGTTTGTGTCCAGAGGCAGTAAAAGCTTGTGCTGGCACAGCCCTATCAGTACCTTTAAATCAGTGGGTAGAACCGGTCTTCACAACCCAGATTAGACAGCAACCGCAAATATGTAGTAGTCACAAATCTGGACAATCTAACAGCGCATATAGCACTTCCGACCCACAACACACCACACAACAACGCCAATGGCACTCGGAGCAGTTCCAGCAGTAGCATCGGCGCTTGAGGAGACATTTCTGCGAGTGTATACTCGTTGAATCAGTGGCTATATTACTCGCAATACCAAAATATGTTATTTTAAGACGGCCGTTAACCATAAGAAAATTATCTGGTTTTAAATGTGAATGTATTTTGCTGGATATAGTTTACAGCCAGATTATAGTTTACAGCATTTGATGTACAAAGTTTGTTAGGATATATAAAGGTAAATTTGTTGTGTAACTTTGTAAAGCTAGCAACTTTGGTGTAAATCGACCACCTAATTGTAAAAGTTATTAAAAAAACCATTGGATTTTAATAAAAAACACTATATTGACTTTTGTAAAAGATGTTTATTATTTGTTATAAATATGTAAGAACAAGATCTGAATATCAATTTAATATAGAAAAATAACAAATTTAGAATATACAAAAAATATATAAATATAGACATACCGGTTCGGATCCCTCGGTAACGTATGGAGTCTTGCCTCCCCAAGATCACAACCCATTAAACACACACTATATTTAAAAAAATATATATATATAAATAACATTGTTTAATTTTTAACTAATTCAAGTTCGTATCTACTTATATGCATTATAATTTTTAGGAGAAAAATGTATAAATACCCACTTAGAAGCTTATAGTTAAACAAGTACGAAAATTATAGTCGGTTTAGACCGACTATACGATACCCTATACGATGCGTTCACAGGCCCTATCTCTAAGGCCCAACTAATTGGATATAGAAAATAAGCATAAATCAAATTTGAACATGGACAGATTTTCGCCAATTTAAATAGCGTTCATCCTATGGCCGATAGACGCTTATATACTAGATTGCATCAAAATATATTCATATTTGCGAGCTGTAGTTTGATTACAAGGTTTACATGGACACAGAGACGGACGGGCGGACATTGCTAAATCAACTCACAAAGTGATTGAGCCAATCGGTATAATTAAAGATGGTTACAAACATCAGCACTAAGTCATTATACCCGAACCACAAAGCGAATACATTAAAATTGTAGTGGGTGTTAACTGTAACTTGTCTTCGGTTAATATATTTTCTCTTGTTAAAAGAGCTTCTCCGACCGTACCGACCAATACATTCTTTAATTCAGCATTAACTTGTCTGAAATTTGAATTGGCCATGAAAATTGGTGCGCTCTTCTTTGTTTCTGTAATTCCTCTGATATGTTCTAACTCTGCAGAATCCTTACATCCCTCTATTTGTCCGCCTCAGGAGGTTCCTCTAACACTTAAGTTTCCATGGTGGACATTTGTCACACCTAGATTTGTTGGGCAAACAACCATTGGTGTACCTGTTGCTTAGCTTTTTTCTGTACACTAGCATTTACACATTTTCTTTTGAAACTATAATGTATATTATGTTACTTACTTTATTGCCATTATTATTTATTTTTTATATTTATTTCAAAAATTTTATTTGTGATAAACTGTGCTGTGGAATTTTCAAAGTTTAAAAAAAATTTCTTCCCAAATTACAATTTTTGACAGTAATAATCACAAATAAATAAAAACAATGTATACAACGTGTATAAAGGTGATAGCATATACTTTTTAATATAGCTGTTGCTTCCGATTTCTTTACAAAATGCAACCCTGATTTGATTGGTAAAACAAAAATACAGTGTTGTATTTTTCGAGCTGTCGTCACTGTTTACATTGTGGTGCTAACTCTCGTATAAAGAAAACACATTTGTCATGTTCTTTTCTTCCAAATGTTTGAGTTAAATAGTTGATTAAGCATGAGTTGAAGTAATAGGCAGAAGGATGCTGAAGATGAACAAGTCGCGTTGTTCAAAAAAAGCTATTCCATCTTGCGCTGTCTTAAATTTTTTCCATATTTCTCTTACATTGAAAAATCACCTTTTCTATTATTAGAAAATGTATACATGATCTCAAAACGAACAATAAAGAACTAATTATTAAAAATTATTTTAAAAAAACGGTAATTTATTTAAAAAAAAAATCGCGAGCAATTTTCTTATGCGCGCAGCATGGAATGCTGTGAGCAACAAATTATTTTTTATGCGCGATTGCGCATGCGCGCAGCTTAAAGGGAACGTTGCTGATAAGAGAAGGAGTTGATCTAGCAATGTCCGTCTGTATGTCTGTTTGTTGAAAACTTTCTCCCGTCCGCAATAGGTTGAGTAGATCGCACTACTTAGGGTTAAATTTTTCGTCATAATCTGCAGCAGTTTGGTATTGCATTTGGAGCCTCTAGACCAAATAGGTGAGGAATGGCGTATGAAAATGTAGAGATACTCCGATAAGATTTCACATATAAAACTGAACATAATGCAAAATGTTTATACACAACAGAGCATGTGTGTCTAGATTTGTATCAGCTATGTATGTATACTCGTTGATTTTTTTACGTCTAAGCGTTCAAACAAACAAAAATTTGTATGCATCGCTGATAAACAAACAAACGGGAATGTATTGTATGTATGTATTTACATTAATGCTGATTGCATTTAATAATTGCTTTCAATTAAAAAAGCACGAAAATATCTAACATTTTTGTAATTATCTTATCAAAGATTCGTCACAACCGAATTTAATTCTCTTACTTGTTTTGGCTTAAGTGGAATTTACGAGCAACTCCCCGATCGGTTTTAAATTCTCACCACTTATAAAACATTTTATTGCGGTTCTAGGAAAGTATTTTTTTGTCGGTCGAGCCTATTTCCCGAGTTATGGACTTCCGAAATTTTGACATGGACTTGTATATAACTTTGTTATTTACTATCGGATTTCAGCGATATATATATCATTTGAAAGCTTACATGAGTGCCTTTTATTTGGTTTTTTAAAATTTTAAATCTATTAACCCATTATGAACCTATTTCAAATATTGTATTTTTTTTAATAGATTTTTTTCTTACAAATGGAATTATCTCGTAAACAGACGTATATCATGTGTGCTTTTACGTAAACTGAATAAAAGCTGGGTCCAGTAGTTTTATTTTGATATATATTTCGACCTCTTAACCCTTTCAGGACCGGATTTACTATAATTTTTTTTACGGAAATTAACCCACTAAAAATATATTTCCATTATATTATGAAAATTTTATAAAAAATCGCGCGATTTTTTATAAAAAATTTTCGTCTGCGGCGCTTAAAAACAACGCTAGAAATACATTGAGGAATTAACCCGATTTTTTATAAAAAATTTTCGCCTGTGGCGTTTAAAAAGAACGCTAAAAATACATTGAGGAATTAACCCACTAAAAATAAAAATATAACAAAACACTAAAGATATATATATATATACGCAACAAACATAAAAAATTCAACTTTTTCATTTAAGACTAAATAAAGGAACAAAAAACAAAAAAAATTCTACTTTTTCATTTAAGACTAAATAAAGGAACGAAAAACAACTACAGTTTTAAACGCTAACACATAATAATACATCACTATCTTCCAATGACGATTCAACATTTGTTTCCAATGACGATTCTAAATTAGTTTCCGAATCATAAAATCATAAAAATCGTAATCATAAAAAATCGCGCGATTTTTTATAAAAAATTTTCATAATATAATGGAAATAATATAATGAAAATATATTTTTAGTGGGTTAATTTCCGTAAAAAATGATAGTAAATCCGGTCCTGAAAGGGTTAAGAGGTCAAAATATATATCAAAATAAAGCTAATGGACCCAGCTTTTATCCAGTTTGCGTAAAACCACACATGATATACGTCTGTTAACGAGATAATTCCATTTGTAACAAAAAACCCTATTACAAAAATACAAAATTTGAAATAGGTTCATAATAGGTTAAAAGATTTAAAATTTAAAAATACCAAATGAAAGGCACTCAAGTAAGCTTTCAAATGATATATATATATCGCTGAAATCCGATAGTAAATAACAAAGTTATATACAAGTCCATGCCAAAACTTCGGAAGTCCATAACTCGGGAAATAGGCACGACCGACGAAAAAAATATTTTCCTAGAATCACCCCAAAAGCCCCTACCCCCACTAAAAAAAATCGGAGAGTTGCTCCTAAAGTCAACTTGTTCCCTTGTTTTTATATAAAATTTTAATTTTGTATATGATTGGGGTGAATTAATTTTAGTAGAACAGTTCGAATATAACTCTCTTTACGAACGGTCGTGTAAAAAATTAAAGCGCTTAGAGCACAAATATTTAAAATTGAAAACAAGTGTATATTTTTGTTTTTGCATTTGCCTATTCTTGATCTCATTTGAACTCGCGTGGTAGACAATCCAGCTTAAAACAGGAATTAAAATTTAGCGATGGCCCGAGGGGCAAAATCTTCATCAAAAAGAAAGCTTGTGTACAAGAAGATGACAAAACTTCCTCCGGGTTTTATTAATCCGAACATTGCGTCAACTTCAAGCAACAGATTTAGCCTGCTTGCTGGCCTCAATGATATGGGCGTAACTCCCGTATCAAATATTAACGATGTAAAGGAACACAAACCTCCACCCATTGTTGTAGAAGCTAACGCTTCATTTACAGAAATACAAAAGTTGCTTGGTAAGGATTGTATTTTCAAACGTACTTCAATTGGTACCAAAATTTTTGCTCCAAGTAATAAAATGTACAAATGCTACAAACAAATACTTAAAGAGAATAAGATGGAGTTTCATTCTTATGGCTCCAAAGAAAATAGGCTATACACCATCTTTTTACATGGTTTACCCCGCATAAGCTCTGAGGAAATCTCCAAGGAGTTAAAAAACTACAACCTATCCCCTTCTTCCGTAACTGAAATAGTCGCCAAATTCAGTTCAAACAATAATGCAGTTTATAAAGTTCAATTTGTTCGTAAAAATTTTAATCCCATTGCCTTAAAACATGTACGAACAATTTCCAATATTATAATTTCTTGGAAAAAATACAAATCGAAATCCAAGAGCAGACCAACTCAATGCTGGAACTGCTTAATGGATGGCCATGGCGGTGAATATTGATATTTTCACTACAGCTATGGATGATTTGCATATGTGCACTTCAAAAGTACAGCAAATCAAAGTTGTAATGTCAATGGTAAAATACGTCCATGGATTGTACTAATAATTTAAACGAATTCAAAATGCTTCACTTGAATGCTAATGGCATTTCAAACTTTTCTAAATTAAAACAATTTGAGATACTATTTGAACGAGAAAATATTAAAATAGCGTCTTTGAATGAAACATTTTTTCCGAAAATCATAGACCCTATTTTAAAAATTATTATTTATATAGAAGTGACAGAACAGATGCAAGAGGAGGAGTAGCTCTGTTAATTCATAAATCTGTCGCTCATAAAAACCTCTTTACATCAAACACCTCATCAATCGAAAACATCTCAATTGAAGTTATTATAAATAATAGACCTATTGTATCTTCGTTATATTCACCACGATATACCTATAACTTCTGTGCTGATATCTTGAACCTTCCACCAAAGAATATATAGTTTTTGGTGACCTAAATGCCAAACATTGTTCTTAGAATTGCCGTTCAAATAATGCGGCAGGTATCGCGCGGAACAATCTACAGCAATCAAGCAATTTTTTTATACATTATCCTAATAGTCCAACCCTATTCCCCCAACAACACAATCGCGAATGTAGTGTGTTTGATAGGTCTTAGTTACCATACCTTCAGCACGGTAACTAAATGGTAACATTAAACCATTTTAATTAACTGCAACAATATCCACACACACCGAACTTTAGCGTGAGAAACATTTATTTCTCAAACTGCAATACAATACAGTTATGTTTAGTTTATTTAATTCACCTGTGTGGAAATCTGCTGTGCTTGCAGATTCCCACACACATTTAATTGTATTCTAGAGTAAGTTAGAATTTAAGTACAATTTGAAAAATTAATCAAAAAATAAACGTGAACAGAAACAGTCGCACAAGCGGCTGTTCAAAACGAAAATTAAAGTGTTTTAATATAAAAACATATAATATGGCGATCCTGCCAATTGTTTCTTAAAACGCCGTAAATGTATTGTGAGATTTGTTCAATCGAAATAATCAGAAGAAAAAATATAAACTACACCTCCAAGCAATAAAAAAAAAAAGTGATATTAAAGAAAAATTAAGAAAATTATTAAAATCTAAATAAAATAAGAGCAAAAAAAAAAAAACATTGAAACATTATTTAGTGAACAAAAATATAAACAGCATCCTTTATTTTAAAACATGGAAAAACAATTCTATAAAAACATAAATAAACTCAAAAATATGGAAACTTAACAGTGAGAATTAAATGCCTACAACAAAATCCATTTCTATTACATAAATTAAACGAAAAAAAAAAAAAATAATTGAATCCCTGCTTGTTGATTAAGTGATAGCTGATAAAAATTAATGTTAAATACAAAATGAACTTCCTAGTGCTAAAAATTTATACAAAAATTAAATTAATAAAATAAGAAAGGAAGAGAAGAAATGAAAATCAATGTGGCCAAAGAAGCAAGAAACAGGTGTGGCCGATACACCGTACAAGAGGAAGCGACAACAACAGCAACTATAACAGCAACATCAACATCAACAATAACAGCAGCTGCAACAATCCACAACACCAACAGCGATAAACATAAAACATCGTAAGCGTTATTAATATAAAATTTAAATATTTTAAATAATTAGATGCATTACAATTGTAATCTTTTAAACATTTATATCGACCTTGAATATTTTATTAGATGTATACATATAAATATCGCACAATAATTATATATATAAAAGCCAGTTGGTAATAATACCTACATAGAATATTTATTTTAATACCATTTTGTTAATACAAAATAATCAATGGAAATATACTAAGAATATGTTATGAAAACATACTCTGATTTAAAATCATATATAATTTAATTTTATTCCAAATCGGAAAGCTCATCCACAGGATGAGCTATTTTTTTATATAATGTATATTTTAGAAAGTACCTCGACCATACAGTAAGGGAAAAGGATCTTAAATTCATTTTATTTTTATGGACAAATTGATTGTGTTTTGGGATATTCGGACATACCCTTTTGGATCAGTTTTATTTACTTAAATAGAGAAAATAATATATTTTATTATGGGAAAGACCGAGTCGAAACTCGAAAAACCCAACGCTAATGTCATAACCAACGTTGAGGTTGTCGACCACACAAATCAATTGGATTCCTTGTGGTACCTCACATTGTGTCTAGTATTGGTAAGCGTGGCCAATTTATTACTGAAATTATATGTGCTCCACGGCGACAACCTTGATAAGGTTTAGACACGGCATTGCGAAAATCTCTAGGTAATTTTTTAATAAAGATATCCTGGGCAATATTTCGAACATATTAGAAATAACATTGAGTGATAGATCTTAATATATTTGTTTTGAAATGGAAAATTTGGTATTGGTTTTAATTACCTGTTTTTGAGAATTGGCATTAATTGCCAATATTATTGATAATTGAACATTGCGGCATATTGTGCCAGATAATTATTTATGAAAGGCAAAAATTTCATAATAATTTTATTGAATGAATTTGTTGGAATTAAAGTATAGTGAATGAATAAAATTATCTTTGGCATACAGTGCCATAGAATTACTATAGTGGAATTATTCACATGAACAGATTTTTTTATATCTCTTCTCAAATTTTTTTTTGGGCATTAATTGCCAATATAGCAAAAATTTTATCGGATATACTCTTAAATACCTTACGATTTTTAAATGATTTTGGAAATTTTTTGATTAGTATGCGAATATTTTGGCACCTAGTGATTTTCAATGTTTAGCATTACGGGCCAATACAATAAATTGACATTATATTTCTCTTTCAATGGGGAAATTTTAGTAACCTTTTATGACATTTCCCCATAGTCTCCCAAATTGTTTCAATTTTGATTTCTTACATAAACGCACAATTTTCCCCTATATAAATTGTCATAATTTTGGCTGAAGGTTGACCCTGATTTTATGGACTGGCAAGCGATACTCGACCAATGTAGGATCATAAGGGAAGAATTTGACAAATCCCATAAATGCCTCAATACTGATAGGCCTACCAAGGAGGAAACAGTTGAGAAACATCTAAAGAACCTCCACTTACGACTTGAGGAAATAAGAGTCTTATTAAACGTTAATTATCAGCGCCTAACATCCGCTCATAAGGTTGCGGCAGAGGGTTTTTTCATTGACCTAAGAGGTAAGCTGATTGGCGTAGCGTCCCGCAGGGGTATTGAGGTGAACTTGCCCGACTCATTACATGAGAGGATAGAATTTGTGGAGGATAAGGAACAACTGACAGTACAATTGGGGGAAAACAGCGACAAAATGCCACAAACAGCATCAGAATTTTTAAGAACAGCTTCCAGGATCATACCTGATTTCGATGGTAGGGCAGAGAACCTACAAAGTTTCTTAGATGCCCTGACACTTGTCGATTCGATCGCTGAAGGTCAAGATGCGGTAGCCGTCAATCTGGTAAAAACCAAATTGAAGGGAACAGCTCGTACCCTTATAGAGGGTAATGAAGCAAATTTGGCCGGCATAATTGCAAGATTAAGGTCAACAGTCAAGGGTGAATCCGTTGAAGTCCTATCAGCGAGATTAATGAACCTGAAACAAGGTGGTAAGTCACCAAATGATTATACAAAAGAAATAGAAGACCTGGCAAAAAGGCTGCAAAGCGCCTATATAACGGACGGATTAACGACCACATTAGCCGAAAAATATACCACCAATATAGCTGTCAAGGCAATGAGGAGGAGCTGCACAAATGAAAGAGTGGGCCTCGTAATGGAGGCTGGTCAATTTAGCACCCTTAATGATGCTATGGCCAAATTCATTAACAGCTCTACAGATGCGGCCAAAAATAATACAGTAATGTATTATAATAATGGTAGAAACGCAAACCGGTACCAAAGGCGTGGGCGACCAAACGGAAATTTCCGGGGACGCGGAAATGGAACAGTTTACCATAACCACAATAATCAGCTCAATAACAGGAATGATTATGTCCAGGGCGGAAATAACGGTGGACAATACAATCGCCGTGGCAATAACAGGAGTTACAACAATAGTAACAACAATGGCTATAGACGAATTAATGTCAGGCCAATACACATTGAAGAGGAAAACGACCAAACCCCAAGTACTCATTAAGCAATGACACTACAAACGGTAGAATCTTGAATATAAATTTAGGTCTAGCGTCATACATTTCATTAGCGTCAAAATTCAGTAATAATAGTTCTACATATTTAGTTGATACAGGTGCGGACATATCGATAATTAAAAATGGACAAATAGAAACAGGAAGAATAAACGCAAGTCAGACCACTAGCCTACACGGCATTGGGAGTGGCACGATTTATACAAAAGGGAAAATTGAAACTGATCTTATATTCAATAACCTACTAATAAAACATGATTTCCATATAGTAGATGATAATTTTCCAATTCCATCCGATGGAATACTTGGACTAGATTTTATTAAAAACTACAACTGTGTACTGGAATACGGAATGGATCAAAATAGGATGGTATTAAGACCAGACGATTTCCTCGAAACCATATGTATACCAATGCGTGAATCTCCAAATATTAACATAGTATCATTACCAGCGAGATCAGAGGTAATTAGGAAAATAAATATAAAATGTCCAAAAGGAGATGTATTTATCCCAAACCAGACACTTCAAGAAGGGATATACATAGCCAATACGATTTCTAACTGTAAGCAATCGTTTGTTAGAATAATTAACACAACTAACAAAGACGTCACTATTTCAGGTTTTGAAGTCCAAACTGAAAGTTTGAATAATTATGAAATAGCAATGGCAACCGAAAGCCAAGATAGCGAAAAAAAGTTAGAAAAATTATCGAAAAAATTCCCAAAATTCGTTGAAAATGAACTAAAGGAACTATGTAGAGAATATATAGATGTATTCGCACTTGAAACTGAGAGAATCTCAGTGAATAATTTTTATAGGCAAAAGTTGCGTTTAAAGGACAACGATCCTACTTATATTAAGAATTATAGAATACCGCATACCCATAAGGAGGAAATTACAAAACAAGTAGACAAGTTGATACAAGATGGCATTGTAGAGCCATCAGCTTCAGAATTTAATAGCCCAATTTTACTAGTACCAAAAAAATCTATAGCCGGAAGTGAAGGGAAAAGATGGAGGTTGGTAGTAGACTATAGGGGAGTCAATAAAAAATTAATTGCAGATAAATTTCCATTACCAAGATAGATGATATTCTCGGCCAACTTGGTCGAACCAAATATTTTTCTTGCCTTGATTTAACATCCGGATTTCATCAAATTGAATTAGATGAAGAATCCAGAGATATTACATCATTCTCAACGGATAAGGGTTCATTTCGTTTTAAACGCTTACCGTACGGGCTTAAAATAGCTCCAAATTCATTTCAGAGAATGATGACCATAGCATTTGCTGGACTATCACCAGCACAAGCTTTTCTGTATATGGATGATTTGGTTGTATTAGGTCGTTCTGAAAAGCATATGTTAAAAATTTTAACAGATGTTTTCGAAACATGCCGTAAATATAATCTTAAATTGCATCCAGAAAAGTGCTCATTTTTTGGTCACGAGGTGACTTATTTAGGTCATAAATGTACAAACAAAGGCATTCTTCCAGACGATAGCAAATTCAAGATAATTCAAGACTATCCAACACCTAAAAATGCCGATGAAACTAAACGATTTGTTGCATTTTGCAATTATTATAGACGTTTTGTTCCAAATTTTGCGGAACACGCTCGCCTTTTAACGAGGCTATGTAGGAAAAATGTAAAATTCGAGTGGAGCGAAGACTGTGAAAAAGCATTCGAATATTTAAAGGATTCATTAATGAGTCCAAGGATACTGCAATATCCAAATTTTAATGAAAAATTTTGCATTACAACCGATGCAAGCAAATATGCATGCGGTGCCGTACTAAGCCAAGAGTACGACGGGCTACAACTCCCTATAGCATATGCTTCCAGGTCATTCACCAAAGGTGAATCAAATAAGTCTACTATCGAACAAGAACTAGCGGCTATACACTGGGCAATTACGTATTTCAGACCATATATTTATGGCACTAAATTCATTGTAAGAAGTGATCATCGACCACTGTCATACTTGTTTTCAATGAAGAACCCTTCTTCAAAATTGACGCGAATGAGGTTAGAATTAGAAGAATATGATTTTACCGTAGAGTACTTGAGGGGAAAAGATAACCACGCTGCAGATGCTTTATCTAGAATAGACTTCAATGACATAAAGAATATAAGAAATGTCTATATGGTAAAGACAAGATCGAGATCTAAGGCAGCGATGGGAACAAAGACAAAGAAAAAAAATAATAGTATAACGGAAACTCCAAAGATATATGAAACATTGACCATAAAGGAGGTCAGGAAAATAGTTCGCCTAAAGTTTGACCTACAAGGTAGAACACTAAGGTGTTACCTTAGAAAAGGAAAAACAACTTTAGAAAAAATAATTATTAATGACCTTGTTGTTAATGGGAAAATTGATTTAGGTCAATTCTTCTCTAGGTTGGAAAATATAACCGACAATAAAGGCATTGATAAATTGCAACTCACATTAGATGATGAGATATTTAAAGGGATCCCAATTAATGAATTTAAGAGTACAGCGAACAAAGAACTCAAAAATTTAATAATAGCGTTAACGCCAAGAAGAATTAAAATAACTGCTGACGAGCAGAAACATGAAATATTGGAGAAATATCACAACGATCTGTTATACGGCGGTCATCCGGGAATAGCAAGGATGACGGCAAAATTAAGGGAAAAATATTTCTGGAACGGAATGTCTAGAGACATCCGTAATTACATAAGGAAATGTAAACAGTGCCAGACTAATAAGACACAACCTAAAACAAAGGAACCAATGACAATAACAGAGACGCCAGCCCGGGCATTTGACATCATTGTTATAGACACAATTGGACCTTTTATAAGATCAAATAATGGCAGCGAATACGCTGTAACCATTATATGCGACCTGACTAAATACTTAGTCACTATACCTATTCCTGATAAGCAGGCAAAGACCGTTGCTAAAGCAATTTTTGAAAATTTTATTTTAATTTATGGTCCTATGCATAGGATTCTAACTGATATGGGAACTGAATACAAAAATCAGACCCTGCAAGAACTTTGTCATCTGTTGAACATAGAGTATGTCACATCAACAGCTTACCATCACCAAACTCTGTGTACAATAGAAAGATCTCACAGAACATTCAATGAGTATGTTAGGTCATATATTTCATTGAACAGAACAGATTGGGATGAGTGGCTAAAATACTTCACGTATTGCTTCAATACGACGCCATCCACTGTTCATGGTTATTGTCCATATGAGTTGGTGTTTGGTAAGAACAGTCCTGATCTAAAATTTCTTAATTCGAATGTAGTAGACCCACTGTATAACATAGAAGCATATGAGAAAGAAGTAAAGTATAGACTTCAGCAGGCGCAACAGCGCGCCAAAAGCTTATTGGATTATGAAAAGGTTAACAGTAAGTCACAATACGACAGGGTTACAAGACCAATTGATATTCGAATAGGAGATTTAGTCCTGACGGAAAACAGTGCAGGTCATAAATTGGATAAGTTATTTAAAGGCCCATACTCAGTTAGGGAAATTGACAATTTAGGCAACTGCACATTATCCATAAGCGATAATAAAACGGTCAAGGTACATAGGAATAGACTAAAAAAATTTTGTAAATAATGTAAATGCTTGTTGTGATATTAAGCTTCCTATGGTCGTCCTAAGCAGGAATAATTAAAACAAATATGCTGTAATTTTGTTTTCTGTCTGCGACGTTTCGACACTATGGTTGGTGTCCTCATCAGGCGTCTAATTTTATTTAATAATAATTAAGAATATACATTTATTATCACTTTAACAAATTTGTGTGAATTTTTTTTTTTATAAAATAATTGTTACCTTAATAGTATTATTACACACTTAATCTAAATTTTACATTTTAATTTTATTTATTAAGTACTAAATTGTACGTGTTACTAATGTGATCACTGTCTTCTTTAATGTTTACTGTTTTGTCAATATGTTTCTTAATATGCAAACTTTCAAGTGTTATTCTTTTATTTGTTTTTGTCTCTCTTTCCAAGACTTTGATGTTGTCAAAATCAAAGTTGTGTTTATTGTCAAATGCATGTTGAGAGAGAGCTGTTGTTGTTATTCCTTTCTCAACTGTTCTTTTATGTTCTTTCAACCTAATCTCTAATTGTCTTTTCGTTTGTCCAATATATATTCTGTTACATTGTTGGTGGACATTACCATTGCATTTTATTTGGTATACTACATTGTGTTGTTTGTGTAAGTCTGTTTTCGTTTTTTGGGTGTTAAAAAGCTTATTCAATGTTTGATTTGGCTTCGAAGCTATTTTAATAGTTTCAGTGTTGATCAGATTTGTTATGTTTTTCCTATTCGTTATTGTTGGTAAATATGGTATAGTGGCAAAGGTCGTTTTTTGTCCGTTAGCTGAGTTAGATATTGCGTTGTTATTTTGTGTGTTATTATTTTGGGTTTCATTTATTACTGTGGAAATTAATTTGTTAATATATTTAATAGGATAATTATTTTTAGTCAAAATTGTTCTTAGTTTCTTTATGTTATCTTTTAGGAAAATGTTATCACTAATGTTTATTGCTGTTTTTATAAGATTTTTTGCTGTGTTTTTCTTCTGTATGGGGTCGTGGTTTGAAAAATAATTGATAATTCTACCAGATGAAATTTCTTTAGTAAACCAGTTTGTTATGAGTTTGTTATTAGTTTTATGTATGGTAATGTCTAAAAAGTTGAGGCTATGGTTTGTTTCCTCTTCTATCGTGAACTTTAATTTGTTATGGTAATAGTTAAATTCTTGTAATATTATTTGTTTATCTTTCTGTTTTATAATGGCAAAAAAGTCATCTACATATTTGGTAATATATTTTATTCCGATGTTTTTGGATTTTAGATTGTCTAGTGTGTAGTCTAATAGGTCATCTAAGACTATTTCCGCTATTATTGGAGAAAGTGGGTTCCCCATAGGCATACCATAATTTTGTATGTAAATATTGTTGTCAAACATAAAATAATTATTGTCTCTTAAACAAAAGTCAAGTATTTTGATAAATGTATTTTTTGGGATGCTGGTGTGAGCTTTTATTGTTTCCCATTTTTTAATAATTATTTTAATGGCTAAATGTATCGGGATATTTGTAAATAGTGATACGACGTCGAGAGATATCATCAAATCATTTTGTTCTATGTCTATTTCTTGTATATCTTTCTTAAGTTGTGTTGAGTTTTTAATGTTATATTTTCTGTTAGTTAAATTCTTTAGTATTGTACCTATGTATTTTGATAGTTGATAGGCTGGGAGTTCATATGACGCTGCTATTGGTCGCATTGGCATGTCCTGTTTGTGAATTTTCGGTTGTCCATATAATTGTGGTGCGTTAGCTGCATTGCATCTTAGTTTAAATTTAGTAAATGTTTCTATGTGGTTATTTTTATGTAGTTCAGTAATGATAGAATTGTTTTTATTAGTTAATTTTTCCGTTGGATCTGTTCGGCTTATTTTGTATGTGGTTTTATCTTCTAGGAGTTTGTTCATCTGCTTCATATAATGTTCTTTGTACATAAGTACTGTTTTATTTCCTTTATCTGATTTAGTAATTATTATATCGCTTTTGTGTCGTTTTAATAAGTTCAATGTGTCTTGATATGTTTTTAATATAAATCTGTCAATATAATTTATGTTGTGGTTTCTAAGATTGTATTGTAGTTGATGTGTTAAAAAGGTTCTTGCTTTTTCTTTATCTTTTTCAGTTTTAGCAAAGGAGAAACAGTATTCAAAATCAGCAATTAAGTTTATGATGTTTATGTTATGTTTTTGTGTTGGGAGTGCAAATTTTTTCCCCATGGAAAGAATCCATTGACATTCTTCTGGGATATTTATGTTTGTTAGATTAATGAACCATTCTTTATTATATTTAATTCCGATTTTTTGTTTCAATATAGTCAATAGTTGTTCTATTTTTTTATTGTGTGTATTTTCTCGTATACTTTTAACTTTATGTTGTGTTTTGACCTGTATATCCATGAATTCTGCAAAATCCTCTTCTGTTAATATATTTTTTATTTTCGATCTAAGTAAGTTAATATGTTTTAGTTCTGTGTTAATAGTTCTATTGCTGTCAGAGATTTCTAGTTTTAAGATTTTGTAGTGAAAATTGTTGGTTATATTCGTTAATTCTTTTGTTGTTGTGTTGTTTTTGTTGTTAAAGTTGTAACCAAGTTTCTTTGTAATGTTGGTGATGTGTTTCGGGTAAATGCCATAATCTTTACAAGAAAGCAAAAATTTAATTTCTGCCCGTTTTATTGTAATTATTCTTTCGGTGTTAATGTATTGTTTAACTATTACCATAACAAATTAAAGTTCACGATAGAAGAGGAAACAAACCATAGCCTCAACTTTTTAGACATTACCATACATAAAACTAATAACAAACTCATAACAAACTGGTTTACTAAAGAAATTTCATCTGGTAGAATTATCAATTATTTTTCAAACCACGACCCCATACAGAAGAAAAACACAGCAAAAAATCTTATAAAAACAGCAATAAACATTAGTGATAACATTTTCCTAAAAGATAACATAAAGAAACTAAGAACAATTTTGACTAAAAATAATTATCCTATTAAATATATTAACAAATTAATTTCCACAGTAATAAATGAAACCCAAAATAATAACACACAAAATAACAACGCAATATCTAACTCAGCTAACGGACAAAAAACGACCTTTGCCACTATACCATATTTACCAACAATAACGAATAGGAAAAACATAACAAATCTGATCAACACTGAAACTATTAAAATAGCTTCGAAGCCAAATCAAACATTGAATAAGCTTTTTAACACCCAAAAAACGAAAACAGACTTACACAAACAACACAATGTAGTATACCAAATAAAATGCAATGGTAATGTCCACCAACAATGTAACAGAATATATATTGGACAAACGAAAAGACAATTAGAGATTAGGTTGAAAGAACATAAAAGAACAGTTGAGAAAGGAATAACAACAACAGCTCTCTCTCAACATGCATTTGACAATAAACACAACTTTGATTTTGACAACATCAAAGTCTTGGAAAGAGAGACAAAAACAAATAAAAGAATAACACTTGAAAGTTTGCATATTAAGAAACATATTGACAAAACAGTAAACATTAAAGAAGACAGTGATCACATTAGTAACACGTACAATTTAGTACTTAATAAATAAAATTAAAATGTAAAATTTAGATTAAGTGTGTAATAATACTATTAAGGTAACAATTATTTTATAAAAAAAAATTCACACAAATTTGTTAAAGTGATAATAAATGTATATTCTTAATTATTATTAAATAAAATTAGACGCCTGATGAGGACACCAACCATAGTGTCGAAACGTCGCAGACAGAAAACAAAATTACAGCATATTTGTTTTAATTATTCCTGCTTAGGACGACCATAGGAAGCTTAATATCACAACAAGTAATTACAATCACTGGTCATTAGGAACATATCATAATGTAAATGATTATATACATATAAACTAAACTAAAATCTAGATAAACATTTTTATATAGTTTTGAAAAAAAAAGATAAATATTTGAACTAAAATATAAAATATAATTAATTAAACAATTAAACAATTAAACAATTAGATTAATTAAATAAAACCATATATAGAACCTAACACCTTAATTTAACCTTCCTTAATTACAAATTTTATAACTATAAATTTTAAATTAATCTTTAGTTTACGGAAATTTTTTTAATAATAATAATAATAAAAAATTAAAATAACATAACATAGTTTTTTTTAACATTAAAATTAAAATTTAAATAAAAACAATTAATTAAAAATACATTAATATTGATAATGTAAATTTTTTATTTAATTTTGTAAAATTATAACAATTATAAATAAAATTCTTTAAATTGTAATTAAAATCATAATTAATTAAATCAAAAATCTAAATTTAAGAAAGTATAAATTTAAAATGTATAAACTAAATAATAATTTGAGATAAAATTTAAAATCAAAATTTTTTTGCAGACGATTGACTGGCCAGCATTCGCCTGCAAAAGAAATTAAACAACAAAAATTTTCAAAATTATAAATACATATTATATTTTTAATTTTTCTATTTGAAAAGGGGAAGGAATGGTCCCCATTAAATTTAAATTGTTAATATTCAAAAAAAAAAAAAAAAACTTTAACATTAAATATGATCATTTTTAATTTTAATTATAACAGCACTAAAGAATGGTCAATCGATTATTGATCATTCTTTCTCTGAAAAAGGGAGGTGTAGTGTATTTGATAGGTCTTAGTTACCATACCTTCAGCACGGTAACTAAATGGTAACATTAAACCATTTTAATTAACGGCAACAATATCCACACACACCGAACTTTAGCGTGAGAAACATTTATTTCTCAAACTGCAATACAATACAGTTATGTTTAGTTTATTTAATTCACCTGTGTGGAAATCTGCTGTGCTTGCAGATTCCCACACACATTTAATTGTATTCTAGAGTAAGTTAGAATTTAAGTACAATTTGAAAAATTAATCAAAAAATAAACGTGAACAGAAACAGTCGCACAAGCGGCTGTTCAAAACGAAAATTAAAGTGTTTTAATATAAAAACATATAATACGAAGCATCCACAGTCGATATTATTTTAAGCAACTCCGCTTTAAATATACACGTAAAAACAATGGATTACGAAATACCATCAGACCATCGCCCCATTATATGTACACTTAAAAGATCAATGGCCTTGCAGGTTGACCTCAATTATTGTGATTATAGTGCAACCAACTGGAACATTTATATGAATTTTTTAGACAATAAAATCACAATATATTCCGATATATACAATACCAAGGCAGTAATTGATCAGGAAATCCAAAAATTTATAAATGTAGTTTTCGAAGCAAGGGATGTGTCTACACCTAAAATAACTCAACAAAATAATTACACATTACCAAAAAGTACTGTGAAATATATAAAACTAAGAAGCTTTAAAAGAAAAAGCCAACGATCTTCAAATATAGCCGAGCAAACTTTTTATAATCAAGGTACCAAGTTTCTAAGCAACATGATTGATAAAAGTATTAATTCGGAACGCAATAAAAAATGGTGTCAATTCTTAACCAATTTAAAACCATGTGATAAATCATTTTGGAAAATAAGCAGGAACTTGCGAGGAAAAGGAAAAAATCAAATCTCTCACTATAAAGTTGGAAATACAAAAATAACGTCTGATAAGGACAAGGCTAAAGTCCTGGCAAGTACATTTGTCCAAGCAAATAACCTCACTTCGAACTACAAGCATTCAGCGGATACATTAATAAATTCAACAGTAAATATATACATCTTATACATCTCTTGAAGAAGTAGTGAACATTGTCTCATCAATAAAACCCTCAGTGACAATGTTCCGAACCTGCTCTTAAAGAAACTGCCACTCAAAGCTCTAAAATTACTGGTTATAATATTTAACAGCTGCATCAAACTCCAACTATTTCCCAAACCATTTCAAAAATGCTAAGGTTATAGCTATTAACAAACCTAGCAAGTCTAAAAATAACCCAAACTGCTACAGACCTATCAGTCTATTAAGTAACTTTGGTAAAATATTTGAAATAATTCTACATTCTCGTCTTAATGAATTTGTAACGACCAATTCTATTGTTGCTAAAGAACAATTTGGATTTAGAAACTTTAAAGTTGCGATTAATAATGAAACACCATCTCCAAAAACCATTACCACAGGGTTACCTCAAGGATCAGTCTTGTCGCCATTGCTTTACTCGATATATAAGTTAACACTGGACAGCCAGACACTAGTTGTCGAACAGTGTAACATGCAAAAACTGGTATTTGGTTCTCACACATTGTTGTTGTTCATTGCTGACTGAAAAACACATACGTTGAGTGCCGCATCACATTTCATCGAACCATCGTCTGGGTTGGTGGTGCGATTTTGTATTTTTTGTGGACGTAAGCAGATTTATTTAAAAGTAAAAATTGTTTAGATATTAAAATTATAGTATAAAATATTGTATGAAGAAGATTTACATTTAGTTCTAATAAACTCATTATAAAGTAAACAACGACTTATCTTTAATTTATACATCCAATTTCAAAGTCCCGAAATATATGAAAGTTGCTTACTACGCAGATGATACTGCGTTAATTTCTTCAAACAAACTTAGAAGTGCACTCCTGAAGAAAATGGAAAAGGGACTTGTAAAATGCAGTAAATATTTTCACAATTGGAAAATCAAAATTAATCCAAACAAGACCCAAGCAATAATTTTTCCATTCAACAAATCTCCCAAAAGACTGCCAAGACGTCATCTTCTTATTGGAATCATGTCAAATATCTCGGAGTTGTCTTGGACAAAAAGCTTACTTTTAAACAACATATTATGGCTACGTGCCACAAAGCTATAAATTCATTTAAAGCATTCTAGCCACTACTAAATAGAAGGTAATTTCTAAACCCCAAAAACAAAAATCTACTCTTCAAAAGTGTTATAAGGCCAATATTAACATACGTGTGTCCTATTTGGAGTGACGATGCCAACTGCCACCTAAAACGCTTACAAATTATACAAAACAAATGTCTTAAAATTATAAATAAAAAGCCCTGGAGATATCCTACAAATCTTCTTCATGAAGAAACGGGTTATGAAAAATTGTCGATTTCATAACAAGGATTAATAATAATTACTTTGCCAAAATTGAAAATTCCTCTTACCCACTGAAAGAGAATGTAGAGAATTAACGTAAAATTAAAAAGAAATCAGCAAATTAAAAATTATGTGCTTTTATAGGTCTATTATTTCTAATAAACCTCCTTTAAGCACATAAATATTTTCAGGTAGCATTTGAATTTATTAAATCATATAAAGGTTTTTTTCCTCCCATTTTCCTTTAAAAATCATTAAAAAATAAAATAAAAACTATTTAATATCTTTAGATCCTATATATTATTTTTTGCAATATCTATATGTAAAGATAAGATCTCATATGTGAATATCAAATTTGTTAAAATGTGTAAATAAAGGAAGAATATATAATTGAAAAAAAAAAAAAATTTTTAGAAATATTTGATGGAAATTACCACAACACTAATTTTCCATTTTTAGTCTATATTTTGTAAACTTGTTTCTTTTCTATCTTTCGCAAGAATGCTCTAGAACTCTATTCCTTTTTTCCACTAGAGATAACAAATATATAAAAACTTAAATCGATAAAATTAAAATTCATCAATATCACAGAGTTGCCACTTAATCAAATTAGCCCTTTACATTCGGCTAACCTGACAATAGATCGACCACGATCTAGCATTGCCCTCGTTAACAACAAAAAGCCACCGTTTTACCCCTAACTTGTATCCACGGTTTGAACCTAGCAGCTTCTAAGATCCCCCTGTGCGACAACTGTGTCAACTGACAGTTTTCAACATCGGTGATCTCAGAGCGGTCATTCGGTAAAACACGTTTAATTACATATGGCCCTGTGTATTTTGGGATGAATTTCTTGCTGGCACCAGAAGTAACATCAACATTTCGTATAGCATCAAAATCACCATCCACCACGACGCATAGATATTTCCTCATTCCGAGCCTGGACTGCCTAATGGTCAGATCTGCCTCTGCCCTTAAAGAGCTGAAATCAACCCTATCAGCTACCGTCTCGCCATCAAGGTACTCGGTCATCAACTATAGGACCACGCTGAGGAACTCCAAATAAGAGCGTACTTGGTGTCCGTTTGGTACTACTATGGACTGACTTGTTTAAAGCATACTCAACAAGATTGAAAAGCCTATGACAACCCGACGGACTCTTAGGTTCAGTCAGTTTATCAAGGATAGGAGTCAACACACAGTTGACCCTCCCTACTTGACCATTAGCCTGAGGATAAGCCGTGGCTACCTTAATATCCTGAATATTAAGCTCCATCAGAAACGATGCAAACTCTAAAGAGGTAAAGCATGAACTACGATCCGAGATAATTATACGGGGTCGACTATAAGCATCAAAATACTTCTTCAAGGATTCATTCACCTCACGGGTACTAGTTGTGTTAACAGCATATAATTTCACAAACTTCGTAAATGCATCCACAACAACCAAAAGATGCCTTCTTTTCGAGTTTACGTTCGGTAATGGTCCATAATGGTCAACATGAATAGTATCGAAGGGTACAGGAGCCGTTGGAATGCTATTCAAATTTCTATTGTTAACAGATTTCAGAACTGAATACAAAATACACGAAAGACAATTTCGAATAAATAACTCAATCTTGCTCCTCATAGATGGAAACCAATAGTGAACTTTCATATCATCAAAACATTTCTCAATTGCGAAATGACCCATTTTTTTCATGACACCTACGAATCAATTGTTCCTCTAACACCTTTGGTACATAAAAGCACAACATACCATTAGATATTCTTCGATAAACCAAGCCGTTGGACACTTCGAAGTTTTCCAATGGTCCAGCTTCTAGTTTAGATCTAAGTGACCATATATCAGGGTCCCTCATTTGCTCGACTTGTAAAAAGTCAATATCACTAGAAGTTGCTCCTACCAAAGCAACAACAGTCAAATTCTCGAGTTGGAACTCCTGTCCAACTTGTTGCTTACACGGCCTAGCAATAAAAGTTTCCTCAAGTCCTACGCTCTGACGACTAAGGGCGTCAACATGTCCCATAGATTAACTAGCACGATGCAAAATAGTATAATTATAATTCTCAAGTTCGAGAGCCCATCGACCAATACGGGGGTTAAAGATTTTCTCACCAAGGTTTGTGCCAAAGAATTACAGTTCGTAAAAATCCTAAAAAGCCTGTGTTCCAAGTATACGCGGAACCGTCGTAAAGTAATTCTATATACTCTTTCGCAGATGACAGCAGCATTTGTCATTCATTCTCCTTTAACTGTAGGCCAAGCCTCTTGGAGGTTGGGGGCAAAAGGCAGACAATAAATGACACACTCAATCAAGACCTGTTAACAATCTCCGAGTGGGGTAAAGCGAATAGTTGATTTTAATGCGCTGAAGACTCAATGTATGTTGACCCATAGGGCCATAGAATCAACAATGTCATCTGTATATATGGGTGGTATAGGTATTGAGGAATCGGATACTCTTGATGTTCTAGGCATGAGAATTCAATGTGATGTTCGTTGGAACGAGCATGTTTTTCAAGTGTCTTGGTTTTCTAAAACGGTGTAAAAATTACTTCACTCCTTCTGATCTCCTTAAAATCTATACCACTTACATCCGACCGAAAATGGAATACAACTCCCTTATATGGGCAGGAACTTCAAAGTCTATTTTGGAGCTACTGGACCGTGTGCAAAGGAGGGCGGTGGCGCTCATCAATGACAGTAGGGTATCCAAGTCTATTGATTCATTGGAACATCGTTGGAATGTGGGTTGTGTAGCACTGTTCTATAGATATAACCATGGGAAATGTTCTTCTGAGATTAGCGAGTTTCGGTTCGTTCTACCCGCTTCTCTAGTAGATCACATCCGTTTGTAGCCTATTGTCCAGTTGACCGCACAACGCATTACAGAGAGAATTCGTTTATCAGTCGAACTAGCCGTATGTGGAATAAACTCCCCGCAGAGGTCTTTCCTGACAGTTATAATCTATAAAATTTAAGTCAAATATCCACAAACACTACTCCATCTCTCCTCCTTCCCATAACCTATTTTCCTGAAATCAACACAATGCACCGCATTTTTAAGGGGCATCCCCTGAGTGTTGGTTAGTTTAAAAAAAATTATAGCCAGTGTCTCAAGTTCAAAGCTATGGTAACGAGATTCCGCCCCGGTGCTACGACGAGAATAAAAAGAAATAGGGTGAAGTTTGTCATCATCCTGCTTTTGAAGTAATATTGCACAAAATCTATGGGAACTTGCGTCCGTATGAATCTCAGTTTCACGATCTCGGTTATAAATAGTCAACATCGGGGTTTTAGACAACATTCCCCTTAAATTATAAAATGTCTTCACAGCCTCCGGTGACAGCACAAAAGGTGTATTTTGCTTCAACTAGTCTGTTAACGGTGCAGCTATTTGAGAAAATGAAGGACAAATTTGCGGAAGTAGGAGAATAAACCAAGACATGGATGAACCTCACGCAAGTTCGAAGGAAGGGATAATAACGTATGGCATCAATGGCTTTATAACCCAAATAATCAATTTCAGATTGCAAAAACTTGCACTTCGACATCTTAATCTCGAGATTATAACTAACCAAAATATCAAAAAGTTCGGCTAAAATATGAAACTCTTCATCCACAGTTTTCGTAGCAACAAGAATATCATCCATATAAACTATGATCTTTCCAGATCAAATCATACCACCCAATATCTGAGTCATAAACCTTTGAAAAACAGACGGACCATTTTTCAAACCGAAAGGCATTTTAACATACTCACACTGACGAGGTGTACTTAATGGAATCCTCTTCAATTTCAACCTGATGAAATCCGCTCTTCAAGTCCAAAATAGAAAACCAAGTCTTTAATTCCAAATGCTCTTAACAATCCTTTATTAAAAGCAATGGAAAGTTGTCCTTATAGGTAATCTTATTAGGTGCACGGTAATCAACACACATTATAATGTCGCCGGATTTCTTAGGAACCAAAACAATGGGTGAGTCATACGGAGAGTTACTAGGACGTATAGTCAAATCACGTTCATAATAAGAAAGGTGTCTAGGGCAATAACTAAATGGTTTATCATCAATCAATCTAATGCTCATGGTATGCTTAGTGGGAGTTTCAACAAGCTAACCGGATCGAAATATCGCTTTCGAAGAACCCAAAACATTTCCGAGCATTCGGAGGCCAAAAACTATAACCTATGTCACTAACGGTGCCAACAAAAGTGCATTCCCTCAGCCACTGAACAAAACAATCTACACCCACCGGCAAACAACTGCTAGGTAAATTGGCAGATACATTACAAATATTTCCTAAAGGTGACTTTTGATTGTAACTATATTAAAAAACAAGGATGCTCACCAAGATTCATAAACAATATTAACATTACCTTTATTAAATTCACTTTCAATATTATATGTTTTTAAAAGAACTGGTTCAGATTTACCACAAATTAATTTTATTTGAAGGAGGCCGAGGGCATCTCTTCCAAATAATATAGGAGTAGGCATTAATGAGTCAGGAACTATAAAAAGCACACGGGTTTTCATACGGAATTTAACAATACAGGACACGGTGCCATAACAAGGTATTTTTGAACCTCACAATGCATGATACGGGCTTAATTTAAGTTTATTAATTGAAAAATCTTTTGGCACTATGGACATATTAGCAAAATTAACGGGACTACCAGTATCAAATAAACAAAATTTATGAATTTAGTGCATTCTTTACTTTTCAATAAAAATGCAACACTCACCGACTCCACTACGGAAATTTCATCATCTTCCTTCTCAATTTTAAGTTAATCTTCAATTGGACCATCAACGGCAGCAATATTCTTCTCAGGGCACTCACGGTATTTATGTCCCACTTCCCAACAACGGAAACAAGCTCCTTCAGGGCGATTCGGCAATTTACAGGAATTACTACGATGTCCCTTTCGGCGGCAAATAAAACGTATTTCAGGATTTTCAGACACAGTTTTGCTGGATGTCACAATGTTGGCAGTTTTTAAGCTCATTTGACTGGTTTTTATTGGTTTCATTTCACCATCATTACAAATTTTTTCATAAAAAACCAAAAAATGACGCTACTCTACTAAACCATCAGCATAGTATAAGTTAGCAGCATTTCCACTATTAGAGAGGGATTCATTTTTTGAATCATACTGAGCTCAAGCTGCTTAATAATTTCATTACGTGAGAGTTGGCGGTCAAATATTTCAATAATTTTACTACGGAATTCTCGCCAAGTCATTAACTTATTACAAAAATAAGTTTTAACAGATCCACTTTAAAGGCGCTTTGCAAAGAACCAAGAACTCATCATCCAATTGAAATGTTCCAGCTGCTTCTTCAAAATCAGCTATCCAACGGCAAACATTTAATTGGTCATCTCCAGAAAATTTATTGACAAGAATTTCAAAATCGAAGTCTCATTAGCTTCCAAGTCAACGGTGGCCTTTCTTAAAGCTGCCCGTAATTGGTTTATGGAGCATCTTCTGGTATAACAACACCTTGTTCTTGTAGAGAACACAATAGTTCTTCATTTATTAACTTTAATAGTTTTTGATTCTCCATTTTATTTTATTGCGATACCTGATTTGTAAACTTGTTTCTTTTCTATCTTTCACAAGAATGCTCTAGAACTCTTTATTAATTTTTTTCACTAAAGATAACAAATTTCAAAAATATTAAATCGGTAAAATTAAAATACATACATATATATACATCAATATCACAAAGTTGCCGTTTAATCAAATTAACCAACGCTTTACAATTTCATTATCTAAGAATTAACGAAATTATATATTAAAGAATTTTCAAAAATCCTTTGCACTGAATACTCTATTGACTTCAGTGTTTCAATATGAAAAAGTCAATATCTATAACGAAACTTGACCGCATATTCGTTGACTAACTATTTGAAGGTATGCACTTCAATCCAAAATAAGTCAATTCTGTCTCGATTTCTTCATTTACTTAGTTCTAAATTGTGAAGACTATTTTCATACTCTTCGATTTCTTTTTTAACTTTTAAAACTTATAAAAATAATAACATCTTGAAAATTTATGTTTAATATTCTTTGTTGTATAAAAAAAAAAAACGCTAAAAGTACTCAAAAAGGAGCGAAATGGGAAAATAAGCATTGCTGCTATGTATGGAGTATTTGAAACCTGTTTCTATAACATGTGTCAATTCAGACCGAAGAAACATGTATGGAAACAGCTGCTAACCTCAAAAGGGCAAATACTGAATGCAACTTGAGTTTTTAATGCTTTTACATTTGGTTTGAAATCTCGCAAGATTAGATTTCGATGTTTGCGTTCTGATTTTTGAATGGTAAAAATAGAACTTCTATTTTGTCTCAATATTTTTTTTTATATGTAACAAGAGTATACTCTTTTTTCTTTGAGTGCATTTTATGTGACAGGTTGGTGACTCAAAACAGAAGTGTAGGAATGACAATTTCACATGGCAATAAGTATGACATAGTACTATAAGAATATTGTAAACTTGTAAAACCAAGAAACAGTAGTGTGAATAAGAACATCGAATGTTGTTTCTTTGTTAATTACAGGTATAATTAAGAATTAGTTTATTTTATTGTAAGATATTGATAATATAATAATAAAATCTTTGTTAATTACAGAGAAACAATTCGTGTGTTATTTCTATAACAAAAGGGATTATAAAACAACATTCGCGTTTAGAAGCACTATGGAAATGCTGCAATTCACTTTCAAGATGCTCTCTGCTACAGAGGACCCAAAAACAAACGTGCTGTGTATAACCTCAATTGGCACACCGGACGGACGGAATTATACGATGCCGAATAATTGCTTAAATGCACAAAAGCATGCGGCAATAACGAAGACATCGGCATTTGCTAGGGTAAAGAAAACGCTAACTAAAAGAGGCCAATCAAGGAAGGTGTGGATTAAATTAAATGATGATATTACTGAAACTTATTTGGATGAAGGGGGAAATTTACAGTTTGGTGACGTGTTTTTAGAAGAAGAAATTTGCACACAAGAAAGTGGTATTAAAAACACTTCAGAACAACCATTAATACAATTGCTAGAAATATTACTTGAAAAAAGCCAAGACAACTCTGAAGAAAAGAACATTGGCAAGATAGCTAAAGAATTTGCAATTGAAAAATTTAATGGGAAAAATTCAAACATGGATCAATGGATAACAAGTTTTGAAAAAGAGTGCGAACGATTTGATGTAACTACGGATAAGAGAAAAATTGAAATTTTAAAATCATTTATGGAAAAAGGTGCGGCAGATTGGTATGGTTGTACACTGTTAAAGCTGACTATTGAATCAAAATGGGAAGATTGGAGAACAAGTTTCTGTGATACATTTGCTAACACAGGTTGGGCTTCGATAAGGTATGCACTCCAATTTAAATATCAGTCAGGCTCTTTATTAGAATATGCAATTAGGAAGGAAAAACTTTTACTAGAAGTAAGAAGATCCACTGATGATGGGACATTAATAGATTTAATTGCGATAGGCTTGCCAAATTTCGTAGCTGATAAGATTGATCAGGGAAAATTGAAAAAAACCGAAGACTTGTACAACGAGATAGGTAAATTAGAACACCTGATATACAGGAAAAATTTGGAAACAAAAAAATATTACAAAAATTATACTAACAAAGAAAAGTCAGAAAAGACACCATGTGAAATTTGTAAAAATAAAGGTAAGGGTACACTCTTTCATCCTGAAGCAGAATGCTGGTTTAAGGATAAAGAGGACAAAATGAAACGTGTGAACAATTCCACATTAGAAGTAGAACTTAGCGATACCGTTCCAAAAAACTAATAATTCCACCATTAATTAGACTAAAGATAATATTAAACGATACTTTAGAGGTATCAGCTATTTATGATCCAGGTTCAAATGTTTCACTTATTAATAAAAAACTAATAAAATTGAAATCAAGCAAAAACATGTACAAAGCTAACTTAAAAACAATTAATGGTGTGAATAAAACAGATGGATTGATAACAATAAAAGCAAAAATATTGAATATAGAAGAAAATATAGATGTATTCATATACGATAATGAAAATTTTAAAGACGACTTTCTAATAGGATTAGATGTCATTAAGAAATTTAAATTGATACAAAATGAAGAATTAGAGATAGAACAGAAAATTTCTGATACTACGGACAAACAAGAATATAAAATAAACTTCAATGAACATGTGAATGTAGGTAACTTTGATGTCTTAGGAAACCACTTAAATCATCATGAAGAAACAATAATAAAGAATTTAATTGAGAGATATAAAAATATATTTGCAAAAGATAGATATGATATAGGCAGGGTAAAAGATTATGAAGCCAGGATAGATCTCATCGTAGATAAATATTGCAGTAAAAGACCATATAGATGCACAATTGAAGATAAAAAAGAAATAGAGGAACAGATATCAAATCTATTAAAAAGAAATCTAATAGAAGAATCATACAGTCCTTTTGCTGCTCCAGTAACGTTAGCATATAAAAGGGATGAAAACAAAAGATCAAGGTTATGCATAAATTTTAGAGACCTGAATAAAATAATGGTTCCTCAATCGCAACCTTTCTCATTAATTGAAGATTTAGTAGTAAAAACAAGAAACTGCAAATATTTTTCGAAACTTGACATAAACTCTGCATTTTGGTCTATTCCATTGAGAATCGAAGACAGAAGGAAAACGGGATTCGTAACCCAAGAGGGTCATTTTCAATGGACTTGTTTACCATTTGGCTTAAAGACGTCACCTGCTATATTTCAGAGAATATTAAGTAATATTATAAGGAAACATAAACTATCTACTTTTACAGTAAACTACATTGATGATATATTGATATTTTCGAAATCTTTCGAAGAACATATTAATCATCTGTCTCAATTGCTAGAAGCAATAATGACGGAAGGTTTCAGATTAAAACTCTCTAAATGCACATTTGCATTAGACTCCATACAATATCTAGGTCATATTATAAAGGACAACTCAATATCTCCAATAAAGGATAATCTAATTTCGATAAAAAATTTTCCTGTACCAAAGAATCAAAAAAACATAAGACAGTTCTTAGGGAAAATAAATTTTTACAATGAATATGTACCGAAAATTTCACTCATATTAGAACCACTACATAATTTACTAAGAAAAGGACAAACATTCATTTGGTCTGAAGAGTATCAGAGAACTTTTGAATACATGAAACACTTTCTCTGCACTCAACCAATATTGACTATTTTTGATCCAGACCTGCCAATACATATATATACTGATGCAAGCTTGCAAGGTATAGGAGCTGTTTTAAAACAACCACAGCCAAATGAAAAAATCGAGAAACCTGTAGCGTACTTTTCAAAGAAACTGAATGAATCGCAAAAAAGAAAGAAAGCTATCTATTTAGAATGTTTGGCAATTAAAGAATCATTAAAGTACTGGCAATACTGGCTGATAGGCAGACCATTCAAAGTATTCTTAGATCACAAGCCACTAGAAAAAATGAATATCAAAGCTAGAACAGATGAAGAATTAGGTGATCTTACCTACTATTTATCACAATATGATTTTAAAATAATATACCATCCAGGTAAAGATAATTTAGAAGCAGACTGTTTGAGCAGAAATCCAGTATTAGAGTCTCATGAAAACGAAGATGATGAATTGAAAATTGTGAATTTAATAACGATAGAATACATTTTAAGAGATCAACAAGAAAACAAAAATTTAAAAGATAGGGGAGGTAACTTAAACTTTAAAGACAACCTGTATTATAAAAAAGTAAGAAATCATGAAAAGATTGTACTGTCAGAAGAGTTTTGTAGAAAACTTATAGAAAATGTTCACAAAAGTTTTTGCCACGTCGGCATAAACCAAATGCAAAGCAAGTTATTACGATATTATACAGCGAAAAATATTTCAGAAAATATAAGAAAAACATGCAGAAATTGTAATATTTGTATAAAGAATAAGTCAAGAAGGCAAGATAATATTGGTTTATTGTCACATCTTGGACCCGCAGGAAAACCTTTTCAAATAGTTTCCATAGATACAATAGGTGGATTCGGTGGATCACGATCCACAAAAAAATATTTACATCTCCTAGTAGACCACTTTACAAGATTTGCTTACATATTAACATCAAAAACACAAAACGCAAGTGACTTTATTAAATTAACAGACAACACTCTTAGGGAGCATGATATAGAGATGATTTTAACAGATCAATATTCTGGAATAAATTCCAAAGAATTCAAAAAATATGTGGAAGAGAAAAAAATAAACTTGATTTTCACAGCAGTCAATACTCCATTCTCCAACGGCTTGAAAGAGAGACTTAATCAAACTTTATTAAATAAGATCAGATGTGCGATAAATGAGAAGAAAAAAAATGTGCATGGACAACTATAGCACATAACTGTGTAGAAAAATATAATGAAACTGAACACACAGTCACTAAGTTCAGTCCAAAATATTTGTTACAAGGCGAAGACACATCAATATTACCAAAAGAGTTAAGGAAAAAGAGAGAAAATAATGAACTTGAACATGATAGGGCTATTGCGTTCTAAAACAGTAACAAATACCATAATTACAATAAGAAATTATATGAAAAGAACAGAAAAGATTATGACTTTAGTGTTGGAGACTTGATATATGTGGAAAATGGTAATAGGCTAAATAGAAAAAAATTAGACGAATTAATGATTGGACCTTAAAAGATTTTGGAGAAAGTATCAAAGTCAATGTATAAGATTGACACAGGACACAAAAGATCAGAATCAAATTTGTTTCATATCTCTAAATTAATTCCAACGCCAAATACAGCAGATTAAGAAAAGTAGTGGCGACACTTAGCCAGGAATTCATGTGATTTTGCTTTCATACCATATCGTTTATCCTAGGGGGGGGGGGGGGGGGGGGGAGATGTAACAAGAGTATACTCTTTTTTCTTTGAGTGCATTTTATGTGACAGGTTGGTGACTCAAAACAGAAGTGTAGGAATGACAATTTCACATGGCAATAAGTATGAGATAGTACTATAAGAATATTGTAAACTTGTAAAACCAAGAAACAGCAGTGTGAATAAGAACATCGAATGTCGTTTCTTTGTTAATTACAGGTATAATTAAGAATTAGTTTATTTTATTGTAAGATATTGATAATATAATAATAAAATCTTTGTTAATTACAGAGAAACAATTCGTGTGTTATTTCTATAACAAAAGGGATTATAAAACACATTATATATAGAAAAACGTTGGTGCATTTCTTTGTAACGAATGATCTCCAGAACCATAAGAGCTGTCGAGCTAAGATTTACACTATAGGTTCGGTTCGAGCTCTTCTGTGTATTTTTTAATGTTAACCCTCTAGCTGGTTTTGATGTCAAGTTACAAACAAAAATCTTAGTTTCAGTGCGATTTGACTGCAATTCAGAATGTATGTATGTTTCGTCATAAGAAATTTTTGTATGTATAAATGGACCCGATAGGTGGCGCTGGAGTAAAGTATTTACGGTGCGATTTTACTGAAACTAAGAATATACATATATGTATGTTGGATAATGTGTATTATAGAGCCAAAAATTTTTTTGTTGGACCCGGTAGATGGCGGTGGTATTCGAAAAATAAGGAGTTGTCAAATTTAGTTAAATTTTATAAGTTAAAAAATTCACAAACGTTTTTTTTTATATAAATATTTTAACCAAAAAAAAAAATATTTTAAGACAAAACATCGTTTGTCGGGTGCAGTTATCTATCTATATATTACATATCTTCTATTTATATATATAAAATCGCGTGGGTAGGGTTCTTATGTTATTAATTTAAGTAATCAAACCCTAAATGCGCTGGATCGGACCAGTGAGCGTAAAAAAGTCGGTTCGGACCATACTAAGTAAAATGTGTCTGAAGTGCGAGAGTCTTGGAAAAATAAATAAAAAAAATACATTTGTGATTTTACTGAAACTCAGAATGTATGTTTTTTTGCTCATGACAATTTGTGTTTTGTAGTAGGCGTTGGATTTTTAATAATAAAAAATGTGAAATTATTATTCTAATAATAAAAAATTGTCAAATTTATTTTAATTTTTACTGTGAATTTATTGGTGTAAAGTTTATTTAAATAAAATGAGTAAAAAATTTTAAAATTGATGCAAAATTTGTTTTGTGTACATACATATGTACAAAGGCGTTGGATTTCTAATGATAAAAAATTGACAAATTTATTTTAATTTTAAATGTGAATTGATTGGTGAAAAGTTTATTGAAATAAAGTTAATGTCAAGTTGTAAAGATGGTTCGGACCCGTTCTAACACCGGACGTACATCCATTGATACTCAACGAAGACGTAGATCTAACATCAGAACAACTAGCAGAAGCAAATGCAAGAGTAACTTCAGGTATGTCCCAATTACGTTCTTCTGAAAGAGAAGAACATCAGAATGAACGCCTTGCCAATCAGCGGAACCGAAGCAGACAGGTCTATCAAAGCGCCATTACCTCAAATAGAGATGCAACTCAACTTTCCAATAGAACACGTATGCAAACTACACGCGGTTTGACATTATCTTCGTTTAGTAGAATTGCGTTCGAATATGATCCAGAATTCAAAAATTATTATCGGAAATATGGATCAGGAATGTAATTATTGTCATGCATTGATATTCAAAAATGAAACAGCTGGAATGTGTTGTTCTTCAGGAGAGGTGGTTCTGCCTCAATTAAACTTACCTCCAGAACCATTCAAATCTTTAATGTATGGTGAAAGTGCAGAATCCAAATTATTCTTAAAACACATTGGAAAATTTAATTGTTGCTTCCAATATTATAAAAAACACGGATTCGCGAGGACGCAATTTTGATTCTACTTTCAAAGTTCAAGGCCAAGTGTATCATCAAATTGGTTCATTGATGCCAATGCCAGCTGACCGACCAAAATTTCTGCAAATTTATTTTATGGGTGAAGAAGAGGACCAAGTAAATATACGCTGCGAATACCATCACATTGCAGTTTTTCAAGAACGAGCTATTGTTGCAACTTTGGAATCCTTTTTAGCAGCACACAATCAATTTCTTCAATTATTTAAAATAGTTTCTGAAGAATTGTAATGGTGCGGCGTTGGTGGAAGATCCGCTTCCATTTCCCTGAGCCTTTGCTGGTCGCACGTGCTGGCGTAGGGGCCTAGCTCGCCGGATGGGTGGGGTCTTGCTCAGGCCCAGGGAAACCGCACTACAGATTTTCACGTGCGATTTAAAAAAACTGTCAAAACACGGACGCTAAATGGATAGATGGCCATTCTTACCTTGGGATTGGGGACGAGGTGTTCTGCCCCTTTTTGCCCTCCCTACCATGTTACCTCGACTCCATCTCAATTGGAGGTAACCCACTGCAATGAAAAGATTAGGGTTTGGTTTGGTTTTCTACATTGGGTTTTATAAACTTTATTTAATCTTCATAATTATTTGTATATAAATGAATTCTAACTTTTTGTTTACAGTTAAACTTTTTTTTTTTTGTTTTTGTTAAAATAATTATTTTTGCTCTATAAAATAGATTTTGTTTTGTGGAAAAATCAAATAAAATTATTATATAATGATTTAAAAAAAAAGAGTAGATCTAATTAGGCGGTTTTATGGATTAATCAAAAGGAAAAATAGTAGTTTTTTTTTTTTTTATATAATTATTATTTTAATATGGAATATATAACGATGTTTTCAGGTGTTGTGAGGTTAAAATTTTTCATGATTCTTTTACACCACTTATTTGTTTTTACTTTAAATTTTAATTGTGATTTTTTTTCTTTTATTTTACTTAGAACTTTCAACATTTTTCTTTTTTTTTTTTTAATGTACCTTTTTTTTTTTTAAACTTATGCCATTATTTGTTTTTTTTTTTTATGTAATATATGTAAATATATATAGAGTGTATGTGAAATGGTTTAGATAGTAGCAATAGTACATATATAGATTAATACATAAAACGTATATAAACTATTTAGTTTATTTTCATTAGAAGCTATAAGTCGTTTGTTTTTTTTTTACTTCCACGGTAGTTGCTTAATGATGTTTAAAAAGTGCGCTGTTGCTGGATTTTTAAATCCTTACTTTTACCATTTTTTTCAGATATATATTTTTGAATTCGCGTTTAAAATTTATATAAAACTCTCGTTACCATTGGCTCATGACACGACTCCTTTTTGTAAAAGCTCGGTATTTGGGTTTTATTGTATTTCGATCTTTACTTTTGAAGATTTAGTTTACAATGATTTGCAAAAACTACAAAAAAACAATGATTCTTTTTTTTATCGAGAACTTATTTGTTTACGAAAATATGCTTCGCTACACTCCCTTATCAAAACTTGAATGAATTTTAAAATTCTGGCGTCATCTTCATAACACCAATTATACAAGACTTTTTTGTATTACCTACGCTCACCCACTCATTGAATAGCTTATGTATGTCATTATGTAACTTTTTATCTCTTTATCCCTACTACACATAGATATACATACATTCGTTCATAATCTCACTCTTTTCGTAAAAAAAAATACCAACTCATATTAAAACGAGAGAGTAAGTGAGATTATTGAGTGAATGAAGGGGCAAGCTAATACCAATAGCTGAAAACCAAGTGGGAGAACGAGAAGGATTGCAAGCTGTAGTTGACCCATACATACATGCATAATCATGAATTCATATAAACAACGAAGAGACAAACAAATCGCTTCATTAATCAGTTTGCAAAAATAGAACAAAAAATTTTCCATTCACATGTTACCATATAAGGTGTTATTTACATGTACATACTTGAACTTGAAAATAATTTCAAGATCAAGGTTATTATTTTTTTCTTCTTTCTTATTCTGCTTGTAACAGAAATTCTTTTGTTACAGTAAAGCGCAAAACAGATCACCGTCACAAAACAGATGGTTTTGATTTCCATGAAAGGAAAAATCAACTGAAAACGGATATGTAGGGTATTTACGCATTGGCTTTTTGCAAATCTTTCGCGTGATACATGCCAAGGTCTTTTCCGGCTAAATCCACCAATTTATAATTGCAATAACCAATTTTCTTTAAAATTTTGGCCTTCAAAAATTTAGGGGCAAGTTTAGAATTATATGCAGAAGCTTTATTGCTCTGCGAAAAATTTCGTCGGTAAACAACTTCACCTTCTGAAAAATTAACAGCCCTAGTTCTCAGATCGTAGGTTTTCTTATTGGCGTCATAGGCTCTTTCTAAATTTTCCTTCACTTTTTGTCGAACAAAATGTAATTTGTCGGAGTTATCTACCACATCTAAACCTTCTTCTAATAAATCTAACGTTTTAAAGACTTCATAGGATTGTCCGTGAGTAACCATTTGGTGTCCAAACAGAACATAATACGGTGAAAAACCTAATGAACTGTGATATGAGCTTCTCAAAGCAACTCCTATTTGGCTCAAATTCGTATCCCACATACGCTGATCTTTTCCTAGATACGAACGTATTCCAGCGATAATGGATCGATTAACTCGTTCAGAGTTATTAGATTGGGGTGAATAAATGGCTGTGAAAATATGTTTTACTCCATATTTAGTTAAAAAACTTTCAAAAAGTGAGGATCTAAATTGAGAACCGTTGTCTGTAATAACGACTTCAGGCACGCCGAATAAATGAAAGACATTTTTCTCAAGAAAATCAATAACCGAAGTGGTCGACATTTTCCGTAACGCTTTAAATAACGGATATTTTGTGAAGTGGTCTAATACCAAAAAAATAGCTACATTGCCAGCTTTTGACCGCGGATAAGGTCCAATAAAATCTAAACATAATCGTTGAAAAGGTCTAAACGATTTGGCTTGAACACCCATAGGTGGTTTTAAAATAAAATTTGGCGCTTTGCTTTGTTTGCAAATGTCGCAACTTAATACAAAGGATCTAACCTGAGTAGCCATATTGGGCCAATAAAAATTTCGCCTCAATCGCACACCTCCATGTGCAAACATGGGTGGATTATGAGCGCGTTCGATCACACAAGAGGTAAGTTCCTGTGGAACCCACAACTTCCATGATCGAGCCTCTGAAAATTCATCGCGTGAAAACTCTACGCGTTTATAGATGAAACCATCTACGACCTTTAAATCGGGCAAACGATTTTGATTGTTTTCGATATCAGCGATCAATTTAATATATTGTCCTGATGAAAAATATGGAGAAGATAAATCTATCTCCGGTTCTATCGTATCTAAGCTGTCAATGTTTGTAAAATTCAAGGGGTTTTCATTTTCGGACGGTAACCTCGATAATGCATCGGGAACAATATGTTCACTTCCCTTACGGTGTAAAATCGAAAAGTTGAAACCTTGAAGTTTCATAGACCAACGAGCTAGCCGGCCATTTAGGTCTGCTTGACGCATTAACCATTTTAGTGAAGCGTGGTCCGTTATTACACAAAACTCGTGACCTTCAACGTATTCTCTAAATTTTTCTATGCTTAAAACAGCAGCAAGGCATTCGAGTTCGGTGATAGAATAGTTCTGTTGGGCTCTATTTAATTTATGCGAGAAAAATGCAATGGGCCTTTCGACACCATTGTCATCTTCTTGAGCCAGAACTCCACCAACTCCAGTTTTGCATGCATCGCAAGAAATTATGAACGGTCGTTCGAAATTTGGTGTTATTAATAACGGAGCGGATGTCAGTTTTTCTTTAATCAAATCAAATGACTTTTGCGCTTCAGGGTTCCAGACAAAAGTTTTACATTTTTTCGTGAGGTCAGTTAACGGACTAGTTAACGAAGCAAAATTTTCTAGAAATCGTCTGTACCAACCTACAAGACCTAAAAATTGGCGAACCTCTTTAGCTGATTTTGGTTCAGTTAACCCTTTAATGGCGGAAACTTTACTGGGATCAGGTTTTATACACCCAGAACCAATTATATAACCTAAATATCGGACTTCTTTCATGCACCATTTGCATTTTGCAATATTTAACGTCAGACCGGCTTTGCGAATTAATTGTGCTACTTCGAGCAATAAAGAAATATGTTCTTCGAAATCATCGCTTACTAAGAGCAAATCGTCTAAATAAACGAAGACTCGATTTTTAAGATGCGGTGGAATAATAACATCCATTAATCGGCAAAGAGTCTGGGGTGCATTGGTTAAACCAAAAGGCATCACTTTAAATCGATATAAGGGTCGATTAGGAATGGTGAAGGCTGTCATATCACGAGATTTTTCTTCTAAACTAACTTGCCAAAAAGCATGTTTTAAATCTAAAGATGAAATAAATTCAGCTTTAGGTAATCTTGATAAAATTCCGTTTATTTTAGGTTGAGGGTAAGCGTCGCGAATAGTTACGCTATTCAATTTACGAGAGTCAAGACAAAGTCTAAACTTTCCTTCTCTCTGGACGCAAGCTACAGGACTACTCCAAGAACAAGTAGGAGGGGCTTTTTCTATCACTCCGAGCGCCAACATGCGATCAACTTCGTCATGAATTTTCTTTTGTACTGCGGGAGAGACAGAAAAGTACCTTTGCTTGATGGGTTTGACTCCTGGCTCTATTTCAATCGAATGTTCTATGAGGGGTGTCTTACCCAAACCTTCTTTGTCAAAATCTGGAAAAATCTTTATAATTTATCTAATCTATTTCGCTGTTCGTTGGTTAGAATATTCTCTTCGCAAACTTGATTAAGCTCTTCAATTTTTAATGGGCTGTTCCCAAAAATCATAGACATAAGTCCAAAAGCGTGCCAAAAATCGATACCTAAGTATACATCATGAGTTAAGTCGGGTATTATATACAAACGAACTAGTTTGGTTATATTTCGATAAGTAATATTTGTTTCTACGAAACCTAAAATTTTATATTGCTGACCGCCAGCTGCTTCTACGAAATTAGAAAATTTTTTAAAAGGTAAATTTTTACCAAGAAAAGTTTTTGCAGCGGAACCACTTATGCAGGATAAAGAGGCGCCTGAATCCAAAAGGCCTAATAATTTCATTCCAAAGATATCAATTTGGATATAGGGTCTTATGTCTGATTTTGACTTCTCAATAGATTCAATGCAACTTCGGACTTTAAACTTGTTTAATTTTAACATTTTATAAAAAATTCTAATTCGTAGAGTACTTCTTTTTACTTTATGAATTTGCGTGTTAAATTTCGCTGGGGTGTTAATCGATTCACTGAAAATTCGTTTTCTAGCTAACTCATATAATCTAACTCTCTCATGGTATGGCTTGATGGGAAATAAAATTGGTTTAGACTTTTCCTTGTCATTTTTCAAAATTGTAAAATTGGTAAAATTGGTGGAATCGGTTTGTGTGCTACCGTCAGAGCTGGTCTTTAAAATTTCTGTGGGGTTGTCATCATTTTCAAATTGTTTTTCGCCTAAAGACGTATTTATTTGGTTCTCGAGCGGAAGCTGGTGTTGTTGCTGGCGCTCGCCTGGAAGTTTCCCTGACACTTTTCACATTGGGGTCTGTAGACACCTACGGTACCACATCCATAACAAAATATGGTTCTGTCTTCGAGACAGTCCGTATATCTGTGGCCTTCTTTTCTACAGTTCCAGCAGATATTAATTTTGCGTTTAGCAGGGTCTTCTTTTGGTTTGCGGACCTCGCAAACTTCTTCAGGTGGGTCTTCATCGAAAAATTCATCCTCTACATCTATTTCATTGACTTGTCTTCTAAAAGTTTTATGAGTTCTATCGAGTTCGAAACTCAGTGCCTCTCGTCGCAAAACCAAATGGCGTAAATGGGAAACGTTGTCAATTTGTAAATAGAACAATTCCCTTCTTAAATGAGGTCTTAAATTTCTACGCAAAATTTCTGTCAATTCGGATTCTGTAATGGTGCGGCGTTGGTGGAAGATCCGCTTCCGTTTCCCTGAGCCTTTGCTGGTCGCACGTGCTGGCGTAGGCGCCTAGCTCGCCGGATGGGTGGGGTCTTGCTCAGGCCCAGGGAAACCGCACTACAGATTTTCACGTGCGATTTAAAAAAACTGTCAAAACACGGACGCTAAATGGATGGATGGCCATTCTTACCTTGGGATTGGGGACGAGGTGTTCTGCCCCTTTTGCCCTCCCTACCATGTTACCTCGACTCCATCTCAATTGGAGGTAACCCACAAAATGACAAGATTTGGTTTGGTTTGGTTTTCTACATTGGTTTAACAAAAAAAAATGTATTTAACCTTCATTTAAGGTTTCAAAATTTAAATTATATATATTTAGCAAAACTTATTTAATTTTTTTTTTTATATTTTATCAAAATTTTACTTTTTAGAAAAATTTTCAGTTTAGCAAAATTTTATTTCTTAGCAAAATTTTAATTTTAGGGAAATTTAATTTTAGGAAAATTTTTAAATATAGCTCAATTTTAATTTTAGGAAAAATTTTAATCATAGCATAATTTTTAATTTTAGGAGAATTTTACATTTTATTTTTTTTTAGCTAAATTATATTTCTTATTATAAGTTTAATTTTAGCTCTATTTTATTTTTATTTAGGAAAATTTTTAGATTAATTTTATATTTAGCAAAGTTCTTAATTTAGAAAATTTTTAGTTAAATTTTAGTTTAAACTTAGAAAAATTTTGATTTATAATTAGAAAAATTATTGTTTTTTTTTTTTTTTTTTTTGTTTTCAAGAATTTTATTTAATTAATATATATTTTTTTTTTTTAAAAGATCTTACAAATTAGTAAAAATTATATAAAACAGCAGGTAGACATAGATGTTATTTTAGAAATAAATAATTTAGTAGCAATTTTATTTTAGCTTTTCACTTTAATTTGAACTTTATTTATATTCTGAGAATAGATAGATAATAACTTTACTTACGTCATAAAAGGGCATAGAAACTAAGCCCATTTATCAACCAAATTTGTTTACTCTCTTTTAGTATTGAAAATATTTCTTGCTTGAAATGGTAGTTTAGTCGAATATATGAATAAGGTAAGCCTTGTACGTAAACGTCATGTGGCAAATGCCGATATATTTGAAAATTTTAATCGTCTTTTCTTCGGTTGAAATTTCCGATTTTATTTTTACTTCTTCCATTAAAGGCTGCTTTCTACTCCAACTTTCTACATTAAGCACCGGTTTACTTCTTATATGGCCATTAATTTAATTTTTAATATGGAAACAGTCCATTTACGGGAGTTTGCTTTAAAATTCCAAATAATCACATCGCTTTCTGAACTTTTATACTTTATCGCTTTATCGTACTTTAGTTTTGTTTTGGACAGTTGCTGGCCCAATTAGAAGTTATACACTCATTAAATAGTTTTTAAGTATTTTTCTTGATTTTATTTCTTACGTACAAACTTGATATTGATATGCACTTGTAATTGTTCACTAGCCAGAACTTGAATGAATTTTAAATTCTGGCGTCATCTTCATAACACCAATTATATTCTTTCTTTTTTTTTTTTGTATTACCTACGCTCACCCACTCATAGAATAGCCTATGTATGTCATTATGTAACTTTTTATCTCTTTATCCCTAATACACATAGATATACATACACTCGTTCATAAACTCACTCTTTTCGTAAAAAAAAAATACCAACTCATATTAAAAGGAGAGAGTAAGTGAGATTATTGAGTGAATGAAGGGGCAAGCTAATACCAATAGCTGAAAACCAAGTGGGAGAACGAGAAGGATTGCAAGCTGTAGTTGACCCATACATACATGCATAATCATGAATTCATATAAACAACGAAGAGACAAACAAATCGCTTCATTAATCAGTTTGCAAAAATAGAACAAAAAATTTTCCATTCACATGTTACCATATAAGGTGTTATTTACATGTACATACTTGAACTTGAAAATAATTTCAAGATCAAGGTTTTTATTTTTTTCTTCTTTCTTATTCTGCTTGTAACAGAAATTCTTTTATTACAGTAAAGCGCAAAACAGATCACCGTCACAAAACAGATGGTTTTGATTTCCATGAAAGGAAAAATCAACTGAAAACGGATATGTAGGGTATTTACGCATTGGCTTTTTGCAAATCTTTCGCGTGATACATGCCAAGGTCTTTTCCGGCTAAATCCACCAATTTATAATTGCAATAACCAATTTTCTTTAAAATTTTGGCCTTCAAAAATTTAGGGGCAAGTTTAGAATTATATGCAGAAGCTTTATTGCTCTGCGAAAAATTTCGTCGGTAAACAACTTCACCTTCTGAAAAATTAACAGCCCTAGTTCTCAGATCGTAGGTTTTCTTATTGGCGTCATAGGCTCTTTCTAAATTTTCCTTCACTTTTTGTCGAACAAAATGTAATTTGTCGGAGTTATCTACCACATCTAAACCTTCTTCTAATAAATCTAACGTTTTAAAGACTTCATAGGATTGTCCGTGAGTAACCATTTGGTGTCCAAACAGAACATAATACGGTGAAAAACCTAATGAACTGTGATATGAGCTTCTCAAAGCAACTCCTATTTGGCTCAAATTCGTATCCCACATACGCTGATCTTTTCCTAGATACGAACGTATTCCAGCGATAATGGATCGATTAACTCGTTCAGAGTTATTAGATGGGGGTGAATAAATGGCTGTGAAAATATGTTTTACTCCATATTTAGTTAAAAAACTTTCAAAAAGTGAGGATCTAAATTGAGAACCGTTGTCTGTAATAACGACTTCAGGCACGCCGAATAAATGAAAGACATTTTTTTCAAGAAAATCTATTACCGAATTGGTTGACATTTTACGTAAGGCTTTATTTAAATAGGGGATATTTGGTGAAATGGTCTAATACCAAAAAAATTGCTACATTGCCAGCTTTTGACCGTGGATAAGGTCCAATAAAATCTAAATATAACCTTTGAAAAGGTCTAGCCGATTTGGCTTGAACACCCATAGGTGGTTTTAAAATAAAATTTGGCGCTTTGCTTTGTTTGCAAATGTCGCAACTTAATACAAAGGATCTAACCTGAGTAGCCATATTGGGCCAATAAAAATTTCGCCTCAATCGTTCGAGGGTTTTTCCCACACCTCCATGTGCAAACATGGGTGGATTATGAGCGCGTTCGATCACACAAGAGGTAAGTTCCTGTGGAACCCACAACTTCCATGATCGAGCCTCTGAAAATTCGTCGCGTGAAAACTCTACGCGTTTGTAGATGAACCCATCTACGACCTTTAAATCGGGCAAACTATTTTTATTGTTTTCGACCTCATCGATCAATTTAGCATATGGTCCAGATGAAAAATGTGGAGAAGATAAATCTATCTCGGGTTCTAACGAATCTAAGCTGTCAATGTTTTCAAAATTTAGGGGGTTTTCGTTTTCGGTTGGTAACCTCGATAATGCATCGGGTACAACGTGTTCACTTCCTTTACGGTGAAAAATAGAAAAATTAAAACCTTGGAGCTTTATGGACCAACGAGCTAGCCGGCCATTTAGGTCTGGTTGACGCATTAACCATTTTAATGAAGCGTGGTCCGTAATGACACAAAATTCGTGACCTTCTACATACTCTCTAAATTTTTCTATGCTTAAAACTGCAGCAAGGCATTCGAGTTCGGTGATAGAATAGTTCTGTTGGGCTCTATTTAATTTATGCGAGAAAAATGCAAAGGGCCTTTCGACACCATTGTAATCTTCTTGAGCCAGAACTCCACCAACTCCAGTTTTGCATGCATCGCAAGAAATTATGAACGGTCTTTCGAAATTTGGTGTTATTAATAACGGAGCGGATGTCAGTTTTTCTTTAATCAAATCAAATGACTTTTGCGCTTCAGGGTTCCATACAAAAGTTTTACATTTTTTCGTGAGGTCAGTTAACGGACTGGTTAATGAAGCAAAATTTTCTAGAAAACGTCTGCACCAACCTACAAGACCTAAAAATTGGCGAACCTCTTTAGCTGATTTTGGTTCAGTTAACCCTTTAATGGCGGAAACTTTACTGGGATCAGGTTTTATACACCCAGAACCAATTATGTAACCTAAATAACGGACTTCCTTCATGCACCATTTGCATTTTGCAATATTTAACGTCAGACCGGCTTTGCGAATTAATTGTGCTACTTCGAGCAATAAAGAAATATGTTCTTCGAAATCATCGCTTACTAAGAGCAAATCGTCTAAATAAACGAAGACTCGATTTTTAAGATGCGGTGGAATAATAACATCCATTAATCGGCAAAGAGTCTGGGGTGCATTGGTTAAACCAAAAGGCATTACTTTAAATCGATATAAGGGTCGATTAGGAATGGTGAAGGCTGTCATATCACGAGATTTTTCTTCTAAACTAACTTGCCAAAACGCATGTTTTAAATCCAAAGATGAAATGAATTCTGCTTTAGGTAGTCTAGATAAAATTCCGTTGATTTTGGGTTGAGGGTAGGCATCGCGAATAGTTACACTATTTAATTTTCGAGAGTCCAGACATAGTCTGAATTTTCCTTCTCTCTGGACGCAAGCTACAGGACTACTCCAAGAACAAGTAGGAGGGGCTTTTTCTATCACTCCGAGCGCCAACATGCGATCAACTTCGTCATGAATTTTCTTTTCTACTGCGGGAGAGACAGAAAAGTACCTTTGCTTGATGGGTTTGACTCCTGGCTCTATTTCAATCAAATGCTCTAAAATGGTGGTCTTACCTAAACCTTCTTTGTCAAAATCTGGAAAAATCTTTATAATTTGATCTAATCTATTTCGCTGTTCGTTGGTTAGAATATTCTCTTCGCAAACTTGATTAAGCTCTTCAATTTTTAATGGGCTGTTCCCAAAAATCATAGACATAAGTCCAAAGGCGTGCCAAAAATCGATACCTAAGTATACATCATGTGTTAGATCGGGTATTATATAAAAACTTACTAATTTGGTAATATTTCGGTAGGTGACATTTGTTTCTACGAAACCTAAAATTTTATATTGCTGACCGCCAGCTGCTTCTACGAAATTAGAAAATTTTTTAAAAGGTAAATTTTTACCAAGAAAAGTTTTTGCAGCGGAACCACTTATGCAGGATAAAGAGGCGCCTGAATCCAAAAGGCCTAATAATTTCATTCCAAAGATATCAATTTGGATATAGGGTCTTATGTCTGATTTTGACTTCTCAATAGATTCAATGCAACTTCGGACTTTAAACTTGTTTAATTTTAACATTTTATAAAAAATTCTAATTCGTAGAGTACTTCTTTTTACTTTATGAATTTGCGTGTTAAATTTCGCTGGGGTGTTAATCGATTCGCAGAAAATTCGTTTTCTAGCTAACTCATATAATCTAACTCTCTCATGGTATGGCTTGATGGGAAATAAAATTGGTTTAGACTTTTCCTTGTCATTTTTCAAAATTGTAAAATTGGTAAAATTGGTGGAATCGGTTTGTGTGCTACCGTCAGAGCTGGTCTTTAAAATTTCTGTGGGGTTGTCATCATTTTCAAATTGTTTTTCGCCTAAAGACGTATTTATTTGGTTCTCGAGCGGAAGCTGGTGTTGTTGCTGGCGCTCGCCTGGAAGTTTCCCTGACACTTTTCACATTGGGGTCTGTAGACACCTACGGTACCACATCCATAACAAAATATGGTTCTGTCTTCGAGACAGTCCGTATATCTGTGGCCTTCTTTTCTACAGTTCCAGCAGATATTAATTTTGCGTTTAGCAGGGTCTTCTTTTGGTTTGCGGACCTCGCAAACTTCTTCAGGTGGGTCTTCATCGAAAAATTCATCCTCTACATCTATTTCATTGACTTGTCTTCTAAAAGTTTTATGAGTTCTATCGAGTTCGAAACTCAGTGCCTCTCGTCGCAAAACCAAATGGCGTAAATGGGAAACGTTGTCAATTTGTAAATAGAACAATTCCCTTCTTAAATGAGGTCTTAAATTTCTACGCAAAATTTCTGTCAATTCGGATTCTGTAATGGTGCGGCGTTGGTGGAAGATCCGCTTCCGTTTCCCTGAGCCTTTGCTGGTCGCACGTGCTGGCGTAGGGGCCTAGCTCGCCGGATGGGTGGGGTCTTGCTCAGGCCCAGGAAAACCGCACTACAGATTTTCACGTGCGATTTAAAAAAAACTGTCAAAACACGGACGCTAAATGGATGGATGGCCATACTTACCTTGGGATTGGGGACGAGGTGTTCTGCCCCTTTTGCCCTCCCAACCATGTTACCTCGACTCCATCTCAATTGGAGGTAACCCACTGCAATGATAAGATTTGGTTTGGTTTGGTTTTCTACATTGGGTTATAAATAAGTTTTATTGAACCTTCATTTTAAGGTTATTTTAAATTAAGTTTAGCAAAATTTAATTTTAGGAAAATTTTTAAATATAGCTCAATTTTAATTTTAGAAGAATTTTTAAATTTTAGCAAAATTCTGTTTTAGGAAAATTTTAGCAAAATTTTATTTTTAGCTAAATTATATTTCTTATTATAATTTTTAATTTTAGCTCAATTTTATTTTTATTTAGGAAAATTTTTAGATTAATTTTATATTTAGCAAAGTTCTTAATTTAGAAAATTTTTAGTTAAATTTTAGTTTAAGTTTATATTTAGAAAAATTTGTTATATTTAGAAAATTTTTATATTTCGAATATTTTATATTTTGCGAATTTTGACATTTCGAAAATTATATATTTATTTAAATTTTATAATTAGAAAACTTTTTTAGGTAATTTTAGAAAAATTTTAATGTTAGAAAATTTTGTTTAATATAATTTTATAAAAAAATTAAGTTTTGAATGCGATTTTCAATTCAATGTATTTTTTTTTGTTTTAATTAAATTTTGTTTAATTTTAGCTTTAACAAAAAAAAAATTTTGTTCTTTTTTTTTTAAATATGGTACCATTTTGTAAATTCTCTTAAATTTCTATAATTTTAAATTTAGGTTAAATTTTAAATTTTTATTTCTAGCAAAATTTAATTTTAGGGACATTTTAATTTTAGGAAAATGTTAAATTTAGAAAAATTTTAAAGTATAGCATAATTTTAATTTTAGGGGAAATTTTAAATTTAGCTTAATTTTTTCCATATTTAGGAAAATTATTTTAATTTATGAAATTTTTAGCTTAAACAAAAGTTGACTTTTAGCACTATTTAATTCTAGGACAATTTTTAATTTTTTAGGAAAATTTTTAATTTTTAGGAAAATTTTTAAATTTTAATAAAAAATTGTTAATAGTAGAAAAAAATTTTTAATAGTAGAACAATTTTAATATTAGCAAACCTCATATCTAAAAATATTTGATATTTAGTTTAAATTTATAATTAGAAAAAAATTTTGATTTATAATTAGAAAAATCTTTAAAAAATTAATTTTAATTTATAGTTAGACAAATCTTAGAAAATTTATTTAATTTAATTTAGATTTACGAAAACATTTTAATTAGTTTCTTTTAATTACCGCCATAGGGTTGTAGTTGTTGAGGATGAAGCTGCTGCCGCCAGACGCCGTGGTTGTGTCTCGTATTAATAAAGATGAGCATTAATTGCAGATTTAACAAAATAATTTTAATGATGATATTTTTTTATAGTTATTGACGATAATTTAACATAAACTTATGAATAGTTGTAATTTTTTCTACGTTTGAGTTTTTAGTTTTCTTATGAATTGTTTATTCAATAGATTTAATATTCTGAGTAGATTTAATTTGACCTTTCATTTGTCTTTTCTTATTTCTTTTATTCCTTAACACTACATTTTAAATTTTAAATTAAGGTTTTTCCTCAACCTGTTCATTTCACGATTCAATTTCAACTCCGTTTTAATTTTATTTTATGTTTCAATTATTTATTTTTTAAACATTCGTTTCTTTTCTTAACATTAGTCTCTTTTTTTTTTTTTAATTTATTAAACTTAACTTTACTTTTATTTTATTTGTTTTAATTTAACTTTTACACTAATTTTTAATTCACTTAATCTAAATTTTATTTTTACTTTCTTTCTTAAAACTACATTTTAAATTATTACGAGGCTTTTCCTCAACCTTTCCTTTTCAAAAACAAAACTTCAACTCCGTTTCTGTTCTTAAATTTAATTTTATATTTTTTTTAAACTTTAAAAACATTAATTTTTAATTTTAATATTTAATTTATTTTATTTGTTTTAATTTAAATTTTACGCTAATTTTAAATATTTAATTTTCTTAAACTTTCATTTTTTATTAAACTTAAATTAAATTTTTTTTTTTTGAGGCTTTTCCTCAACCTTTTACTTGCACAACTACATTTCGACTCCCTTTTTAATTTTATTTGTCTTGTTAATCAAGCTACACTTCTTCATTCATTCCTCTGCAGATAAAAACCTGTTTATTAAACAAACAAAATCACCAGCAATTCAGTGAGAACATTCATATGCATTCATAATATTCTCTAGTATTTATAACACTCACACTCATATATGACTATGAGAGCAAGTGAGATCAATACAAGAAAATACGTGGTTTGACCAGCATGATTGCATATGAATGTGTTCATGATTTAATACAACAAAATGAAGAGAACAAAACGCCATAAATCAGTTTGCTAAAAAAAAATGCCATATAAGGTGTTGTTTATATGTACATACTTGAACTTGAAAATAATTTCAAGATCAAGGTTATTATTTTTTCTTCTTTCTTAATCTGCCTGTACCAGAAATTCTTCTGCTACAGTGCAGAGCAAAAAAGATCACCGTCACAATTCGCTCAGGGGATATCGTAGACGATCGCAAAGCTGCAGAATGGCATGGTGAAAATCGTCAAAGCTTTCGTTAGCATTTTGCTTCCGGTCTCTAATCATTTCTCTGATATCTAAATCAGATAAATGATCGCTAAAATGATTTTTAAGAGCCCTGCACAAATCTTCCCATTCGATTCTATCGACGGTGCTGCGATATCGCCAATACCATTCTTTAGCTTTGGACGTAAACAAAATGTGACAATGGTCGCCTAATAGTCTAAAATCTCCTGCTAAACTGTCTTTTGTCAAAGAATTGACCATATAAATAAATTTTTCTACCGGTAACCCCGAGGTGTTTCCATTAAACGTTATGTTCCAACTATTAATCAGACTTGCAATCTTCCCACTATTGTTAAGGGTAACGGACGATAATGATGCTCTCTCGCGACTTGCTGGTACAGACGGGTGAGTTGAAGGAGGCCTAATATTACGCGGAGGGACAAAAGTAGGTTCATGGGGAACCTGATGAACGGAAGGGGCTGTAGAATTTCGAGGGACGGACGCATTCGGAAAGATCTCTCTGGGCCATTCAGGTTCTCTGGTTGCGCTAATGTTTACGCTAGTAAATTGTTGAGATAACCTTTCTACCACAGCGTGAAGCATATTGATCTCGCCTTGAAAGCTGGTTTCAATTTTAGATCTAATGCGGTCCTCTAAACTATCTCTTCCTTCACCACTAGTCTGACCTGGTGAAATATTTCGGTTGGCATTAAACTCTGCTTTTCTTTCCTTTCTGCTGGATAAAATTCTTTCCGCGGATTTCGGAATCGTTCCAGTATTAACTGGTAAACTTTCGTCATTAACTCGGACGGAATATTTTAATAAACTGTTTTTAGTGACAGTTTTGTTACATTGCGGACAACAAGTCGAAACGTTGAGGAAATTAAAAAGGCACTCGTGGTGGAAAATGTGTCTACACCTGGTAGAAACTAAGTTACTGGTATGATCGTAACTTTCTTGGCATATCAAACAAACGTTCTCAGCCAAAGCCGAAGCTAAACTTCCTGGACTATGTCGTACCGCCATGATTTCGGACTAACTATAAAAATTTTAACGAAAATATATTCGGACGATATGAAAGAATGAACGAGTGTTGGTATAACGACAATGACAGCGAATATAATGAGATGTTACGCAGTTGAGATAATTTTAAGTCAAATTAAGTTCAGGTTCAATAGAACCAATATAGGCTGTAAATAAATAGATGAGCGTTTGTAAGGTTGAGTTTGGCTGAGCTAGGTAAAGTTCAAAGGAAGTTAATTGGAAATATTTAAGCAATGACAATTTTTGTTCTAAGTGAACAAAGGTGGTACGGCCCACAAATGAATTTTATGAATTCCAAAAAAAATTTTTATAATTTACGTTAATTTAAATTTACGAAAAATTTGAGTTCACGTCGAAAAGGGAATGAAATTCAGTGAAAAAGTGATTACAAAAGTTAGTTAAAAACTGATCAAAAGTTTGAGTTTTTAATCGAACCCACGCAAAATTATTCAAGAATTAAATTTTCAATTAAGTTTCAAAAAAATTAAAATTTTAAAAAATTATCAAAAGTTCCATTAAATTTAATAAAATTCTAGATTCTTCAAAAATCTAAATTGGAAAAAAATTTAAAAATTAAAATTCAGACAAAATTAAAAAAGTTCAAAATTAATTTTCAACAAAGTTTCAAAATTTCTATATAAAGTTTTAATATAATTTCAATATAGTTTTCATATATAATTTCATCAAAATTTCAAACCAGTTCAAATACAATTCTTAATGTCAAAAAAAATTCTAAAAATTTCAATATAACTTTTCAAATAGAGTTATAATTCAATAAATTGTTAATCAATTTTTAATATATAATTTTCAATATAAATTTAATATAATTCAATGTAGTATTTCAATATAATTTTTCAATACTTTAATTTTCAATATAGCTTTTCACTATAGTTTTCAAAATTTAATTTTCAATATAAAAATTTTCAAAAGGTTTCAAAAAAAATTTCAATTATAATTTCGATATAAACTTCATAAAGATTTCCACAAAAATTTTCAATATAGTATTCAATCTATGTTAATAGATTAGTTCAAATATTTTTTTTTTTTTTTTTTTTTAATAAAAATTTTCCAAAATTTAAAACTTAGTTCAATTATAAGTTAATGAAATATCTTTCAGAAAATTTCAAAATTTCCAATATACTTTTCAATATATTTCAAAAAAATTTCAATAAATTGTCAACCCAATGTAGTTATCTCACACCAAACCAATCATTAAAAAAATCCGTAAGTAAGTATGACCATCCATCAAAATTAAAAAATTTTAAAATTTTATACTTGTGATTCTAAGTTTCTTTTCGATTGTTTGCAGCTATTTCGGTACTATAAAAATCATTTTGGACAAGTAACCGGTTCGTCTAGAACGAAGTTCTTGTATTCCAAAAACGACCTTTAATGACCAAAGCAAACGGATACCACAAAAATCAAATTAAAAAAAATGTTGAAATGTGAACTCAAATGTCAAACAAGTTTCCATTTCGGTTAATGTAAATAGGGATATACCCATATTTAATTAAAATTCCAGAAATATCAGCAAGTATGACTTCAAGAACACGGATACAAAAAAGATTAGGATTAAGGAACAATGTGCTTTCCCGGTGCACAGATGTTAAAAAATTGAAATAAATTATTAAGTTCCTTTTTAGAAAAATTATGAATTAAAAAGAAGAAAAAAAAAATCAGGTCTATTGTTTCGAGCCCCACGTTGGTGTTAGCAACGTGGTTATCGAAAATTAACACTTATCGGCCCCAAGTTGAGCGCCATTTCTGTAATAGTGCGGCGTTGGTGGAAGATCCGCTTCCGTTTCCCTGAGCCTTTGCTGGTCGCACGTGCTGGCGTAGGGGCCTAGCTCGCCGGATGGGTGGGGTCTTGCTCAGGCCCAGGGAAACCGCACTACAGATTTTCACGTGCGATTTAAAAAAACTGTCAAAACACGGACGCTAAATGGATGGATGGCCATTCTTACCTTGGGATTGGGGACGAGGTGTTCTGCCCCTTTTTGCCCTCCCTACCATGTTACCTCGACTCCATCTCAATTGGAGGTAACCCACTGCAATGAAAAGATTAGGGTTTGGTTTGGTTTTCTACATTGGGTTTTATAAACTTTATTTAATCTTCATAATTATTTGTATATAAATGAATTCTAACTTTTTGTTTACAGTTAAACTTTTTTTTTTTTGTTTTTGTTAAAATAATTATTTTTGCTCTATAAAATCGATTTTGTTTTGTGGTAAAATTAAATAAAATTATTATATAATGATTTAAAAAAAAAAGAGTAGATCTAATTAGGCGATTTTATGGATTAATCAAAAGGAAAAATAATAGTTTTTTTTTTTTATATAATTATTATTTTAATATGGAATATATAACGATGTTTTCAGGTGTTGTGAGGTTAAAATTTTTCATGATTCTTTTACACCACTTATTTGTTTTTACTTTAAATTTTAATTGTGATTTTTTTTCTTTTATTTTACTTAGAACTTTCAACATTTTTCTTTTTTTTTTTTAATTTACCTTTTTTTTTTTTTTAAACTTATGCCATTATTTGTTTTTTTTTATGTAATATAGGTAAATATATATAGAGTGTATGTGAAATGGTTTAAATAGTAGCAATAGTACATATATAGATTAATACATAAAACGTATATAAACTATTTAGTTTATTTTCATTAGAAGCTATAAATCGTTTGTTTTTTTACTTCCACGGTAGTTGCTTAATGATGTTTAAAAAGTGCGCTGTTGCTGGGTTTTTAAATCCTTACTTTTACCATTTTTTTCAGATATATATTTTTGAATTCGCGTTTAAAATTTATATAAAACTCTCGTTACCATTGGCTCATGACACGACTCCTTTTTGTAAAAGCTCGGTATTTGGGTTTTATTGTATTTCGATCTTTACTTTTGAAGATTTAGTTTACAATGATTTGCAAAAATTACAAAAAAACAATGATTTTTTTTTATCGAGAACTTATTTGTTTAAGAAAATATGCTTCGCTACACTCCCTTATCAAAACTTGAATGAATTTTAAAATTCTGGCGTCATCTTCATAACACCAATTATACAAGACTTTTTTGTATTACCTACGCTCACCCACTCATTGAATAGCTTATGTATGTCATTATGTAACTTTTTATCTCTTTATCCCTACTACACATAGATATGCATACATTCGTTCATAATCTCACTCTTTTCGTAAAAAAAAATACTAACTCATATTAAAAGGAGAGAGTAAGTGAGATTATTGAGTGAATGAAGGGGCAAGCTAATACCAATAGCTGAAAACCAAGTGGGAGAACGAGAAGGATTGCAAGCTGTAGTTGACCCATACATACATGCGTAATCATGAATTCATATAAACAACGAAGAGACAAACAAATCGCTCCATTAATCAGTTTGCAAAAATAGAACAAAAAATTTTCCATTCACATGTTACCATATAAGGTGTTATTTACATGTACATGCTTGAACTTGAAAATAATTTCAAGATCAAGGTTATTATTTTATTTCTTCTTTCTTATTCTGCTTGTAACAGAAATTCTTTTGTTACAGTAAAGCGCAAAATAGATCACCGTCACAGAATTAATATCCGACAATTATATGATCAAGATCAGAGCTAACAAAGTTCCGGCAAACGAACATGCTCGTCGATTTAATGCTCCAACCGTAAACGAAGTGGCCATTGTTATGGTTAGAGATGTATTTGAAAATCGCGATATTAGAATAATGCGTAGAAACAATTGCAAACCATTCTAGACACACATCGGTCATATGATCCGTTGCAGTATCCATTAGTTTTTTGGGAAAGAGAGGATGGTTATCACATCAATATAAAACAAAGAAATCAGGCAACAAGTAAAATTACATAATAATACCTAAAAATAACCTATTAATTCCAAAACAATTTCATATTTATTTAGGTGAAGAAACCAATAAAACAGTGAGCTGCATGAACTTCTACGCTAACCGAATAATGATTAGAAAAAATCTAGAAAATCATATACTGAAATGTCGTCATTTGTATCACCCATACATTGTGGATATGTATGCGAAAATTGAAAGCGAGAGGTTACGGTATATTCGTTTTCACCAAGCAAAACTACGTGCTGAAGAATATATTCATCTCATTGATGTAATTAATAGTAACGTTGATAGTCCTGTAAATCCTAACGAAATTGCAAATATATGCATACTACCGTCACCATAAACAGGAAGTCCTCGACATATGCAGAAATATATCCAAGCTGCCATGACATATGTTCGAGTCTATGGTAGACCCGACTTATTCATCACGTTCACATTCAATCCAACGTGGGATGAAATATAACCAAATTTATTGCCAGGACAAGCAGCAAACAGTCGTCATGATATAATAGCGCGTCTTTTTAAACAAAAACTGAAATCTTTAATGGATTTTATTGTCAAAAACCATGTATTTGGTGAAACACGTTGCTGGATGTACTCAATTGAATGGCAAAAGCGTGGTCTACCTCATGCTCATATTTATACCCTATACCACTATGTGGTTTGGGTATAATGACTTTGTGCTGCTGTTTGTAACAACCAAAAATATTTGACCTAGACCCATCTTTAATTATACCGATCGAATCAGAATCACTTTCTGAGTTGATTTAACAATGTCCGTCCGTCCGTCCGTCCGTCCGTCCGTCTGTGTGTCCATGTAAAGCTTGTAATCAAACTGCAGGTCGCAAATATGAATATATTTTGATGAAATTTGGTATATAAGCTTTTGTCGGCCATGGGATGAACGCTATTGATATTGGTGAGAATCGGTCCATATTCAGACCTAGCCCCCATACAAATTACCCATATGAAATCGACATAAATTGCCATAAGATCCAAATTGTCATATAGATCTTACTCAAATTGGGTTTGTATGCGTTCATTACATCCACTAATGAGTAGTCCAAAAATGATCCCTTTGACCCCATATAGCGCTGCTTCCCGATCTTCACTTAAATCTCTTAAAAAACAAAAATATTGCACTGATTCTTCTCAAATTTTGTTTGTACATATTTTTGCAAAATACAAGAGACTTTACCAAACACGATCAGGATCGGTCCATTTTTGGACCTAGCCCCTTTATAGATATAGCATCCGATATGAACTTTTTCATATCTGCAGCCAAAAAAATTAATAAAAATACCACTCAAATTTGGTTTTTGCTTATTTTCAATGTCCAGTTAGTTGGGCCTAAGAGATAGGGTTTCTAAACGCATGGTATAGGGTATCGTATAGTCGGTCTGGACCGACTATAATTTTCTTACTTGTTAAATTTGGCTTATTGAAAAAATTCGTCCTGAAGAACTTGATAAAGTCATATCCGCCGAAATACCAGATCCAGAAGGTGATCCAGAATTATTCGAAACTGTAACGAAAAATATGATACATGGTCCCTGCGGTCAACTAAATCCAAATTTACCCTGCATGGACAATGGTAAATGCACTAAACGTTTTCCTAAGGATTTATTGGCCGATACTATAACTGGAGTTGATGGATATCCATTTTATCGCAGAAGAAGTACGGAAAATAATGGCCATTCTATAATATTACCAAGGTTACATCAGTTGCGTGATGTTACAATTGATAATCGATGGGTTGTTCCTTATTCTCCGCTTCTATCAAAAACATATAAAGCACATATTAATGTCGAATTTTGCAGTTCCATAAAATCTATTAAATACAATTGTAAATATGTACTTAAACGAAGTGACATGGCTGTTTTTGCTGTTGGATCAGCACCCGAACTGGATGAAGTTACACGTTATCAAATAGGCCGATACATCAGCAGCAATGAGGCAGAATGGAGAATTCTTTCGTTTCTAATTCACGTTACTCATTTAGCCATACATCTTCATAATGGACAACGCGTGTACTTTAATGAAACCAATGCTATAGAACGAGCGAGTACACCACCTAAAACAACATTGACTGAATACTTCACTTTATGTCAACAACAAAATAGTTTTGGTCAATTTCCAAAAACATTACTCTATGCTGAAGTTCCAAAATATTTTATTTGAAATAATTAAAAAACAACATGGGAACCACGCAAAAGAGGTAAACCAGTGGCTAATTCAATGCAATTTTTTCAACTAATGTTGTAGGATGATTATATAAGTCCATTCCAAACAACGAGAATGTTTTTATCTATGTTTGTTATTGATAAATGTGCCAGGCCCAACATCGTTCGAATATTTACGAACTGTTAATGATGTGATACATCTCACAAATTTTGATGAATGTAACGCATTGCAATTGTTAGAAACAGATGGTCATTGGGATACTACTATTGCGGATGCAGTTTTTACTTCATCTCCGCATTAAATACGGTCGTTGTTCGCAATTATATTAACAACGATTTTCCTTCAAACCCAAAAGATTTATGGGACAAACATAAGAACGGTATGAGTGGAGATATTTTGCATTTATTACGAACCACACGAGCAGATCCACACTTAGATTTCACAGATGAAATATATAATGTAACCTTTATCAAGTTAGAAGATATCTGTCTGCCAGCCCCGGATCGTCCTGCAAGCGATTTATTTAATCGAGACCTTTTGATGTAAATGAATTAAATAGATATGTACAGACAAATTATTAATTATTAGCAGAACAACAAACAATTTATGATACCATCATGCGTGCAGTTGCTACAGAGGAAGGTGAAGATATGTTCCTGGCGGTACTGGGAAAACATTTCTCATTTCATTAATATTAGCCAAAATACGCTCTGAAGGAAAAATTGTAAACGTAGAAACAAATGCAAATGCCGTATGTAATATCAAAAACATTCCGGTATGGCAAAAGTTCTGCAAAAATTCAGTATTATTATTTGGGATGAATGTACCATGGCTCACAAACATTCCTTAGAATCATTGCATAGAACTTTAAAAGATTTGAAAGGCAATGAAAGACTTTTTGGTGGAACTCTCATTTTATTATCTGGAGATTTTCTGCTTAAAATCATCAACATTATGAGTAGCGTTCAAACAATAAAATTAACAACAAACATGCGAGTACGATTACGAAATGATCCAACGGCTGACCAATTTTCAAAACAACTACTTGACCTTGGTAATGGTAAAATCAATATTAACCCAACCAGTCAAACTATTAAACTACCACAAGAATTTGTCAATTTATATCATCACGCGATGAATTAATTGAAAAAGTATTCCCCGACATTCATCAATATCGTAACCATGATTGGTTAAGTGAAAGAGCTATTGTTATGTCCCATTGTGATTAATAAACGGTGTGGCAGCACTGTTTTGATAGGAAAGTAATCGCTATGTTCATTTACTAGTTAGTTGTAAGTTTTTTCACTTGTAATAAATCTTTTGAAGTATTAACACGCGTCTTTCAATTATTCAATATTAAAGCTAATTAATTGGTTATAACAAGTGGCGACGAGTGAAAATAAGAAAATCTTTACAAAATTACAGAAAAAAAAATATTAATACATCATGGATAAGGAACAATTCCAGCAATTATTAGAAGTATTCAGCAGAAGTCAACGTGAATTGCTGCAGCAGGTTAATGCAAATTCTAATCGCCAACAAACACAGCAACAACAGCAGCCATTACAAGTGATGCTACCGCCATTTGAGAATTTCGATGCAAATAAAGAAAATTTCAAGTTATATCGTCAGCGGTTTGAAAATTACCTTACAATGAAGGGTGTTTTTGCAAATAAAGCCCTATGCCATCAAATGCTTGTGAATTCCATTGGGGCTACCCACTTCAAATTGCTTGTGTCATTGGTTGCCCCTAAGAGTATTTCAGAGCTGCAATACGATGAACTAATGGAAACATTGGGAACACATTTGTGCCCCAAGAAAAACATGTTGGTAATCCAGCATCGTTTTCTTTCAATTTATCAAAGCGAAGAGCAAACGGTGGATGATTATGATGACGCAATCCACCAGGTCTATGGTATTAATCAAATTGTGGATATACACAGCAATCAACAATGTGCCTACAAAAAAGATGTTGGTAAATATTTTATTACCGTTCAAATAAATGGGAAGCCTCAAAAATTTGAAGTAGACTCCGGCGTAGGTTTTACGTTAATTCCACGAAATCAATTCGAGCAGCTCAACATTACAACAACACTACAACCATCTTTAATAGCATTTCGATCCTACACTAAGAACCTGGTAATTCCTGATGGTAAAGTAAATGTTGAGGTAAAATACAACAATCGTCGATCAATCGAGGAAATGTACGTGGTACCCAATGAGTATGACGCTCTTTTGGGGCGAATTTGGATACGCCACTTAATCGGCAACCCCCAGCAAGTGGACAACCTAGGGGTAAACAAAGTCAATTATAATCAAATTAGTAAATTAAATTCAATTACAGATATTATGAATGATTTTCACCAAGTTTTTATACAAAAAGTGGGTTGTGTGCCAAATTTTGAAGTAACGCTTCAACTTCGGAAAGAGGCTAAGCCAGTTTTCTACAAGGAACGTGAAGTTCCATATGCCCTTCGTGATCGTGTTGAAAAGGAGCTAAACGAGTTGGAAGCATCTGGAATTATTTCCAAAGTGGAAAGAAGTGACTGGGGGTCTCCTCTGGTAATTATTCCCAAAGCGGATGGTGGCGTTCGACTTTGCGTCGATTATAAAGTTGGGGTGAACCCACAACTCGTATCTGCAAATTACCCGATACGTCGTATTGATGAAATTCTAAACAACCTCAAAGGATCAAAATTCTTCTGTCGTCTTGACTTATATAAAGCGTATATGCATCTTCGAGTAAGTCAAGAATCATGTAATATCCAAACTATTTAAACCCATAGAGGTACATGCAAAGTAAATCGACTTTCATTTGGAATAAAAACAGCACCATCAGAGTTCAATCGTATTATAGAACAAATACTCGCCGGTTTGAAAAACACCATGTCATATTTCGACGATATCATCGTACATGGCCCAACAGAAGAAGATTGCAGAAACAATTTAATTCAATGCCTCCAGCGACTAAAAGAACACGACTTACACCTCAACAAAAGCAAATGCTCATTTTTTCGAACGCAAATCGAATAGCTCGGTCACGTTGTTCAATTCAATAAAATTTCAAAATCACCAACAAAAATTCAAGCTATTGTCAACATGCCACGGCCAGCGAATGCAGATGACGTTAGGAGATTTCTAGGTATGGTAACATACTACTCCAGATTTATTCCGGATTTATCTTCAACTACATTTCCGTTACGTCAAATGCTTCAAAAATACACAAAGTTTTATTGGTCGTCAAATTGTGAAGCAGCGTTTTTAAAACTTAAAAATATCATCTCCAGCGATAAGGTTTTAATGCCGTTTGATCCTCAACTACCAGTACTTGTAGCGTGCGACGCAAGTCCTACGGGGGTTGCAGGGGTGCTCTCAAATATCGTTAACGGTAATGAACATCCTGTCGCATTCGCATCCAGATCATTGACATCAGCTGAAAGGAACTACAGCCAATTAGATCGTGAAGCCTTAGCTATTATATTTACAATTAACCACTTTTTTATGTACCTATATGGGAGAAAATTTCAACTGGTCACAGACAATCGTCCATTAACGCGTATATTCCATCAGCACAACAAGATGCCTGCAATAACATCTGCCTGCAATAACAACTGCGTTACGCCGAATTCCTTTCAAGTTTTAACTACGAAATCATTTATAAAACGGGATCGGAACATACGAATGTCGATTGTTTACCTCGTGCAACACAGCTATAGGAGAAACCGTCAACCGAAAAATCATTAATGAAGAGGTAAATGAATTATGTGTTTTATCAATTTTCGAAATTTCAAATGAACACGTAAATGCAGAAGTATTGGCGTCGGAAACAGCAAAAGACCCAGATCTTGCTAAGCTTGTGACAAATTTACTCAATACCGATGAAAATTAAGACATTTACACGCTCAATAACGTCATAATCTTCAAGGGTCAACGAGTTCTGATTCCGAAAAGTCTACAACCTCAAATTCTACAAGAACTCCATCATACTCATCCTGTAATTACAAGAATGAAGCAGCTTGCCAGAAGATATTGCTATTGGAAAGGAATCGATCGTGATATTGAGAGGATGGTTAGGTCATGTGAAGCATGTGTCCAAGTTCAATCTAAACCGGCAAAAGCACCACTTCATCAATGGGAAAAGCCAGCTGAAAACTGGGAAAGAATACACATCGACTATGTAGGGCCTTTCCAAGATGATTTTTTTCTAATCGTCGTTGATTCCAGATCCAGATGGGCAGAAGTCCGAATCATACGAGATGCTACTACAACGCAAATTTCAATAAATCTTCTATCTGACATTTTTGCTACCCATGGTTTTCCGTCTATACTGGTGTCTGATAATGCAACCATATTTACTAGTGATCAATTTAAAATGTACTGTAAGAAAAACGGTATTTTTCAAAAACTAATTGCACCAGGTCATCCTAGCACAAATGGATTAGCAGAACGCAACGTACAAACCCTCAAGCGTAAACTGAAAGCTATGGCATCAGAACCAGGATCTCTGCACAAGAAAGTCAACGAAATCATGCAACGTTACCGTGCAACACCGCTCAATTCTGGGAAAAGTCCAGCAGAATTATATCTCAACAGACGTATTGGAATCCGGCTTGATGCATTAAAACCACCTATTAAATTCAAGACTGCAAAGCATATTCCACGGGTGCGTCAAATAAGTGTGGGAGAAAGGGTTCAAGCTATACACATGCAGAACAATAAAACTGTATGGAAGACTGGCATTGTTTTACGTAAGTTTGGTGAGCTTCATTATCTGGTAAAACTTGATGATGGCTACACACTAAAACGACATATCAACCAGTTAAAGTCTACCAACGTCCAACAACGGAAAGTTCATTTTTCTCCAGACATTGAACCTACTACTTCAACACAAAGTAACATCGATTATAGTCAACACCATTTTGAACCAACAGTTCCGCAAAATCAACCTGAGTCAGAGATCCAAGAGGCCGAATTATCGCGTAGTCAAGGGCCGTTTAATGAGCATCAAGGAAGTACGGAACAAGTAATTCGTAGATCTGAACGTGTGCGAAATCGACCAACGTACTTAGAAGATTACACTTCAAATTAGTTAATTAAACATATCAGCATCAACTAAGTGTGGGAGATTGTTATGTCCCATTGTGATTAATAAACGGTGTGGCAGCACTGTTTTGATAGGAGAGTAATCGCTATGTTCATTTACTAGTTAGTTGTAAGTTTTTTCACTTGTAATAAATCTTTTGAAGTATTAACACGCGTCTTTCAATTATTCAATATTAAAGCTAATTAATTGGTTATAACAGCTATTGTAGCCGCAAAATTGTCGATGTCGATAATATTAATATTGTTATTTAGGACATGATTGATTCCGAAACGTTTTCTTTCAAATCTATGTATAGTGTTGTTGAAGAAAATGAAGCAGTTAATTAACCAACAGAATTTTTGAATTCACTTGATGTGCCCGGTCTACCGCCACATTTATTAAAATTAAAAGTTGGTTCTCCAATAATTTTGCCACGTAACCTCAACGCTCCGAGACTATGTATTGGAACCAGGTTAATTATTGACAGAATGATGCCCAATGTTATTGAGGCTACAATTCTCAAGGAAAATTTAAAGGAGAACATGTTTTGCTGTCAATAATTCCTATGATTCCTACCGACACACCGATAACATTAAAAAGATTGCAATTTCCGATCAGATTGGGTTTTGTCATGACCATTAATAAATCTCAAGGACAATTATTGCAAATACGTGGTTTGGACCTCGAAAACAGTTGTTTTTCCCACAGGCAACTATATGTGGCATGTTCCCGTGTTGGAAAGCCAGCAAATTTATTCATTTACTGCGAGAATAATGAAACTAAAAAAATATTGTTCACTCTTTAGCATTACAATAATAGAAATATATTGATCGTTCTTATATGTTACAATAAATATTTATTTTCATTTTCATATATAAAGCATGGTTTTTCTTTACAAAAGTGTGAAAATTCGCTCTTATTTCTGTTTGAGATAATTTTACAGGAAATTTTTCATAATGACTTAGCCAAAAGTTTTATTTTTTAGAGTTGAAAATGTAAGGAGAGTATTTCTTTTAAATTTCAAACGTTTCGACAATAATTGTGGAGTGGACGAACTGCTACTCGAAAAAGCTCGATCACATTCCATATAAATATGAAAACATTCACTCCATGGAAGTTTGACATCATTTTAAAAGATATTATCCAAAAATACATGGTAAAAATTAATACATATTGTAGTCCCTCATATCAACAGATTATTTTCCTAAAATATTGGAGCACTCCGATGAAAGGTGTGGGGTGGGCGAACTACTACTCGAAAAAGATCAGCAATGAAAAAAACAAAAATATTTAATGTACACATGGTACAAATTTATATACTATAAAATTGCAAATAAGAGGACATTACGTCCTTAAAATTTCAAAGACTTTCGGTAATAATTGTGCTGTTGACGAATTACTACTTGATAAAGATCAGCCATTTTCAATACAAATTTGTGAAAATTTGCTCTTATTTTAAGTTTGATGTAATTTTACTGAAAATTTTCCTTCACGAATTTTTAAAAATTTATGTTTTTAAGTTATAGATTTCAAAAAGTGCGAAAATATGCGCTCTACGCATTTTTAGTATGTCAACACTATATACCACAATTTTTTATTATTTATCAATTCACTAGTTTAAAAGCAGTAACTGTATAACTTGAATAATCTCTATATAATTTTCTGATTTCTATTCAGGTCGGTTTTTGAAATCTCTTTGTTGAGGTCACTTTGAGAAAATTTAGTTTTGACACAACACCTGTACTTGTTAGAAATTATCAATGGAAATGCTACTTACCTGTTGTAAGCAATGGTTTATTGGACAAAACGAGGTAGCCCTAAAAAAATTAGGGTTTCATATTTTTGGTTTTTTAATATTTTTAAGACTAAGAATATGTATACCTAAAAGGAAATCAGAAAATAATATAGAGAATATTCAACTCACATTGGTACTGCTTTTAAACTAGTAAATTTACAAAAATTCATAGAGTGCATATTTTCGTACTTTTGTACGAATTGTGAATTGATTTGAAAGTGGCTGTTTTTTTTCGAATATAAGTTCGCCGTCGCCACAATTTTCCCTGGAATAGTTTGAAATTTTAAGGATATAAAGTTCGTCCACTCTACAATTATTGTCGGAAACGTTTGAAATTTAAAAGAAATACTCTCCTTACCTTTTCAACTCTAAAAAATATAACTTTTGGTTAAGTCATTATGAAAAATTTTCTGTAAAATTATCTCAAACATGAAATAAGAGCGAATTTTCACACTTTTGTATGGGAAGAGTCTGATTTTTTTCGTCCGAGCCACAAATTTGACCAGATCACTTTGAAATTTAATGTACGTAATTTACATATATTTGTATGGAAAGTGGTCGAGCTTTTTTGAGTGCTAGTTCTCCAACAGCACAATTATTGTTGGAATACTTTGAAATTTTAAGAAGATTATCTCGATATAGTAGTAGAAGTATTATTTATTTTTTCGTTCTAAATTTAACAATATATGTACATAATTATAAAAAGGATTAAATTAAGAATATATTAAGAATATATCTATATTCGACTTTGAGAATATGTCGTCAGTCGAAAGACTATTTAAACAAATAACAATTTTACAATTTAACAATTTTACAATTTAAATATACTTAAGGATTAAACTCCGCTATTAAAAAGTTTCTATAATTTACACATGTTTTCATATAATTTGATACAGATTGTGACGGTGATCTGTTTTGCGCTTTACTGTAACAAAAGAATTTCTGTTACAAGCAAAATAAGAAAGCAGAAAATAAAATATAACCTTGATCTTGAAATTATTTTCAAGTTCACCTTATATGGTAACATAGTAATGGAAAATTTTTTTTGTTCTATTTTTGCAAACTGATTAATGGAGCGATTTGTTTGTCTCTTCGTTGTTTATATGAATTCATGATTATTCATGTATGTATGGGTCAACTACAGCTTGCAATCCTTCTCGTTCTCCCACTTGGTTTTCAGCTATTGGTATTAGCTTGCCCCTTCATTCACTCAATAATCTCACTTACTCTCTCTCCTTTTAATATGAGTTGATATTTTTTTTACGAAAAGAGTGAGATTATGAACGAGTGTATGTATATCTATGTGTATTAGGGATAAAGAGATAAAAAGTTACATAATGACATACATAGGCTATTCTATGAGTGGGTGAGCGTAGGTAATAAAAAAAAAAAACAGGTTTATTTTTTGGGTTGTGCTGGTGAGAAAAAAGAAAGAATATAATTGGTGTTATGAAGATGACGCCAGAATTTAAAATTCATTGTAGTTTTGGGTGTCGAAAGGAGCGGTCATAAAAAGTTTAAAAGGCAACAGGCTCATTTATTGAAATCGGTCGAACTAGGAAATATTGATTGGCTGTACTTAGAATGGAAAAAAAAAATTAAAGAAGTGAAAAGTGTAGACAGTGAAAATCAATGGCATTCTTAAATAATGCCGTTAACAGAAATAAAAACGTAGAGAAAACCAAAAGACATTAAAAGACTAAAGTTGTGTTAATGTAGTAGTAGTTTAATGAAAACGTGTAAAACTAAAATAAAACATTGAGTATCGGAAAAAGCTGAAGCGAAACAATAGTGTAAATTTCGAAAATTTGGAAAACTAAAAATCATTGTAAATTTGTAAAGAAAAAGACCTCTAGTGAATACAAGATTTACATCGCCAAACTCCAAAACCAGAAATCTACTGAAGGTACAACAGCCTACCTGGAGCAGCCACCGCAACCCAGCAACAGCTGAAAATTTAAAATGACATTGGGTTGCAACTAAATTCAACTAAAAATTAATTATTTTCAATTACCTTAAACGTAAAGTATTTGTAAAACTAAATTGGACTAAAATTAATGGTTACTGAAATTAAAATATTTCTAGGACTAAAATTAACTACCATTTTACGATTATATTGAAACTAAAATATTTTTAAAACTAAAATTTCACTAAAATTATTTTTTTCCAACTAGATGGAAATTAAGAGATTTCTAAAACACATTTAATTAGCAAATAAAAACTACTTTGACATGAAAATTTTCTAAAATAATTTAAATTAAATTTTTTATGACATTGAAATTAAAATATTTCAAAATTTAAATTTAACTAAAAATATTATTATTCTAAAACTAAATTTTTTTCTAAAACCACATATAAATAAAACCTTACATACACTTAAAAGAAAAATCTTTTGTCAAATCAAAATTATTAAAATAAAAAGGAAAAAATATATATTTATTTAAAATTACAATGAAATGAAAAATTTATAAAAATATACATTGAATTGAAAATTGCATTCAAAATTAAAATTTTTTTATGAAATTATATTAAAAAAAAAAAAAAAATAAGAAATTACAGATAAATCGAAAAGTGATCACAATTACTTTCAAACTAAAAGATTTCTAAAATTTAATTTAAAAACAAATTTTCGGAAATTAAATTTTTATAAATTAACATTTCTTTTCCTAAACTTTTAAATGCCACACCTAATTTGTGTTGCTAAGGGCTTAAGTTAATGGTAATAAATTTACCACAATATTTTTGAAACAAATAATTATGAAGATTAAATAAATTTTATAAAACCCAATGTAGACACATAACCAAACCAAATCTTTTTATTGCAGTGGGTTACCTCCAATTGAGATGGAGTCGAGGTAACATGGTTGGGAGGGCAAAAGGGGCAGAACACCTCGTCCCCAATCCCAAGGTAAGTATGGCCATCCATCCATTTAGCGTCCGTGTTTTGACAGTTTTTTTGTAAATCGCACGTGAAAATCTGTAGTGCGGTTTCCCTGGGCCTGAGCAAGACCCCACCCATCCGGCGAGCTAGGCCCCTTCGCAAGCACGTGCGACCAGTAAAGGCTCAGGGAAACGGAAGCGGATCTTCCACCAAAGCCGCACCACTACAGAAATGGCGCCCAACGTGGGGCCCGAAACAATAGCCCAGTTTTTACTTCAATTTTTTTTGCCTAAATAGGAACTTATTATTTATTTTAATTTTTTTAACATCTGTGCACCGGGGAGGCACCAATTGTTCCTAATTCCTAATTTTTTTATAAATGTGTTCTTAAATTCATGCCTCCTTTCAATTTCTGGAATTTTAATTAAATATGCGTATATCGCTATTTATATTAACCGAAATTGGGATGGGTTTTGAATTTTAGTTCACCTTACAAAAATTTAATTTTATTTTTGGATTTTCTAATTTGCTATGGTACTTAAAGGTTGTTCCCGGAATACAAGAACTTCGTTCTAAATGAACCGGTTACTTGTCCGAAACAATTTTTATAGCACGAAATATCAGCAAACTCTCGGAAAAAAATATTAAAGTCTCAAACTTAAAATTTTTATTTTTTTGATGGATGGTCATACTTATTTACGAATTTTTTTTAAATGATTGGTTTGGTTTGGGATAACTACATTGGGTTGACAATTTATTGAAATTTTTTTTGAAATATATTGAAAAGTATATTGAAAATTTTGAAATTTTCTGAAAGATATTTTATTAACTTATAATTGAACTAAGTTTTAAATTTTGGAAAATTTTTATTAAAAAAAAAAAATTTTTTTTTGAACTAATTTTGAAAATTTATATTAACATAGATTGAATACTATATTGAAAATTTTTGTGGAAATCTTCATGAAGTTTATATCGAAATTATAATTGAAATTTTTTTTGAAACCTTTTGAAAATTTTTATATTGAAAATTAAATTTTGAAAACTATAGTGAAAAGCTATATTGAAAATTAAAATATTGAAAAATTATATTGAAATACTACATGGAATTATATTAAATTTATATTGAAAACCATACATGATAAATTTACTAACATTTATTGAACTATATATTAGATTTATTTTTTTTGAAAATTTAAATTTTGAAACCTATTGAAAATTAATTTTGTACATTTTTGCGTGGGTTCGATTGGAACTCAAATATTTTGTTCAACTGTACTTAACTTACAAAACTTCACACACTCCACAGCCTTACATTCTTTCGATTAGAATTTTTTTAATCAATTTGAACTAATTGAATTTTAAACGCTTTCCATTTAACTTCATTCCATTAATACTGGAACTCAAAATTTTAATTCATATAAATTCACTTAAGTCGACAAGACTTGGCATATTATGCTCTTGCATTTGTTCAATTGGAACTAAATTTTATCAATTTAAATTAACGTAAATTATAAAAATTCCTTTTTGGAATTCATAAAATTCACATTTGTGGGCCGTACAACCTTTGTTCACTTAGAACTAAAATTTTAATCAATTTGACCGCGTGTCACTCTGTTAATGCCCATTAACTTCTTTTGAACTTTACCTAGCTCAGCCCAACTCAACGTTAACCTGCTCATTTTTTACAGCCTATATTTGTTCTATGAGAACACATTGAATTTCATTTATATTATTAAATTGTGTAACATCTCATTACCTTTGCAATCATTGTCGTTATACCAACACTCGTTCATTCATTATATTGTCCGAATATATTTTCGTTAAAATTTTTATAGTTAGTCCGAAATCATGGCGGTACGACATAGTCCAGGAAGATTAGCTTCGGCTTTGGCTGAGAACGTTTGTTTGATATGCCAAGAAAGTTACGATCATACCAGTAACTTAGTTTCTACCAGGTGTAGGCACATCTTTCACCAAGAGTGCATGTTTAATTTTCTACACGTTTCCACTTGTTGTCCGCAATGTAACAAAACTGTCACTAAAAACAGTTTATTAAAATATTCCGTCCGAATTAATGATGAAAGTTTACCAGTTAATACTGGAACGATTCCGAAATCCGCGGAAAGAATTTTATCAGGCAGAAAGCAGAGAAACGAAGAGTTCAATGCCAATCGAAATATTTCCCCCGGTCAAGCTAGTGTAGAACAAAGGGATAGCTTGGAAGATCGAATTAGATCTAAAATTGAAAATAGTTTTCAGGGCGAGATCAATAAGCTTCACGCCGTAGTTGAAAGATTGTCCCAGCAATTTTCCAGCGTAAACCTTAGCGCGAATAGAGAGCCTGAATGGCCCAGAGAGATCTTTCCGAATGCGTCCGTCCCTCGTAATTTTTCAGCACCGTCCGTTCATCAGGTTCCCCATGAACCTACTTTTGTCCCTCCGCGTAATATTAGGCCTCCTTCTACTCACCCGTCCGTAACAGCAAGTCGTGAGAGAGCATCATTATCGTCCGTTGCCCTTAACAATAGTGGGAAGATTGCAAGTCTGATTAATAGTTGGAACATAACGTTTAATGGAAATTCCTCAGGGTTACCGGTAGAGAAATTCATTTATATGATAAATTCGTTAACAAAAGATAGTTTAGCGGGAGATTTCAGGTTATTAAGTGACCATTGTCACATTTTGTTTACGTCAAAAGCCAAATAATGGTATTGGCGATATCGCAGCACCGTCGATAGAATCGAATGGGAAGATTTGTGCAGGGCTCTTAAAAATCATTTTAGCGATCATTTATCTGACTTAGATATCAGAGAAATGATCAGAGACCGAAAGCAAAATGCCAACGAAAGCTTTGACGATTTTCACCATGCCATTCTGCAGCTTTGCGATCGTCTACGATATCCTCTGAGCGAATCCGAATTGACAGAAATTTTGCGTAGAAATTTAAGACCTCATTTGAGGAGAGAACTATTTTACCTCCAAATTGACAATGTCTCGCATTTACGCCATTTGGTTTTGCGACGAGAGGCTCTGAGTTTCGAACTCGATAGAACTCATAAAACTTTTAGGAGACAAGTTAATGAAATTGACATTGAGGATGAATTTTTCGATGAAGACCCACCTGAAGAAGTTTGCGAGGTTCGAAAACCAAAAGAAGACCCGGCCCGAAGACAAAATAATATCTGCTGGAACTGCCGAAAGGAAGGCCACAGATATACGGACTGTCTCGAAGACAGAACCATATTTTGTTATGGATGTGGTTCCGTAGGTGTCTACAGACCCCAATGCGAAACGTGTCAGGGAAACTTCAAGGCGAGCGCCAGCAACAACACCAGCTTCCGCTCGAGAACCAAATAAATACGTCTTTAGGTGAAAAACAATTTGAAAATGATGACAACCCCAGCGAAATTTTAAAGACCAGCTCTGACGGTAGCTCACAAACCGATTTCACCAATTTTACCAATTTTACAATTTTGAAAAATGACAAGGAAAAGTCTAAACCAGTTTTATTTCCCATCAAGCCCTATCATGAAAGAGTTAGATTATATGAGTTAGCTAGAAAAAGAATTTTCTGCGAATCAATTGACACCCCAGCGAAATTTAGCACCCAAATTCGTAAAGTGAAAAGAAATACTCTCCGAATTAGAATTTTTTATAAAATGTTAAAATTAAACAAGTTTAAGGTTAAAAGTTGTATTGAATCTATTGAGAAGTCAAAATCTGACATAAGACCCTATATCCAAATTGATATTTTTGGAATGAAATTATTGGGACTTTTAGATTCAGGCGCCTCATTATCTTGCATAAGTGGTTCGGCAGCAAAAACTTTTCTGGATAAAAACTTACCTTTTAGAAAATTTTCTAATTTCGTTGAAGCAGCTGGCGGTCAGCAATATAAAATTTTAGGTTTCATAGAAACAAATGTCACCTACCGAAATGTTACCAAATTAGTACGTTTTTATATAATACCCGATTTAACCCATGACGTATACTTAGGCATAGATTTTTGGCATTCGTTCGGACTTATGTCTATGATTTTTGGGAACAGCCCGTTAAAAATTAATCAAGTTTGTGAGGAGAATATTCTAACTAATGAGCAAAGACAAAGATTAGATCAAATTATAAAAATTTTTCCGGATTTTGATAAAGAAGGGTTAGGAAAACCACCATTATTGAATATTCAATAGAAATAGAGCCAGGAGTTAAGCCTATCAAACAGAGGTATTTTTCTGTCTCTCCCGCAGTAGAAAAGGAAATTCATGACGAAGTTGATCGCATGTTGGCGCTCGGAGTGATAGAAAAAGCCCCTCCTACTTGTTCTTGGAGTAGTCCTGTAGCTTGCGTCCAGAGAGAAGGAAAATTCAGACTATGTCTGGACTCTCGAAAATTAAATAGTGTAACTATTCGCGATGCCTACCCTCAACCCAAAATCAACGGAATTTTATCTAGACTACCTAAAGCTGAATTTATTTCATCTTTAGATTTAAAACATGCTTTTTGGCAAGTTAGTTTAGAAGAAAATTCTCGCGACAAGACAGCTTTTACTGTTCCCAATAGGCCATTATATCGATTTAAAGTAATGCCTTTTGGTTTAACCAATGCACCCCAGACTCTTTGCCGATTAATGGATGTTATTATTCCACCGCATCTTAAAAATCGAGTCTTCGTTTATTTAGACGATTTGCTCTTAGTAAGCGATGATTTCGAAGAACATATTTCTTTATTGCTCGAAGTAGCACAATTAATTCGCAAAGCCGGTCTGACGTTAAATATTGCAAAATGCAAATGGTGCATGAAGGAAGTCCGTTATTTAGGTTACATAATTGGTTCTGGGTGTATAAAACCTGATCCCAGTAAAGTTTCCGCCATTAAAGGGTTAACTGAACCAAAATCAGCTAAAGAGGTTCGCCAATTTTTAGGTCTTGTAGGTTGGTACAGACGTTTTCTAGAAAATTTTGCTTCATTAACCAGTCCGTTAACTGACCTCACGAAAAAATGTAAAACTTTTGTATGGAACCCTGAAGCGCAAAAGTCATTTGATTTGATTAAAGAAAAACTGACATCCGCTCCGTTATTAATAACACCAAATTTCGAAAGACCGTTCATAATTTCTTGCGATGCATGCAAAACTGGAGTTGGTGGAGTTCTGGCTCAAGAAGATTACAATGGTGTCGAAAGGCCCTTTGCATTTTTCTCGCATAAATTAAATAGAGCCCAACAGAACTATTCTATCACCGAACTCGAATGCCTTGCTGCAGTTTTAAGCATAGAAAAATTTAGAGAGTATGTAGAAGGTCACGAATTTTGTGTCATTACGGACCACGCTTCATTAAAATGGTTAATGCGTCAACCAGACCTAAATGGCCGGCTAGCTCGTTGGTCCATAAAGCTCCAAGGTTTTAATTTTTCTATTTTTCACCGTAAAGGAAGTGAACACGTTGTACCCGATGCATTATCGAGGTTACCAACCGAAAACGAAAACCCCCTAAATTTTGAAAACATTGACAGCTTAGATTCGTTAGAACCCGAGATAGATTTATCTTCTCCACATTTTTCATCTGGACCATATGCTAAATTGATCGATGAGGTCGAAAACAATAAAAATAGTTTGCCCGATTTAAAGGTCGTAGATGGGTTCATCTACAAACGCGTAGAGTTTTCACGCGACGAATTTTCAGAGGCTCGATCATGGAAGTTGTGGGTTCCACAGGAACTTACCTCTTGTGTGATCGAACGCGCTCATAATCCACCCATGTTTGCACATGGAGGTGTGGGAAAAACCCTCGAACGATTGAGGCGAAATTTTTATTGGCCCAATATGGCTACTCAGGTTAGATCCTTTGTATTAAGTTGCGACATTTGCAAACAAAGCAAAGCGCCAAATTTTATTTTAAAACCACCTATGGGTGTTCAAGCCAAATCGGCTAGACCTTTTCAAAGGTTATATTTAGATTTTATTGGACCTTATCAACGGTCAAAAGCTGGCAATGTAGCAATTTTTTTGGTATTAGACCATTTCACCAAATATCCCCTATTTAAAGCCTTACGTAAAATGTCAACCAATTCGGTAATAGATTTTCTTGAAAAAAATGTCTTTCATTTATTCGGCGTGCCTGAAGTCGTTATTACAGACAACGGTTCTCAATTTAGATCGTCGCTTTTTGCAAGCTTTTTAACCAAATATGGAGTGCAACATATCTTCACTGCCGTTTATTCACCCCAGTCTAACAATTCTGAGCGGGTAAATCGATCCATAATCGCTGGAATACGTTCGTATTTGGGAAAAGACCAGCGTACGTGGGATGCGAATTTGAGCCAACTAGGAGTCGCGTTGAGAAGCTCATATCACAGTTCATTAGGCTTTTCGCCGTATTATGTTCTGTTCGGACAACAAATGATGACTCACGGACAATCCTATGAGATTTCAAAAAACTTAGATTTGTTAGAAGAAGGCGTGGATGTCTTAGATCGTTCGGATAAATTGCATTTCATTCGGCAGAAAGTTCACGAAAATTTAGAAAAAGCGTATGAAATGAACAAAAGACACTACGATCTGAGAACTAGGGCTGTTAATTTTTCAGAAGGTGAAGTTGTTTACCGACGAAATTTTTCGCAGAGCAATAAAGCTTCTGCATATAATTCTAAACTTGCCCCTAAATTTTTGAAGGCCAAAATTTTAAAGAAAATTGGTTATTGTAATTATAAATTGGTGGATTTAGCCGGAAAAGACCTTGGCATGTATCACGCGAAAGATTTGCAAAAAGCCAATGCGTAAATACCCTACATATCCGTTTTCAGTTGATTTTTCCTTTCATGGAAATCAAAACCATCTGTTTTGTGACGGTGATCTGTTTTGCGCTTTACTGTAACAAAAGAATTTCTGTTACAAGCAAAATAAGAAAGCAGAAAAAAAAATATAACCTTGATCTTGAAATTATTTTCAAGTTCACCTTATATGGTAACATAGTAATGGAAAATTTTTTTTGTTCTATTTTTGCAAACTGATTAATGGAGCGATTTGTTTGTCTCTTCGTTGTTTATATGAATTCATGATTGTTCATGTATGTATGGGTCAACTACAGCTTGCAATCCTTCTCGTTCTCCCACCTGGTTTTCAGCTATTGGTATTAGCTTGCCCCTTCATTCACTAAATAATCTCACTTACTCTCTCTCCTTTTAATATGAGTTGATATTTTTTTTACGAAAAGAGTGAGATTATGAACAAGTGTATGTATATCTATGTGTATTAGGGATAAAGAGATAAAAAGTTACATAATGACATACATAGGCTATTCTATGAGTGGGTGAGCGTAGGTAATAAAAAAAAAAAAAACAGGTTTATTTTTTGGGTTGTGCTGGTGAGAAAAAAGAAAGAATATAATTGGTGTTATGAAGATGACGCCAGAATTTAAAATTCATTGTAGTTTTGGGTGTCGAAAGGAGCGGTCATAAAAAGTTTAAAAGGCAACAGGCTCATTTATTGAAATCGGTCGAAATAGGAAATATTGATTGGCTGTACTTAGAATGGAAAAAAAAATTAAAGAAGTGAAAAGTGTAGACAGTGAAAATCAATGGCATTCTTAAATAATGCCGTTAACAGGAATAAAAACGTAGAGAAAACCAAAAGACATTAAAAGACTAAAGTTGTGTTAATGTAGTAGTAGTTTAATGAAAACGTGTAAAACTAAAATAAAACATTGAGTATCGGAAAAAGCTGAAGCGAAACAATAGTGTAAATTTCGAAAATTTGGAAAACTAAAAATCATTGTAAATTTGTAAAGAAAAAGACCTCTAGTGAATACAAGATTTACATCGCCAAACTCCAAAACCAGAAATCTACTGAAGGTACAACAGCCTGCCTGGAGCAGCCACCGCAACCTAGCAACAGCTGAAAATTTAAAATGACATTGGGTTGCAACTAAATTCAACTAAAAATTAATTATTTTCAATTACCTTAAACGTAAAGTATTTGTAAAACTAAATTGGACTAAAATTAATGGTTACTGAAATTAAAATATTTCTAGGACTAAAATTAACTACCATTTTACGATTATATTGAAACTAAAATATTTTTAAAACTAAAATTTCACTAAAATTATTTTTTTCCAACTAGATGGAAATTAAGAGATTTCAAAAACACATTTAATTAGCAAATAAAAACTACTTTGACATGAAAATTTTCTAAAATAATTTAAATTAAATTTTTTATGACATTGAAATTAAAATATTTCAAAATTTAAATTTAACTAAAAATATTATTATTCTGAAACTAAAATTTTTTCTAAAACCACATATAAATAAAACCTTACATACACTTAAAAGAAAAATCTTTTGTCAAATCAAAATTATTAAAATAAAAAGGAAAAAATATATATTTATTTAAAATTACAATGAAATGAAAAATTTATAAAAATATACATTGAATTGAAAATTGCATTCAAAATTAAATTTTTTTTATAAAATTATATTAAAAAAAAAAAAATAAGAAATTACAGATAAATCGAAAAGTGATCACAATTACTTTCAAACTAAAAGATTTCTAAAATTTAATTTAAAAACAAATTTTCGGAAATTAAATTTTTATAAATTAACATTTCTTTTCCTAAACTTTTAAATGCCACACCTAATTTGTGTTGCTAAGGGCTTACGTTAATGGTAATAAATTTACCACAATATTTTTGAAACAAATAATTATGAAGATTAAATAAATTTTATAAAACCCAATGTAGACACATAACCAAACCAAATCTTTTTATTGCAGTGGGTTACCTCCAATTGAGATGGAGTCGAGGTAACATGGTTGGGAGGGCATAAGGGGCAGGACACCTCGTCGCCAATCCCAAGGTAAGTATGGCCATCCATCCATTTAGCGTCCGTGTTTTGACAGTTTTTTTGTAAATCGCACGTGAAAATCTGTAGTGCGGTTTCCCTGGGCCTGAGCAAGACCCCACCCATCCGGCGAGCTAGGCCCCTTCGCAAGCACGTGCGACCAGTAAAGGCTCAGGGAAACGGAAGCGGATCTTCCACCAACGCCGCACCACTACAAGATTGCCAGCGTACAGTCCTGCCATCTAAAATATTGATATTTCGACTTCACTAAGTACAGATTTTTCAAAATGTAAAATTCTAAACTCTTTCAAGGTATTATAACGGCCTATAAAATGTCTTATTTTTCCTTCAAATTACAAAGTGTACATAAGTCTGAACCATTTAACTGATAATTATTACCATTAAATTTAATAAGGTCACTTCTTGCCTTGAAAATCCACGTTATGTCTTCTAACCGCAACTCGTCCATCATGTATCTGATTCCTGCCATTGGGTCAAGTTTTCTATATATTCTGCTTGTTTCAGCTGCTTTCATTAGAAGGGCTTGGTTATAACTAGTTCTAAGTGAATACAATAAATTAATCCGATTTTCAGCCCACTGTGTTTGGTTGAGATTTTGCTCTTTCCATGAGATACCATAATCAGCTCCTATTCTATTCATAGCATTCACCCATAGAATTTGCCGTCTAATAAGTATTTTGGAGAGTTGATTGGGAAGTCTGTCCTGATTATAATAGAACAAAGTCTTGTTTATATACCTCAGGTGCAAATCCAAAGTATATAGATAACCATTTTCTATTCCCGTTTCAAGTCTTAGCGTGTATGTTGGCGTAAAACTAGGAATCCTCAATATTTTCTTTAAAAAGTAAAGCTGTAGTTTATCCACTTCATCGAACAAAGAGAATCCCAAGACTTGTGCGCTATAGCTTTGCACTGCTCTGCAAACTGCCAGAAACAGTTTCCATTTGGATTTTAGAGATATCGAGAGTTTGTTCAAAAAGTTGTTCCATGTCTGATTTATGCTGCTTTTGGCAGAAACGGTTCTTATTTCAATATGTTTTTTGAAAATCATTTTTGGTGACAAGGTAACGCCATGATAGCAGTATTCGGATGCTATTCTAATATCTTCTCCTTTAAAATGTCATTTTTCATTTCATGACATTCTTTCACCTTTGCTGAATATCATAATCTCAGACTTACTTAAATTTACCTCGACATCTCACAATTTACAGTAATCTTCTAATTTATGTATCATTTTCTGCAAAACGTTTATATCATCAGCAAGAATAACGATATCATCTGCATATAGCAACAGTCGTATATTTAAGTGTTCGATATTAAGACCTTCTTCTAAAAAGTCGTGAAGATCATTAAGATAAAACGCAAAGAGTAGTGGTGATAGCAAACACCCCTGTTTTACGCCTGATACAGTTGAAAAGTCCTCTGATAATTCTTTACCAGTCCACACTGCCGAGTTTGTAGTTTTATACATGTTTTCTGTAAACTTAACTGCTTTTGACGAAAGACCTATTATATGTAGCTTGTATATAAGTGCATTTCTAGAAATTTTATCGAATGCGGCTTTAAAATCCACGAAAAATGCATAAGTTTTCTTATTCGCATTTAGATTTAAATGTACTAAGGCTGAGAGTTTATATATTTATGTTGTCAACTGTTGAATAGTTCTTCCTAAAAAGATTTTCAAGATTTTGTAACGTTCGGCCCATTCTGAGAGTCTATTTGTTAACAAACCCACCATTATCTTTGGTAGACAGTTCATAAAAGATATTCCACGATAATAACTTGGTATTGTCATATCTCCTTTTTTATGTATCGGGTAAATTATATTTAATATAAAAGTATCGTCTATTTTGCCACTATCATAAATTATATTACATATTGTTGCTATCTCTTCTAACAATTCTTCTGGAGCATTTTTATAGAATTCATATGGGATGCGATCTTCGCCTGGTGCCTTGTGGTCTTTGCAGCACTTGCCTTATTTCGGTTATTGTTATGGCCTTATCCACCTCATCATTTGTCCGGTATAGGTAAGCATATTGTAACTCTATTGCGTTTTGTATTGGATTCAACAGTTGTTGAAAATATGATTTCAGCTCTTCTGGTGGTACCGCTATTCTTGGGAATTCATCACCATTTCTTATTTCCTTAGCAATTTTCCACCAATCTTTACTGTTATTAACTTGATATATCTTTTGTTCTAAGTGCAATAGGTACTTTGATTTTTCTTCCCTACAAATTTCTTTAAATCTTTTATTTGCTTTTAAATATTTGTCTTTGTTTTCTTTGCTACCGGTTTTTCTGAATTTACGTGGCCATTTAAAAGAAGCTTTTCTTGCATTGTAACATTTAGCATGTTTTTGATGAAAAAATTTAGCATGTTTTTGATGTTTTTGATACGCCTCCTTTACTACTGTAGATATATCTCCTAATTCCAGGTATTCTTTTTGGTTTTTTGCCATCTCCAAACATTCACGAATCTTCATGTGATATTGCGATAAGTGTTCATTTTTCCAATGTAATTTTGGCAATAGATTTGGATTTATTTTGCATCCGTCATCTATTTTAAGTTGAACTGATAGCACTATTGGGAGGTGGTCAGACCATACCTGATTGTCAACCATAAAATTATCAATGTGATGAATAAAATCTTGGTAAACAGCACAAACATCATTTACCGATGAGCCGACACCACTTGTGAAGGTAAACTCCCCATATGCGTCACCAATCATCATTCCATTCGTTACCACCATCCCATTATCACAACAAAAATTCATAAAATTGCGACCTCTGGCATTAACTTCTTTGTCTTTGGATCTTCTTTCCTCGTTTACTGCATTAATATTTGTATTAAACATATTTACATAATTTTGCATATTTACATAATTTTGCGTACATTCAAGTCTCCAATAACTATTGGGTTTTTTAAATGATTTTCATTAAAAAGCGTATTTATTCTAGCAAATTCTTCATTCCATGTAGCACTTCTCATGTAGATATGTATAATATTAAAGCGCATTGCATTTATTTGGACGTTAATAACCGTAATTTGTTCAACAGTTATGTATGAGTGACTAAAACCAAGCTTACGCAGCTCCTTTTTTACTCCCAACAGGCTAACTACCATTGCTCTTCCATACACACTTTCTCTTATTGCTGGTATCCAAAATAACTCAAACCCACTAAAGTATTTATCAAAATTTTAAGACTTGTTTAGACAAACATGGGTTTCTTGCAAGGCAAAAATATCAAATGATTTTATATAATTAAAAAAAATCTACATAGAACAATTTATGATTTAGACCGTTAATGTTGTATGACAAAATATTTACTTTTCTATAATCTTCTTTATCTGTTCTATTACATATATTGCTATTATTTAGTTTTTTCATTACTTTTTTCCATAAAGCTCTCGACTGTTGTTCCACATCATCCAGTTAACCTCAACTTTGATAGAATCATTTTTAACAAAAACTTTATGCGTACGGCATACATTCAAAATTTCTGCTTTAAGCTGCATCATCACCTTTCTATCTTGTTGTCTGCTTTCTTGAGATCCTTTTCTATTTTTATTTTCGATCCTGCTAAGTTTCTCAGATTTTTAAATATTTTATTTGCCATATCCTCTTCCTTCGTTCAGCGTTGATCTTATTACCACCAGTAAACAAAACCCTAACGGTGTTGATTTGTACTTCAGGTAGTTTCAATATCTGGGTACAGACTTTTTGCTCTGAGGATTTTGGCGATCCATCTTTTACTATTCCTCTAAAAATAACGTTCTTCCTTCTTGCTTGATCGGATATTCGTTGTATCTGCTGATGATCCAACTCTCTATCTTTTTTTAACTGATCGATTTCTCTCGTAAGGCTAAATTTTCTTTTGGTATGTTATCATATTTAACGTTGATATCTTCTATTTGATTTTTTATTTCCTCAATATCAGCTTTAGTTGATGCAGTCTCTAGCTTTTTTTCTACATTTTTGAGCTTATCCCCCATTATTTCCTCAATCGAGCATTTCATCCGTGGCATCAGATCTTTAAGTGCCACATTGCCAACCAAGTTGTCTCCTGTTTTAATTGTATCGTCTGGAGATGTCCTTGTAGTTTACGTTTTGCTTGTTGTGTAAAACTGGATGTTGATGCAAGTGCATTATTTTTTGGCGGAGTACGTTGCATACTTGCAGGCATATCATGGTATTCAAAATTAACAGATGGCAATACAGTTCAATAAAAGGAAGTGGTGGTAATGTAGTTCAGTAATTGGTAGCACGAAAATTGGTAGCACTCTTATTGCAATCAACCGGTATTTGCATAAGCGAAACAGCTGGTGTTGTTTACGTCTTCCAGTAATTCTTGTAGTTTGAATCCAATCGGTTGTCTCTTTCAATTGAGTAATTTTTAAGATTTTGTTTTCCTTCTTTATAATGTTAAAAATTTAATATTTAAAAGACAAATAAACTGTCACAAAGGAAAGCAACGCGATAATCTTCAATTTACAACAGTCGCGACTCACAACGACAATCATTCACCGTCACTTTTGGTTGGATCTAAGTGATTTTAATGGGGTTTTTTTTTCAGGTTTTCATAAGCCGGTATAAAACACGTATTCTTCGTCAATCACAACAACTCATTTCCTGGATGTAATAAACATACACAACCCCAACTAGGGACTAGGTTTGAACATGCGTCTGAAAATTGAAAATTGTTTTTTAACTACTTTTAATAGCATTAGCTAAAAAAAATTACGAAAAATTATCTGAACATAGCTTCCCTGAATTGATCTAAGAAAACATGCTATCTAACCCACTGTGTAGCGTCTTGGGAACTTAACCCTCTTCTGAATCCAAATTTGTATACCCTCCACACCTCAGTGGCAGAGCGTATATATAGGTTTGTCATTCCGTTTGTAACGCATCGAAAACTAATTTCCGACCCCATAACGTATATATTCTTGATCTTTATCACAGCTCGAGTCGATATAGCGATGTCCGTCTGTCCGTCTGTCTGTTGAAATCACGCTCATTCACAAAAAAAAACCATTTAACTGGGTAAAGTTGCGATAATATCATTTGCCATTATTCCCACCAAGTTGGTATTTAAAATGGGGGTAAATCACATCATTGTGCTTAGATACGAGCAAAAATATGTAGATACCTCTAAAAAAAAACATAAAACCCAGTGTGTTTGTTGTAATATTTTAGTGGTTGAACATAATATTTGTACGATTTAAAAAGAGGGGTTACCTTACGGGCTATTTTGGTCAATAATCTGTTTTTATGTGTAAATAAAAATCAATTAGATATCATGTTTCTGCTCGACGTTTCGTTTGCTTTATTCAAACTTCCTCAGGAGCGTAAATTTATTATAAAATCTGGCGACATATACAAATTAACATTATTAATAATTTCTAATTAAATATCTTAAATACTACATCACAGTTTAACTTACGATTCTTTGTTACATCGTCAGGGAATATAATTTGTAAAATTTATTTGTAAATAAAAAACTGGACATTACTACACAGAATTTTAAAAAATATAAATAAATTTAATAAATATTGACAACACAGTACACGCAAAATCACAGGTCTAACTTAATATAGTATCACAGAACTTTAACTAATTTCTAAAATATTGCAACGGAGTATTGGAGCTTTGTGTTATCCTTATCTTCTCTCGTGTTCATTGCATGATGAATTCTCTCTTGTATTCGTAGGCTTTCTAATGTATAGCGTTTGTTTACTCTTTTTTCCTTATCTAATATCTTAATGTTATCAAAATTCATATTATGGTTGCATTCTTTTACATGTTGTGCTAATGCAGTTGTTTCTTTTTCCTTCTTAATATCGGCTTTGTGCTCCAATACTCTCGTCTCTAACCTTCGTTTTGTTGTACCAACATAAACTTTGTTACATTGCTCCCTTTCATTGCCATCACATTTTATTTCGTAAACAACGTTGTCAATTTTAAGTATATCTTGTTTTGTTTTGTTCTGCGTAAACAGTTGCCTAAGGGTTTGGTTTGACTTGTGTGCTATTCTTGTGTTTTCATCGTTGATCATATGTTTCATTGTTTTTGTCTCCGTTAATTTTGGGATAAATGGTACACTGCAAAAAACCAAATCTTCTTTACGGTCATCATTTTTGTGTTTTGTATTATTTAGTGTTTTGTTGATTAAGTTGTTTATTATAAATATTGGGTAATTGTTCATAGTTAATATGTTTCGTATTTTGTTTATATTATTTTTCTTAAATCTTTCGTCGCTTATATGTAGTACCTTTTCAATGAGATTTGTCGCCGTGTTGATCTTCATTTTTATCGGTTGGGTGGAGTTATAGTTGATCATCCTTCCTGAGGATGTCTCCTTTGTGTACCAATTAGTTATAAGTTTATTATCGTCTTTTATTATTTTTATATCAAGGTAAGGAATTTCTCCGTTGATCTCTCGTTCTATTGTAAATTGCAGTTTGTTGTGATACGAATTAAGTGTTTTTAAAATCTTAGTTTCATCTGATTTCTTTATTATAGCAAATAAATCGTCGACATATTTAGTAATTAGTTTGATTTTTACATTTTTCTCCTTAAGTTCTTTGATTACATCGTCCAAAAGGGTGTCCAGAACAATATCAGCAATTGTTGGCGACAAAGGGTTGCCCATGGGCATACCATACGTTTGGTGATAAAATTTATTCCCGTATGTAAAATAGTTAGTTTCTGTCAAGCAGAACTGAAGTAGTTTTAGAAACTGTTTCCTCGATATTGTGGTCTGTGTGCTTAATGTTTCCCATTTGTCCAGTATGTTCTTAATCGCTAAATGAGTCGGTATATTAGTAAATAATGATACCACGTCGAATGACACTAGTATATCGTCATCTTCTATTTTCACGTTTTCCAATTTTTGTTTTAGGTCAAAAGCATTCTTAATGTTATATGTTGGTGAGATCAAATTTTTCAATATTTTTCCAATATATTTCGCTAGATTATAGCAGGGTACTTTGATAGAGGATGAAATTGGTCTGAGTGGGACGTTTTCCTTGTGGATTTTCGGCAAACCGTATAATTCAGGGGCCGCAGCTGCATGTGATGTCATATTCATCTTCTCAAATTTTGATATGTGTTTGTCTTTGTATAACTGTGTAACAAGGTTATTGTTTGTTCGTTGGAGTTTTGGCGTGGGATCAACTCTAATAGTTTTATAAGTATTTCTATCTTCCAGCAACTTATCCATTTTACTTTTATAATTATCTTTATACATTATCACAGTTTTGTTTCCTTTATCTGCTGTAGTTATAACAATATTATCCTTATGTTTACCAATAAATTTTCTTGTTTCATCGAATATTCCCAGTATGAATTTTTCTTTTTCTGTATTTCGTAAATTTCGCCTGAAATGCGTTATCCGGTTGGCGATTTTTGATCTCGTTATGTCCTTTTCTGTTTCGTCTTTTATATTTTGAACCCATTGTTCAATATCAGCTATAAGAGGGATGGGGGAAAAATTATGTTCACTTACAGGTAGTGCAAATTTGTTGCCTAAAGATAAAATCCACTTGAATTCAGTTTTAAATTCCAGGTCTGTATAGTTTACAAACCAGCTTTCATTAAAATTTAGTTTAAATTTTTTAAATTTCTTAATTCGTAGTTTCTCCATCTTTGATGAATGTGTCTGATTTGTTTTATGTCTAATATTATAAAATTTGTTCCATTGATCGTCTTTAAATTTTGTTAGTTCTGTTTCGTTCAGTGTATTTTTGATCTCGCTCTCAATTCTTTTTATCTCTGTTTTAGTATGTGTTGTATAAATGTGTGTTTCCCTTATCTCAATATTGAGTAGCTTACTGTGTAGGTTTGTTTCTATTTTTTCTATTTCGGCCTGCATGGCGTTAGTTTTAAAAAGATGCTTGAGATGTTGTGTAGTGTTTATTAAGTGTGTCGGTATAATTCGTAATTGCCTACATTGTTGTAAAAATTTACTTCTTTCTAATGATTTTGCAAGTTTTTCTACTTCTCTGCTGTATTGTTTTAATAGACTGCATGTTTTGTTGTTATATTTTTCCCTCATATGTTGAAAAAAATTATCCATAGTGCTCATTTGTTTATACGGTAGATTTTATGTATATTTACTATTTGTTCTTTTTGTTTTTCTTCGGCGGGCCCTCCGACAAGTGTATAAAAAGTGTGTTTTTGTTGTTGTGACCAATTGTTAATATTTAAGTAAGATTTAAAAAGAGGGGTTACCTTACGGGCTATTTTGGTCAATAATCTGTTTTTATGTGTAAATAAAAATCAATTAGATATCATGTTTCTGCTCGACGTTTCGTTTGCTTTATTCAAACTTCCTCAGGAGCGTAAATTTATTATAAAATCTGGCGACATATACAAATTAACATTATTAATAATTTCTAATTAAATATCTTAAATACTACATCACAGTTTAACTTACGATTCTTTGTTACATCGTCAGGGAATATAATTTGTAAAATTTATTTGTAAATAAAAAACTGGACATTACTACACAGAATTTTAAAAAATATAAATAAATTTAATAAATATTGACAACACAGTACACGCAAAATCACAGGTCTAACTTAATATAGTATCACAGAACTTTAACTAATTTCTAAAATATTGCAACGGAGTATTGGAGCTTTGTGTTATCCTTATCTTCTCTCGTGTTCATTGCATGATGAATTCTCTCTTGTATTCGTAGGCTTTCTAATGTATAGCGTTTGTTTACTCTTTTTTCCTTATCTAATATCTTAATGTTATCAAAATTCATATTATGGTTGCATTCTTTTACATGTTGTGCTAATGCAGTTGTTTCTTTTTCCTTCTTAATATCGGCTTTGTGCTCCAATACTCTCGTCTCTAACCTTCGTTTTGTTGTACCAACATAAACTTTGTTACATTGCTCCCTTTCATTGCCATCACATTTTATTTCGTAAACAACGTTGTCAATTTTAAGTATATCTTGTTTTGTTTTGTTCTGCGTAAACAGTTGCCTAAGGGTTTGGTTTGACTTGTGTGCTATTCTTGTGTTTTCATCGTTGATCATATGTTTCATTGTTTTTGTCTCCGTTAATTTTGGGATAAATGGTACACTGCAAAAAACCAAATCTTCTTTACGGTCATCATTTTTGTGTTTTGTATTATTTAGTGTTTTGTTGATTAAGTTGTTTATTATAAATATTGGGTAATTGTTCATAGTTAATATGTTTCGTATTTTGTTTATATTATTTTTCTTAAATCTTTCGTCGCTTATATGTAGTACAACATTCACAGTTCAAAAAAAGCCACAAAAAATGATACAATCATACCAACAAACACAACTACCATGAGCTACGTTAAGGCCAATTTACACTATCACACTTTGAAATACGACCTGTCAAAAAGTCGAGTATTTTGAAAAAGTCGTATCATGTAAAAAGCTTATATTATGAAATTAACAGTCTTTAGGATTTTATTTTCAAAGTCCGATGGTGTTAGAAACATTTCTAAAAACTTTGTATTTTCATCGGACCAGAGATGTTTTTTTGATAATGTTTAAAAAAGGTAAAAAAAACAAAGAAATTGGAAATAAAATATAAATTTCAAAATAAATTTGCTTGTTATTCTAAACAGCTGTTTTCATAAGAATTGAGTATGATGGTGAAAGTGGCCCAAGTATGCAGAAATAATGTCGGTACGATTTTATGACATTCCGGTGAAATTCATCGGATTTTTATTTCGAAAAATCATACGAGTAAATGGGCCTTTAGTACTATTGCCACATATTTTTTTATCGTTATCACGATATAATAAAAAAAAAAAAATCGCCAATATGAAAGAAAAAATATAACCCCTAATGAAAAAGAAAAAATGAAAATTGAAAAATGTAAAGTGAAAAATGAAAAATGAATATTGAAAACTGAAAAATTTAAAATGAAAAATGAAAATTGAAAGATGGAAAATGAAAAATTAAAAATGGAAAATAAAAATTTAAAAATGAAAAATTAAAAATTAAAAACGTAACATGAAAAATGAAAAGTGAAAAATGAGAAATGAAAATTGAAAGATGAAAGATGATGAATTGAAAAATGAAAACTAAGAGAGAAAAATTAAAACTGAAAAATGAAAATTGAAAATTGGAAAATGGAAAATGAAAAATGGAAAATAAAAATTTAAAAATGAAAAATTAAAAACGAAACATGGAAAATTAAAAGTGTAGTGAAAAATGAAAAATGAAAATTGAAAAATGAAAACTAAACGAGAAAATTGAAAAATTAAAAATGAAAATTCTAAAGTGAAAAATTAAAAATGGGAAATGAAAAATGAAAACTGAAAAACGAAAATTGAAAAATGGAAAATGAAAATTGAAAAATGAAAACTGAAAAATGAAAATTGAAAAATGGAAAATGAAAAATGGAAAACGAAAAGTGAATAATGAAAAATGGGAAATGAAAAATGGAAAATGAAAAATGAATAATTTAAAAATTAAAGATTAAAAATTAAAAATTAAAAGTTAAAAATTTAAAATCCAAAATTAAAAATTTCTGGCTTATTTGTATTTGTATTTATTGAAATTGTAACCAGTGCAGTAAGATATATCTTTTAGATTTAGCACTGGAAAAACTTATAATGGCACATACAGTTTTCATAACAACATAATATAATATAAAATTATAAATAAGTATAATTAAAAATCATAACAAAAATATATAAGTGGATGTTTTTTTTTTATTTATTTATTCATCCTTTATTGGCTGATTATTTTCATGATACGTATATTTTGAGATCTTATCGACTAGATATTACAACAATTAATGTAATGGGATCTTAAGATATTAATTAACGATTTGTTATTAAACATAAAAGTTTTAGAGGTAAAATAGGGGAAAAATCATTTATATGATGTAAAAATATCTATATATAATGAGAAAGCAAAACATTCAACATTTAATAATTTACAAATAAAGAATAATAATATCAAGAAAATTTAAAAATTATAATCCTTTAAAATATCAATAAAAATTAAATTTTTTAATTGTATTGCGTTGTTAATATTTTGTATACAATGGGGTAATTGGTTCCAGAGACGGATTGCATAAATGAAAAATTGGCGCTCTGAGAACAGATATTGGTGACGAATTTGAATTATTGTATTACCTCTATTGGATCGTGCAAAGAACAATTTTTGGAACAAATAGTTTGGATGTCTTGTATAAACAATTTTATTTTAAAATTTGCTTTTTTTTAATATTAATATCTAGAAATTAGCCAAGAATCAGTTGATTTTTTTTTTAATTATCATGAATTATCTCAAAACTTTCTTATAGGGATCAAACTTTGGGTGTTATAACGCTATGTGCGTTAAATAATAAATTTCATTGGGGGTTTTCTACTCTAGTAAAAAAAAAATTATGTAATTTTTCAGATAGTAGCTAATTATACAGAAGACACGATCATTGTTTTTTATAACAAGAAATTATAACAGAAACTGGTCAACAAAAAAAAAACAACTAACTTTAAATTTAATATATATTCGAAATTAAAATTTCAGTACCGACAACAGTTTTAAAGTGGTAGCCGTACTCAATATTGGTTGTAATATTGAGTTTAAGATGAAGGTGTAGGGTATCAGAGATTCGGCCCAGCCGAATTTAACATTCTTACTTGTTATTTGTATAAAAGGTTATTTTCCTCTACATAAAATTAAAGTATATCAAACAAGGTTTTTTCAAAAATTTTTTCAATGGTAGAGAGTGCAGCAATTGGTCGATATTTGTCTATATTAGATAAATAAGCAGGAATGGAAATGTGAATTTTCAAAATATCAGGGTACTATGAGGTTGAAATTATTTTGTAGAATTCAACAAATCAAATCAAAGCAATTTGTGTTGAGTTTCAATTTTTGCAATTTGTATTGAGTTTCTATTTATGGTACATGATAAACTTATACGAAAAATAAAATTTACAAAGAGAATAAACTGCCAAACACAATAAAATTGTGGATTTTGAGAAAATTATTAAAAAAAAAAAAAAAGAAATTACAAACTATATTAAAACTCCTGTAGTGTTTTTCTGTATTCAATTTACAAGTGTTCACAAATAAACTATAAACTAAAAACAAAGCTTTTGTTTAGCTACTTATTAATTAAGTGATGGCTGATATACCATTTCGTTACTGTGGAAGAAACAAAAACACACTAAGTATGTTCACAAGTGTATTAAAGAAGCTACTTAACAACCAATAATACAAAACTAGCAGATTCCAGCCCTCGAAATTCGAGTGCAAATTCTAGGAAATTTTATTTTTTCATTAAATAAAGACCCCAAAGGTATGCTTAGCCAATTCACAAATCAACAAAAAAAAACTAATTTTTGTTACAAACACATTAACAAATTTAATAAACACACACATAGCATTGTATAATTTTATGTATGTGTTAGTAGCAACTTTAAATGCAATTTACTCAAAATAAAGAAAAAAAATTTTAAAATCTGTAAATCTGCAAAACGGCTAAAAAGAAATACCTTTCAAATAATATACGTTTGGTCAAAATCGGGATAAAACGGTAGAACAAAACATCATTCACAAGAAATTGCCTAGCCTATTAATATTATAGATACAACGATAAATTATTATGATAAAGTTCAAATCAAATGCGTAATTTAGAATGTAAAGAAAATAAAATCACAATTATGACAATGCGGCCGATGCTTTGTGAAGGATGAGCAGATGTGGCCAATACACCTGCAACGTATACAACATCATCAAAGACAACGAGCTCCAACAACATTAATAAACCGCTGCAACGAGTTCACGAAAATTTTTTATAAGTTAAGTATAAAACTACATGTTTTAAAATTTTAAAGTAGATTAATTGAAAACTTTTATATTAATTAAAAGAAAATTAACTAAAGAAAATAAGAAATATTATAAAGAAATTTAAGTAAACTTTTCAAATTAAATAATAAATAGAAAGGAAACATTTTAAATATCAATTACAAATCCTAAAATAAATATAAAATTTAAAATATATTTTTTACATATTACTTGAACTAAAATTTTGACTTCTTAATGTGAATTGAATATTGAATTTTACTGTACCAAAATTAAATATTATTAACATTATTAATAGTATTAATTTAACACAGAGTGTATCCGAATTCAACAGTTTAAAATGTATTAAATATGTTTACACCAAAATTTGAATTCCTGCAATAAATTTAACTATTATTTAATATAGTGGCCGTTGTAAATTGTCCAAACGCATTCGACTATTTGAAAAGCGTTTTCCCAAAGCGTAGCGATGACAAAATTAAAAAAGGTATTGTTTGTTAGATTTAGTCATTTTTCAGACATATTGCAATTACTGCAAATTATAATTTTGTTTAAATGGTGCGTGGTAAAGAAGAAGAAAGCATATATTTCAAAAATTCATAACTGCTCTGTATTCTTAATCGGACCGGTTTCTGGCATTTCAGCCTTCATCAGCGATTTATTGAACATTGTGATAATTGTTATGTTTCAATTGAATAGATTGTTTCTATATGAAAATTTTTTCTACTTACGGCGGCCGTGAGGTTTTGAACCATGAACCTTCACATACACTCGTACTTGCACTTTTTGGTCAGCGCTTTAACACACTCACCTAAAGTCAGGCCTACGAGCAGTGTGGTTAGATTCAGTTTTCGTACCATACAGCTTTACCTTGTATTAATTTCAGAAGATACAACTCTGTCCAAACAAACAATCGTTATTTTTGAATTTTGAATATTTTTTGCATTTATACTTCTAATTTCCACTATTCTCAGTTTTCGTAAGAGTTGTCATATGTGATGTACGGTTTTGTACATACCTACATATGCACTTTTACATATATTTGAGATGACGCTTTTGAAGTGAAGAAATTTTTTGTTTGTTAGATTTAGTCATTTTTCAGACATATTGCAATTACTGCAAATTATAATTTTGTTTAAATGGTGCGTGGTAAAGAAGAAGAAAGCATATATTTCAAAAATTCATAACTGCACTGTATTCTTAATCGGACCGGTTTCTGGGATTTCAGCCTTCATCAGCGATTTATTGAACATTGTGATAATTGTTATGTTTTAATTGAATAGATTGTTTCTATATGAAAATTTTTTCTACTTAGGGCGGCCGTGAGGTTTTGAACCATGAACCTTCACATACACTCGTACTTGCACTTTTTGGTCAGCGCTTTAACACACTCACCTAAAGTCAGGCCTACGAGCAGTGTGGTTAGATTCAGTTTTCGTACCATACAGCTTTACTTTGTATTAATTTCAGAAGATACAACTCTGTCCAAACAAACAATCGTTATTTTTGAATTTTGTAGGAAATTTAAAACGAATTTTTGTTCACCTCATTGTACTATTCACACTATGTTATTGTTTTCTTTTCTGTCTTTATTTTTTGTCTTCATTTAACAGGCGTACTTAATGGCCCTGACATTAGAAAGCTATTCAAGAGCAACTTTGATTCATCCTTGATGAAAATCATTCAATGACATGGATTTACCTTCAGCGTGTATGCACCAGAGTCTTGGGAGGGGTTTGAGACGCGGAACCGGAAGCAAGAGAATGGGTGACAGAAATGCTGTATTATTTTGAGAAAATCGGCACATCGATGACATTAAAGCTGCATTTTCTTCATTTTCATTTTGACGATTTTATCAAACAACTCCCTACCGAATCCGATGAGCAAGGAGAACGGTTTCGCCAAACCACAATGCCCATGGGAAAACGGTACAAAGGCAAATAAGCAAAGGCATTGCTTGCAGAGGTAACATCAATTTTATTGATGCATTGTTTTGCATTCCTTTTTTGATTTCGTTTCTAATTCATTTCAGGTATGTTGGTGGAGTCACAAGATCACCCTGTATGATGTTAATGAAGTATTAGAGAAAGAAAAAGCTGATGATGGAGGGCAGTCTGTAAGCAACGTGCCTGTGGACACCATAAGTTCTGAATCAGAATCAGATTCGGACGACGATTTGGATCCAAAACTTAAGAGAATGCGACTTGCAAGTCCAGTGCCAACACTGGACAACATTATAAACATAATAAGAATATTTTTTTAATTATTTTTGTAATAGATAATATAGTATCTCAATGTTGAAGTAAAGAAAAAAAAGAAATTAAAAAATTTTCAAGCTTTGAAAAAAGAAGACCTAAGTCAACGATTCCATTAGCAACTAAGTCACGCAACTTATATTCGGAAAGTTTATTCTCTCCTTTTTGGATAACAAATTTATCCTTTGTAAAATGCAAACATGGCATTTTACTGTACTCTTGGGCATTAACTGCCTCATATACTCTCACATTTTCTTATCTTGTGTGCCGGTTTTCCTGGTATTCACACTTTTTTTTCTCTTTGTCAGATTGTAGTCTAGCCTTTACTTTCATTATATTCGTAACTCCTATATTTCGTATGTCTGTAAATTCAATCCGCGACAGCGCATCGGCCGCGTGATTTTCTCCTCCCCTGATGTACTCTACTAGGAAGTCATATTCTTCCAAATCTAGGCGC